>CM076570.1:1574160027-1574436664 GCA_034641835.2 Pinus albicaulis
CTAGCTGAACTGCTGCCTAGACCTTGCAGCATATCTGCATTTCTCTCGGTTCTGTCTTTGTCTGTCTTCCTCTGTTAATTGGAATTCTGCTTCTCCGTCTCCTCTTGTGCCCACTGTGCCTGAGACTACACCCATGCCTCGCGTGCGTCATAGGATGCGTTGCCGCAGGGGGAGCACTAGAGGTCAACCCCTGCGCGCTCCCTCCAGCCCCTCAACAGAGTCGACTTTCGGCCAGTCCAGTGATTATTACGCAGGTCGATATCCAAATACTAGGAGTGGGCTTTTGGTCGGGTCAGAGATCTGCCACCGTATGGGATTCCCCGAAGCTCCTTTCTTCCCCACCGCTAGTTCACCTTCTCCCACGACGTGCACTACGCAATTTTCCTTTAATTTCTCTCTCAACCGCCCACGAATCATAGCTTCAGTCACTGTGGTTTTCTACGAGGAGGCCCAAACGGAGGAAGAATGCACCCATCCGGCAGGTCTGAGCTCAGAAAAAGTTGGTCAGCATTTGGGCCTTCAGGAGGGGAGCCATGGCATGCATGTGGAGGTAGCACCTAGCGATCTTGGACCTTCCGAAGGATGGTGCCGAATCGTGGAGGAACCATCAGAGGAGTAGTTTGGTTAATTTGTTTTTCTTGCTTAGCAGGCCCACTTAATTAGGCTGCTTTTAGATTATTTTACTGTGCTGGACCTTTGTAATATTTTTGAATTCTGTAAATTAAACGTTCAAGACTAGTTGCCCGTATGAGGGCAGTCTTCTTAATTTTTTGATTTTTTGATGACAAATTTGCCACGATTCTGGCCAGGCAATGTTTTTGACTTCGGTGTAATTTTATTCGCAATGTTAATAGATTAAATTTACTTAGAATTCTCACATGATTAGCATTTTTCTTGATCTGTTCAAGGATTTTGGGTACTTTAATTTGTATTTGGAACAATGGACGTCGGTACTCTATCTGTTGCTTTACTGTTCTACATATTGCTATTTCACTTTCTTATAGATGCCTCGGGCATATTTGGATGCTTTCTCAGATTGTCGATAATCTCCATGTGGACTGTTTTACTTCATATAATATATTCAAAACAATGTTTTTTCTCTTGTGAAAAAAAAATGATTAATGTTTATCACTCTGCCTTCAAAACTAGCGATGCTGGTCTATGTTGCTGGTTTATTGATATGGTATGATGGTCTTTTTATATTTTGGACATATCACACTCCTCACATGATTAGCGTTTTTCTCTGTTCAAATATTTTGGGTACTTTAATTTGTATTTGGAACAATGGACGTCGGTACGTACTCTATCTGTTGCTTTACTATTCTACATACTGCTATTTCACTTTCTTATAGATGCCTTGGGCATATTTGGATGCTTTCTCAGATTGTCGATAATCTCCATGTGGACCGTTACTGGGTTTTATATCAAGTCGCTATATGTGACATGGGGTATTTTTTTATCATTGTCCGGGGTGGGACTTCCACTTTTCTGGATGGATATTTGGGTTCCAATCTTAAGATGTGAAAATGTAATGACTTCATGGACTGTTTTACTTCATACAATATATTGAAAACATCGTTTTTTCTCTTGTGAAAAAAAAAATGATTAATGTTTATCACTCTGCCTTCAAAACTAGCGATGCTGGTCTATGTTGCCGGTTTATTGATATGGTCCGATAGTCTTTTTATATTTTGGACATATAACACTCCTCACATGATTAGCGTTTTTCTCTGTTGCAGGATTTTGGGTACTTTAATTTGTATTTGGAACAATGGACGTCGGTACTCTATCTGTTGCTTTACTATTCTACATGCTGCTATTTCACTTTCTTATAGATGCCTCGGGCATATTTGGATGCTTTCTCAGATTGTCGATAATCTCCATGTGGACCGTTACTGGGTTTTATATCAAGTCCCTGTATGTGACATGGGGTATTTTTCTATCACTGTCTGGGGTGGGACTTCCACTTTTCTGGATGGATATTTGGGTTCTAATCTTCAGATGTAAAAATGTAATAACTTCATGGACTGTTTTACTTCATATAATATATTCAAAACATCGGTTTTTCTCTTGTGAAAAAAAATTGATTAATGTTTATCACTCTACCTTCAAAACTAGTGATGCTGGTCTATGTTGCTGGTTTATTGATATGGTCTGATGGTCTTTTTATATTTTGGACATATCACACTCCTCATATCATTAGCGTTTTTCTCTGTTCAAGGATTTTGGGTACTTTAATTTGTATTTGGAACAATGGACGTTGGTACTCTATCTATTGTTTTAGTATTCTACATACTGCTATTTCACTTTCTTATAGATGCCTCGGGCATATTTGGATGCTTTCTCAGATTTGTCGATAATCTCCATGTGGACCGTTACTGGGTTTTATATCAAGTCCCTGTATGTGACATGGGGTATTTTTCTATCACTGTCTGGGGTGGGACTTCCACTTTTCGGGATGGATATTTGGGTTCCAATCTTCAGATGTGAAAATGTAATAACTTCATGGACTGTTTTACTTCATATAATATATTCAAAACAATGTTTTTTCTCTTGTTAAAAAAAAATGATTAATGTTTATCACTCTGCCTTCAAAACTAGCGATGCTGGTCTATGTTGCTGGTTTATTGATATGGTCTGATGGTCTTTTTATATTTTGGACATATCACACTCCTCACATCATTAGCGTTTTTCTCTGTTGCAGGATTTTGGGTACTTTAATTTGTATTTGGAACAATGGACATCGGTACTCTATCTGTTGCTTTACTATTCTACATACCGCTATTTCACTTTCTTATAGATGCCTCGGGCATATTTGGATGCTTTCTCAGATTGTCGATAATCTCCATGTGGACCGTTACTGGGTTTTATATCAAGTCCCCGTATGTGACATGGGGTATTTTTCTATCACTGTCTAGGGTGGGACTTCCACTTTTCTGGATGGATATTTGGGTTCCAATCTTCAGATGTGAAAATGTAATGACTTCATGGACTGTTTTACTTCATATAATATATTCAAAACAAAGTTTTTTCTCTTGTGAAAAAAAAAATGATTAATGTTTATCACTCTGCCTTCAAAACTAGCGATGCTGGTCTATGTTGCTGGTTTATTGATATGGTCCGATGGTCTTTTTATATTTTGGACATATCACACTCCTCACATGATTAGCGTTTTTCTCTGTTCAAGGATTTTGGGTACTTTAATTTGTATTTGGAACAATGGACGTCGGTACGTACTCTATCTGTCGCTTTACTATTCTACATACTGCTATTTCACTTTCTTATAGATGCCTCGGGCATATTTGGATGCTTTCTCAGATTGTCGATAATCTCCATGTGGACCGATACTGGGTTTTATATCATGTCCCTGTATGTGACATGGGGTATTTTTCTATCATTGTCTGGGGTGGGACTTCCACTTTTCTGGATGGATATTTGGGTTCCAATCTTCAGATGTGAAAATGTAATGACTTCATGGACTGTTTTACTTCGTATAATATATTCAAAACAACGTTTCTCATCTTTTAAAGTTTCATTTTTTTTTTTAAATTGAACCCGCTGTCGGTATACCGACACATTGTATATGTCGGAATTGTGACAAATCAGAAACGTCGGAAGAGCGACAGTATAAAAACGTCGGACCACATTTCGTCAGAATTGCGACAGTTTACAAACGTTGAAAGAGCGACGTCCAAAACGTCGGACCACATTTCGTCGGAATTGAGACAGTTTACAAACGTCGGACGAGCGATGTCCAAAACGTCGGAAGAGCAATGTTAAAAACGTCGGAAGAGCGACATTAAAAACGTCGGACCACATTTCGTCGGAATTGCAACATCTTACAAACGTCGGAAGAGAGACGTCCAAAACGTCGGACCACACTGCGTCGGAATTGCGACTGTTTACAAGCGTCGGAAGAACGACGTTCAAAACGTCGGACCACATTTCGTCGGAAGTGCGACCGTTTAGGAACGTCGGAAGCGCGACGGTTTGTGAGACGTTGGAAGAGTGACGCTTGTTCGGAAGCGACGGAGGAAGTGTCGATAGTGCGACACTTTTTAGGTGCGTCGGAACTGCAACGGCATGACAAACCACGTTTTGTCCGCCCTGGAACTGTCACTCTTGCGACGACTATGTGTCGGAATAGCGACGAATTGGCCATCGGAATTTCCGCCAAATTTTCTAGTGAATGGTGATGAATATTCCTCCTAATGGTGATGAAACTACTTTTACAAAGGATGATGGAATGATGAAGCCGTTGCAAGAAAATATTGCAACTAGGATTAGGAGTAGACCTTTTCATATCAATCCAAAGAATTCCAGTTATACAAGGGCGAGGACAAAATATCTCACGACAAGTGCGCGTATATACGCTGGTTTACTGTAGTAAAGTAGCGTATGGGTTTTAAGGAATGAAAAAGTAAAAAGTTTGAATATGCAGTAAATACTGATTCACCCCCCCCCTCTCAGTATTTTTCCCAACAATAAATGATGTAAAGGTTGCTAGCTCAAATGCACCTAATAAAAATGGAATAAAAAATGTTAGCATGTTAAATTGGTTAGGTAGAAGAAGGTGAGAAGCATCATTGTAAATATTATTCACCAGGGCTGCAAATAACTAACTTCCCTTCCTCACAGCCATTTACCATTCTAAACTGTCAGTCAGAAAGTTTCAAGGCATTTCCTTGACTTCTGTTGGGACCGGACCAAAGGTTATATGGCTGATTAGTTGAAAGTGTTAAATATTTATATTAATCCCTGAATCACATCATTATTCCATTCATGCATTCATTTCCCTGAATAATCCTAAGTAAAAACCCCATTTTTGCTTAAAGATACTATAATTCCCATTTGATTAACTTCCCACCTCACATGAAAGCATTAAACTTTCAAAATCACATTTTATCCTAAGATTGAAGTGATGAAGTTATTATAATGCAAATTTAACTTTAAACTTCACTTTTCTTAGTTATGTTGATGTGTTTTGAGTATTCATTTTCCTCTTGTCATATTAACCTTAACTTATTTAATAACTCCCTATAGAATAACCTTTTCCTATTTTATATAACTCCTTTTTATTAAATAGCCCCAAAAACCCATTTATTATAACTTTAGCCAAAGTTATTTATCCCCACATGTTTAAATAAAAACCCACATTATAACCCCTTTGGCTAAAAATAACCTTATGTAAACATCTCGCCCTCTATGGTTATTAAATAAATACGATTTAATTAACTGTATAATAAAAATACATGAAAAAAGATTAAACATGTTTATATATGTTCAAACAAAAAAATACACCCAAAGTTTCATTTAAACTAAACTTCATACTAAAACCCATCCCTTTGTTTATTTTCCCTTCCTCGACTCCCTTAACCTAAGGTTAAAATTATAACCCTTTACAAATTCCCCGATACATATCCCATACCAAAATATTAACATTGGTTAAAAAACCCTTTGATACCCTTCCTGATCACTTTACTCCATTGTATAAAATTCGTTTATATATAAATATTTGCAAAATCCTTCAGCACCATCGGACTCCATCCTAACCGTCCGATCATCCTTCTCCTTTTAATCCGACGATCAAAAATAAATCCGATAAATTTCTCCCTACCCCACCATTTCCTATCGGATCATATTTCAGCCGTTGATCTCCCTTTGTCAAATCAATGGTACAGATTAAAACCCTGGCCCCACTGTTCTTTTCCCGCAACTTTCATTTAAATATTGACCATTTTCTCCACTCTGCTAGATTGGACGATGCACATTCATTTTCGCATTTTTAAAGTAATCAAACGAAGTTGCCAAAAAGTTTTGCGAAAAAACTAGTTTTGAGACTACATGTCCTACTTTCATTCGATCGCATTCCAAAAGGAAAAACCCACTTACTGCTCAAACATAATGCGAAAACCATTTCCGACTTCTCCTTCAAGCGCAAAAACCACTCCCGCCATTCCTGCAATAAATGTAATTGAAAGGTGATTAGACTAAGGTTTAATGCATTAAAACTTAACCATTTTCCATCGCATTTCACCTATTTTTCCAGTAAAACCTTTGAGAAACTTTGCAGAGCCTCCCTTTAGTATTTTCAAAGCTATTTCTGAAATTTTTTTCCATTTGGACGACCATTTAACTTTAAAAATCATTCCTGAAATCCTCCATCACCTCTAATAGCCAAATTCACCTGAATTGAAGACTGTGATGCAACTGTAAAATTCATCAACCGCAAATTATACCATTTACAAGTATTTTTCACTATTCGACCTACCAAATACTTCATTTTCAAAAGAGAATTCATCTATTAAACTTCCATTTCCTAAAAAATTGTTGAATTAGCCATCTGGGAAGTTTAGAATCCTTCTAAATATAGCGGAAACCCTCTCAAAATTTCTCTAGAATCCACATTTTCCATTTTAGCAGGTTTTTAGCCATTCCAAGATCATTTTCACTGCTGAATTTGATCTAGAAGACCATTTGCATATAGTAAAACTATTTAGTCACCTTAAAACCCTACCCAGAGTCTCAAATTGCCAGAAAAACTCTTCAATTGTCCCAGGTATCCGATAAAGAGCTTAGAAAACTATTTAATCTTGCTTTGTTCATTTAAAATGACCAAAAAACAAGTAACCCCCAAAACTGGAGGTCCTAAATCCTAGAAGCCTGCCTCCAGCAAGCTTCCAAATCCCAAACCTCCCAGAATTGATAAACCTACTCCTGTTTTAACTGTTGATTCTACTGAAGTAGTCAGACCTCTGCAGCCTCCTGTCACCATTGAAGAAAGTAATCCTTTGATTGACTTAGATTATAGAATTGTTGATTCCACCCTTCAATTTGATCTTATAGAAGTACATAATTGGTGTGAAGAGAAATTTGAAAAGAAAGTGGCCAATGACATACTTGTATGGGATTCTAATTTGCCCAAGTATGTGGTTCCCATTACCCATCCTGCTCAGGATTTCATAAGGTTTTGTCAAATGCATTATATTCCTGATCAAAGGTGCATGGTTAACAAAGATAGTGAGGTCTTATTTTTTATAACTGCCGAATCAATCAATGACATGCTCCAGTTAAGCCATAATTCACAAGCAGTGTCATTGTCAATTGAAGACTTGAACCAGGTGTATTTAGACATAGATTTCCCTAGGAAGTTCCAAATCCTCTAGAACTTTGTGCCCAATCATGTCTATCTTCCTAAAGTAAATCCTCCTTATGATACCTTTGCTTTTCCAGAAGGCTCCAAACAGGTCATTTCCATGCTGTCATTTATTTTGGGTTATGTTAATGATGAATTCACAGATGCTTCTATCTTAGGCTTCCTCTCCACTTTGTCACCTATACAATAGCCAAATTTGATTTCTGACTTTGCCAAATTTATCGCTGACAATATTCATCATCAGCTAATAAAATTGCCTGACGAAGGAGTGTTCAAATATACTTCATATCTGTTACATCTCTTCTTGTTCTTTCAAGCAGATAATTTTCCTTTTGCACTACAGAAGATGGATATGGAAGGAAAACCACTGTCAATAATATTTTGGACCTCTCTTCGGAGAAAGAATAGCAGTGAGTACAGTTATAGTGTTTTCAATGACCTATTTATTAGACCTACTATTAGTTTGTTGGATAAAGCAGAACCACCAAGAATAAATGAAGATGTAAAAAGGATTTTACAGTTGTCTGAAAACTGTAAAGTGGGTGATTGGTATTTATACAAAAATCACACTGAGATTAGAATATATGGTGCAATCTTGGCCCCATACAAATTGCCAAAGTTTTTGACCACCAGGATTTTTGCTCTAGAGTACATAAGGCAGATTTTGAATGTTGATGCAGTAAATTTCATAGCATCTAAAAAGAAGGCACAATTTAAATTAAGAAGTCAAATTGGCTCTTTCATTGTAAACATCAGAGATGCCTTAAAGGAAGTATCCAACAAGCTATCAGTATTCAGGTTTCAGGAAAGTTTTTATTGGAGCTATGACCCTCAGGGTATTATAAGCAATCTCAGAATTAAAAGCAAATTGCCCCCATTTCTCCATGAATCTAAGCCACTTATTGAAAAATATGTCAATCAGTTGGAATGAGTGGCCAATACCTTAATTGATGATGATCAAGATAAGAAGACAGACAATTTGAATAGTACACAGGTGGTTACAGTTAACCAGCCAGCAGAAGTATCATATAAAAGATCAAGTAAAGAAGAATGATATTTGGTCGAAACAATCAATGAAAATAAATTAAAAATAGTATATAACAAAAAGGCCAAAATGACCACATTAGAAACAGAAGGAATCATAAATGTGAATGACACTAATGAGCAGCAGACAGATGATGAAGTCACCATCATTGTGAATGAGACACTCAGAGAAATTCAAAATGAATAGGTACAAACACAGGGTAAAGGCAAAGAGATAGTTGAAATGGAAATGGATATAGAAGCTCCCTCCTCTTCTTCTAAAAAAACTGAATAAACTGATTCTGATATTCAAAAGAGGTTCAAGCTAATTAGAGAGAAAAATGAAGAAATCAAAAATGAAGTTTATTCTAAACTTCTCAAGGAAAATCCAGGAGATAAGGACAGATTAGTAACTGCATTTGATTACTCAACCAACCAAATGATCATGTATTTTCTCCAACCAGTGGTAGCACATCCAAAATCAGCTTTAAGCTACAAAAAGACAGAATTTGCAGTAAATGCTGATACTATTCCTGATCTAGATCAGATATAATTTCACAGGAGTGCATCAGAAATGTTATATTCAAAAGTAGTAAGCAAAACAATGAGTGCCACTATGCTCCAAAAGACTGTATCCAACTTGCAAACTCAAATGAAGTTGGATAAAGCATATTTACATGCCAAGGATTTGAGAATAAAATCCTTAGAAGATTTGGGAATTGAGTCCGAAGCAGATCCTTCTAATAATGAAGTTGCTAAGAATTTAATAAGACAGAAGAATGATGATATTACAGCCTTAAGAAACTAGCTCAAATTACCACAGAGTGAGCACCCTCAAACAAAAGAATTTCTTCAGGAAAAGACAGAGAAAGAGGAAAATATGCAACTTGTTTTGAAAATCATAGCCCAGATAAAAAAATATGGAAACTCAGTTAGAATCTCTTATGCAAGAAAATGAAAACTTGAAGAAAACTCAGTAAGTTTCCATTCCTACAGTTATTCCAACTGTAAGTACAGTTGTTCCCTCAACATTGGCAGAACATTTGGCACTGAAAGGAGTATTGGCAACTGCAGTGTCAATTACTTCTAAAGACATCTCTGCCACTTCTTCATCAACATCACAGGTCGATCCAACAAGGGAAACAACTATCGTAGTCAAAGCTATGGAAGATATGTCCATAAAAGATAAAGAGATAATCAGTTTAAAAGGCACCATCAGAAATCTGGAAACATCTAATAGAGATGCCTTAATCAGTTCAAAAGGACATGAACAGAGTGCCAACAAATTGCAGGAACAGGTAAAAATTCTTCAACAACAGGTAAATCACACTGAACAAGTATCCTACATTAAGAATTATCTGTGGAATAAAATCATTCAGGGCATACATTTGCAATGGCCCTCAATCCAGATAATTTATGAACAAAAAGAATTACTTAAAGGAGAACATATAGAAATACAGAAGACCAAAGAAGAACTGGATGATAAGCCTGCTCAAGCCTTAAGGCTTATCACATTTTTGAATAGTAAACACAAAGAAGAACTTGAAGAGTGATGGTAGGCCAACCATGCCAAACCCACAATCTCTCCACTCTCATGCATATAAAAATGCATCTCCAAATTTTTTATACCCAAATCAATTCATTTTATTGGAAAACTCAAAATTTTGCAGAAGCCTATAAATAAATCTTCAAGGAAGATTTCTTCAATTTTTAATACAAACCAAATTCCTTATTCTTTCATGCAGAAGCTCCTTTTTTAAAAAATCCTGCCCTATGGTTGTAAAACCATTATAAAAATGGAAGCTCTCTTTTAATTATAATCTTATGGTTATTAAACCATATTTCAATTCAATTCTTCTCATCACTCGACTTTCATTTAAACCCCTAACTTTATAAACCCAATTCCAAATATTAATAAATCAATTTTGGTCCCATTGAATATATGCGCCCTTGCCTTTTTAAAAAAGCTTGACATTGGCTAATAAACCCAACGCATATGGAATTATACACTCCAACATCAACGAATGAAGTCTTCATGACATTATACTAAAATGCCAAGTCAACATGAAATAACATTGGCCAACAAATTAACACGTCCTTCGATCCTTGGATTAAAACCCAACGCTGACTCATATCAACGTTAACAATAATTCTACTGGGTCCCACAACTCACCTTTGGTTAATTGTCAAACTAATCCAATGGTCAATTTCCCCATCGCGCTCTTCATTTGCATTGTGCGCATATCCAATGGATATCACGTTCTCAAAAGTTTTAGGCTTTAACAACTAATTAGCACACGAAATTAGCAGTATTCCAAATCCACTAATGCCACGTGTCCATCAACTAGCATAATCGCGTTCAAAATCAAAATTACCACTTAGCAGTGGAATGTCACGCGAATACCACCTTCATCTCCAAAAACCGCCTTCAGGTTCACACGCACAGTTCTGACTTCAATTTATAATTCTACCATCAAACTCCGTATCTTTATGTGACATGGGTTCTACTTCCATCCTCTCTCTTGCAATTCACAGATTTTCTCTCCAGTTTAAAACCTTTGTTTGGTCGATTCAATGCTGAAGAAATAAATATTGATCCCAAACTAAAACACTACAACATTGCTCTACTGTACTATGCATTTTCAATACAAACTCGGTATTGATTATGCAACCCAAGTCCTTCATTGATTTCCACTCAACAATCGTCGACGCAGAATCATATTAATATAAAAATCGCTCCTTGCACTCTGTTTGCAGGCGTTGACCATGGAACTCCCTCATGCTTTCTTAACTTTCAATTGTGTCCAAACGCATTTACCGAAGTCTTCCACTGGACTTCAACTACGCTCCTGGGTTTCGGCTTGGCTTCTTCGAACCCTTCAGCAGTCAATTTTGGTTGCTCTAACATTCATGTAGACTTCAACCTCAAACTGAAGTTCTGTTCCCACTCACCGCAGTTCTACCTTATCAAACTCCATTGATTGTAATTTAAGGATTGAACAGGCTTAAAACAAAACTCCGCACCCATTGGAAACCTTTAACGATTTTACAGATACTCACAATTCTATCTTGATAAAATGGAAATAGATCCAAAGTTTGAACCATAAATTATGAATTGATTTAATAGGAGATTCTTCCATCACTTCCTCTTTCTTCATTTCACTCCATAGTTCATAGAGAGTTTTATATAATCTCTGCGTCCTTGCTATTCATATTCTTACTTTATTTCAAAGATTGAGACCTGCGCCTTCAATTTAGTGTCAACACTGCCATACAAAACACAAATCGACATTGACATCTATTCTCCCATGTAGAGCCTCACTTATTTCACATGGAATCACAATTTCAATTAACAAATGAATATCGATATTAATAAATATCGATTTCTTCAACCATGTGCAGAGCCACAACTCAAAGCCTATTAAAATCAAGCATATTCATACAGAATTAAATTCAACCATGCTCATATGACTCAAAATTAAAATTTCATATATATATATATAAGCAAAAATTACAAAGAACCTCTTGTCCATGGCCTGATTTTCAATCATTGACCCTTTTACAATTACTTGAAAGCTTGACGAACAAAACTCTGTTTGTCCTCTTCAACTCCTGTCTGCTACCTCTCTCCTTCTTGTTCAGAACTATTTTTCCTTTGAGGCTCATTAATTTATACAAATTTAATTGAACCAATTTAGGTTCAAATCCCTTCAATAACTCAACAAAGTCCTCAAATATATCAACACCCCTACAATCTAGATTTTATCCCTAGAATCTTGAAACCAAATCTATCTTAGGCTTCATAATTAATTCTTAGATATATCAAATCTAATTTCTCTCATGCTATCCAAATCATTTGGGAACATTAACAAATCCTCACAATAATTAATTAAAAATATCATTTAATCACTCAAAAACCCTTTAATAATTACATAAAATCAATATTTTCTCAAAAACATAAGACCCCTAAGTTTAATAAAATACAAATTATTTTCCCGAATCTAATGCTCCTGCATCAGACTCCCAAGTTTGAAAATGATCATGATCTTCTGATCATGCGTTAAGTCTTTGTCTGTCTGGATCCCACACTTTGTTCTATAACTTATCATTTGTTGTTGCTTGCTGCTTTTCTCCAAGTCTCCATAGTTTATGCTGCCTTGCTCCACTGGCTGCACTTTCACAGTCTCTTTTTGTCTTTCTTTTGTTGCTACTGCTGCTTCTCTTCCTTGCTAATATCTTCCTCTGAGATACTTTCATCATTATCCTTCTTATCTGTTCAATTTCTCTGTCCAATATTTCTTCAGATTGATGATTTCTTGCTGCCACCCAATCATCCATACCATCTTTTCTTCTACAACAGAAAACTTCTTCTCTTCCTTCTCCTATCAGCAAATTACTGGACTGGTACATTGTGTACTCCTTTCTGCTGCCTTCATCCTCTTGTATCTGTAATTCCCAATTCTGAAATTGAGAATTTTTTTTCTGCACTGAATCTTGACTATTCAGCATCATTTCTAGCAACTTAATGTCTTCATTCCATGGATTAGATATTTCCACAAAGTTTTCTTCTTCCTTCATTTGACTGCTCAACTGATTCAAATGTTCTTCAGCACTTGCAACAACACTTGCATTCACAAAACACTTGTTAAAACAAAAATCATAAGGCATTAGTGCCTTTTCTTCCTTTGCCAGCATTTTAGTATGTTGTCCTGAATTTTCTTCCTCCACTATCAGCACATCAGTATGTTGATCCAAAATTTCGAAAGAATTCTCTGAAGAATTCTCAAGACTATCAATTAGTATTCCTTTCACATCATCTGCCTCCATGATGTTTTCCTGCTCTCGTTCACTATAGTGAACTCTGCCTTCTGCTGCAATCTCTCTTTCATACTCTGAATTCTCCAACAAATATTCCAGCAATGCAATTTTTCTCTGGCATTTATGAACTATCTCACCATCACTTATAGTCCCTGCATTCAAACACAACTTGTCAGTTTGAAAACTACAAGTTTCAATAGTCTCAACTGTTGCTTCACTTATCAGTGTTTCAGGCTGATCCACTTCTTCATTCAAAAGAACTTCTCCTTGTACTGTAACAACTTCAAATGCATCACTGCTATCTTATTCACTCAAGAGACATTCTTCACCATTGCATCCTGATTCAGAGTATTTATCTCTTGAAATATTCTTTTCCATACTTGTGACAGCTTCACAATATTGCTTATCCTCCTCTTCTGCAAAACCTGTAATGACAACATAATTGTCAGCTAAAAAAATACAAGATTTTACATTATCCAGTTGATCTGGATTTGCCCAAAAGTTCAGGAATTCATCAATGATCTCCTCTTCTATTTCATCAATGGAAATTTCCACTTTCAACTCAGCTGCTCTGAGTTCTGTACACCCCAACTGTACATCCATCCTCTATTCAAGCTTTCTCAGCTTCTCTCCAAACTGCATGCTCATCTGCTGATCCCTTTTATGTTGTAGCCTCTGCCACTTCACTCTCTTCCTCATGAGCTAACCAACTCTTTGGCTTATTTATATCATCATCTTCATTTTATTAAACTGTTCCCTGATCTCAGCTAACTCTTTGTCATATTCTTCATCATTCATATGTGGCCTTATGCCATTTTCCTTGGCATCTTCTTTCTCCTTATTTCTATTGTGGCCTCTCTCTGAACCTCTGCTTTTTCCTTTATGACTTTCAGTAGTCATCTTATTCTACATGAGTTCCTCAGTCATAAGCTACACCATGCCTCTGCAACAGCAAGCTCTCCTGCTGCCACTTACCTCACCAATCCTTTCCTCCAGATCTAGTATTTTGGTAATCACCGGTCCTTTTTTGGAACCTTTTGAGCATTTCTTCATTGCTCCTTCAGGCTTCACTCATCTACTAATTTATTCAACCTCTGTTGAATCTTCAGGTTCTACCACTCTCTCTTAGAATCCCTTGCTGGACTCCTTCATCACTGCTCTCCGGCTGTGATCTACTTCTTTCTGCTGAGATTTCTTCAATCTGTTTGGAACCTGAATTCTACAAACAGCCTCCAAACCAGAGTTAAATAGCATCTGTCAACTCACCTTCAAGATTCTGTTGATCTTGCTTCACTTCTTCAACTGCACTGCATCTCTATACTGCAATCTTCATTACTTTCAAAATATGATATTTATTAATCACATGCATTTAATTCAATTTAAAAAATTGAACCTTCAAACAGAGCTATTCCAGCTTTGATACCACTTGATGGCAGGCCAACCCTGCCAAACCCACAATCTCTCCACTCTCATGCATATAAAAATGCATCTCCAAATTTTTTATACCCAAATCAATTCATTTTATGGGCAAAATCAAAATTTTGCAGAAGCTTATAAATAAATATTCAAGGAAGATTTCTTCAATTTTTAATACAAAACAAATTCCTTATTCTTTCATGCAGAAGCTCCTTTTTAAAAAAATCCTTCCCTATGGTTGTAAAACCATTATATAAATGGAAGCTCTCTTTTAATTATAATCTTATGGTTATGAAACCATATTTCAATTCAATTCTTCTCATCATTCGACTTTGATTTAAACCCCCAACTTTATAAACCCAATTCCAAAGATTAATAAATCAATTTTGGTCCCATTGTATATATGCGCCCTTGCCTTTTTAAACAAGCTTGACATTGGCTAATCAATCCAACACATATGGAATTATACATTCCAACATCAATGAATGAAGTCTTCACGACATTATATTAAAATGCCAAGTCAACATGAAATAACATTGGCCAGCAAATTAACACGTCTTTCGATCCTTGGATTAAAACCCAACGCTGACTCATATCAACGTTAACAATAATTCTGATGGGTCCCACAACTCACCTTTGGTTAACTGTCGAATTGATCCGATGGTCAATTTCCCCATTGTGCTCCTCATTTGCATTGTGCACATATCCAACAGATATTGCGTTCTCAAAAGTTTCAAGCTTTAACAACTAATTAGCATGCGAAATTAGTAGTATTCCATATCCACTAATGCCACGCGTGCATCAACTAGCATAATCGTGTTCAAAATAAAAATTACCACTTACCAGTGGAAAGTCACGTGAATACCACCTTTGTCTCCAAAAACCGCCTTCAGGTTCACACGCACAGTTCTGACTTCAATTTATAATTCCGCCATCAAACTCCGTATCTTTATTTGACATCGGTTCTGCTTCCATCCTCTCTCTTTCAATTCACATATTTGCTCTCAAATTTAAAACCTTCATTTGGTTGGTTCAACGCTGAAGAAATAAAGATTGATCCCAAACTGAAACACTACAACATTGCTCTGTTGTACTATGCGTTTTCAATACAAACTCGGTATTGATTATGCAACCCAAGTCCTTCATCGATTTCCACTCAACAATATTCGACGCAGAATCATATTAATATAAAAACCGCTCCTTGCACTCGGTTTGTAGGCGTTGACCATGGAAATCCCTCACGCTTTCTTAACTTTAAATTGTGTCCAAACTCATTTACCAAAGTCTTCCACTGGACTTCAACTGTGCTCCTGGGTTTAGCCTTGGCTTCTTCGAACCCTTCATCATTCAATTTTGGTTGCTCTAACATTCATGCAGACTTCGAACTCAAACTGAAGTTTTGTTCCCACTCATCGCGGTTCTACCTTATCTAACTCCATTGATTGTAATTTAAGGATCGAACATGCTTAAAACAAAACTCCGCACCCATTGGAAACCCTTAACAATTTTGCAAATACTCACAATTCTGTCTTGATAAAATGGAAATCGATCCAAAGTTTGAACCAGAAATTATGAATTTCTTTAATAGCAAATTCTTCCATCACTTCCTCTTTCTTCGTTTCACTCCATAGTTCACACAGAGTTTTATATAATCTCTGCATCCTTGCTATTCAAATTATTGCTTTATTTCAAATATTGAGACCTGCGCCTTCAATTTAGTTTCAACACTGCCATACAAAACACAAATCGAAATTGACATCGATTCTCCCATGTAGAGCCTCACTTATTTCACATGGAATCACAATTTCAATTAACAAATGAAATATCGATATTAAGAAATATCTATTTCTTCAACCATGTGCAGAGCCACAACTCAAAGCCTATTAAAATCAAACATATTCATACAGAATTAAATTCAACCATGCTCATATGACTCAAAAGTCAAATTCCATATATATATATATATATAAGCAAACAATTACAAAGAACCTCGTCCACGGCCTGATTTTCAATCATTGGCCCTTTTACAATTGCCCAAAAGCTTGACAAACAAAACTCTATTTGTCCTCTTCAACTCCCCATTTGCTACCTCTCTCCTTCATATTCTGAAATATTTTTCCTTTGAGGCTCATTAATTTATACAAATTTAATTGAACCAATTTAGGTTCAAATCCCTTCAATAACTCAACAATGTCCTCAAATATCTCAACACCCCTACAATCTAGATTTTATCCCTAGAATCTTGAAACCAAATCTATCTTAGGCTTCATAATTAATTCTTAGATATCTCAAATCTAATTTCTCTCATGTTCTCCAAATAATTTGGGAACATTAACAAATCCTCACAATAACTAATTAAAAATATCATTTAATCACTCAAAAACCCTTTAATAATTACATAAAATCAATATTTTGTCAAAAACATAAGATCCCTAAGTTTAATAAAATACAAAGTATTTTCTCGAATCTAATGCTCCTGCATTAAAGAGTTAAAAATTCAGGACAGAATTGAAAGTATACTCCAAATAAAAAAGGTCCTGAATAAAAGAAACATGATGAATAATTTGGAGGACAGGTGCAATGATATGAACTTGGCTATCACTATATTTGAGGCCAAATATACAGTATTGTCACAAGCAGGTTTACCAGGTATTCATGCATTAAATGAGAAGTTAATGACAAAAAGATTATGATAACAAAATCAGGGCATATGCCAAGGAGCAGGTCAATAAACCTTTACCTCAAGTGTCCCCTACTGGTAAAGTCATTTTGGAATATTTTGAAAACTTATTCTTTTTGCAAAATTAGATCAAGCATATTTTTGTGGTTAAGCCCAATTTTGCAAAATATAAAGAGGTAGATGAAAGTTATAGGAAACTAAAGAACATAAAAATTCCTAGCATAGAGCAATGGCAAGAATTCACTGATTTACTATGAAAGTTTGCAGTTAAAGTATATCAAGGTGAAAAATCAGTAGTCAAAGTGTATCAGTGGTCAAAGTGTATAAGTAAAAGCAAATTGTTACTGCTAGTTATTTTTCTTTTACAATAGTAAAACGATGAAAATCAGAGATAAAGAGTATCAGAACAGAAGGTGAAAAGGAAGAGTATTCTACGAGTCATCTTCCACGATATAATTTCTAAATTTCCAGCAACTATTCCAGCTAATCTAAAAATCAATTTGATTAAGATAAACAGTTCTATTTTTTCTTGTAAAAGAGGACAACTTGCATACTATTTTGCTGTTGTCCCTCTTCTTATGTAATATTTCGTATTTTTGTTTGAGATATTTTCTCAAACTTTAGATATTTCGTAAGTAATTTAATTGTATAAATACTTCATCTTTCGAAGTATTTAGTGTGGAACAAAATCTGAAGATTAATGTAGACTTATTTTGTTGAAACATTGGGACTTTTTGTGAGTTAAATTGAAGTAGCAAGCTGGAGACTGAAGCAAAAGACATCATAGTTAAGGATTCATGAGATAAACATATGAGTACAATCTTTTCATGTTTTCATTGTGTATTTATTTAAGTTTCATTCATATATCATATGTATTTTCCTTCTTAAATGATAAACTAGGAAAGTTATTACATAATCAGTGTTAAAAATCTCTTTGTATTTACTAGTTGTCATTATTTATGTTTTCTGCTGATTTCCAGACTAGAGAATTCTTAAATTCTCTTTAGTTTCGTTTGACCTCACCTTGCCCTCTTCCTTTTTGTGGTCTAAGGATTCTTAATTTCCCTTAGTCTAGAATCACATCATTTCATCAGATTAGCCTTTCAAACCCTCTGAAAGTTATCTAACTTTCCCTTAACATATTTGCATCTTTTGACCTTGGTTTTCAAGTCTTGTTAGCTAGCAATTGGACCACATTTCCCAATGGTTAGGTAGATCTTTCTATGATTTCCCTTGTATTCATTTATTCCCACCAATATTCAAAAAATCAAACCAAATTGTCCACTCATAGCTAGCCTAAAATCCATTACAAAACAAAGTTAAATCATAAGGAGAGATCCCTCTCCGGAATTCAGGAAGGCTAGATCCTGAAATCTAAAAGAGGTTCTTGGTTACCCTTGGTTTTCTTAACTACAAAAATCCTCATCCCACAACCTGATAATTACTAGGGTGATAACAAAGATGCTATACTACAAGGCCCAAGTGGGAAATTGTGGCATGTGAACTAGTATTATGCTAAGACATGGGCAGTTTTCACAAATTGTTGGTAAAGTTTTGTTTCTGAGCAGTTTATTGAAGTTGGAGATATTTTAGTTTTTATACATGTTGGAAATGTACATTTTTTTGTGAAAATATTTGGGCCATTTATTTTCAAAAATACACCTCTTCTTCTTTCATAAAAATAAACTTAAACCTTTCCATAACCTGCAATAAGAAAAGGTGCCCCATGATCTGCTTGCTGACCCATGATCCTCATGTTCATTTGTAAGTTCCTCCTCCATCTTGGCATCCAATTTCCTCTTTTCTCCTTTGTGATTTCTATCTTGATATTAAAAAAATTTATACAATATCTGTTTTATGAGAAACTGACCTTGAATGTTCTGGGAGCAATGACAATGAGTCCTTCATTCTGTATTTGTTAGTAGAACAAGACCGATTTTCGACTAGATGATGTAGCTATTACATGTGGAGACAGTGGTTTCCCATAGAAAATGAGTATAGGGTTGAGCAGAGGAAAGACATTTCAACATGAGCTATTACATTAGCTTTTCCAATGGGAAACCGATTTGCAGGTGGAAATATGGTAGCTGTAGGTATCTATGTTTTTCTTCCCACATAAATGGTGACTGGATTTCCATTTATAATACAAGAAAAAATTTTACCGGTTTCATCCACAGGACCACAGCTTAGACAAGTTAGAGACCATTCAAGTTCATTTGAAAGCCGAAGATGTGATTTTATGCGACGTCAGCTTTGCCAGTAAAAGTTTATGTAAGCAAAATGAAGCTCGGACAATACTCCCAGTTGCTTTTAAACGAATTCTAGAGAATATTTCCCTTCATGGGACCTACCAACCCGATCAACAACGTCCATTGATCTTTCTCTGTTTTCCTTAAGGGAATGAGAATCCTTCCCTTCATGGTGCCTCTTGTCTTTATCGATTACCACGATTGATCTTTCTATGCCATCAACTCTGATCTCCATTTCTCCATCATGGGACCTCTTAACCCTATCGCTGGCCTTAACTGAATGCTCTCTGCTGGTCTCAACCTGTACTCCTTTTCTCCTTTTGTACTCTATTAAGCTCTGTAGCTGTCTGCACCGGTGTAACCATCTTTATCCATCTTTCTGTTTGAATCACTCATTTTCTCTGCTATAAACTTATCAGTCAAAATTCGAACTCTCGTCTTTTGAAACCCTCATCTCCTCAAAGAAATTATTGCCCGAGATTCGAACCCTTTGCTGCTCCAATACTGCACTTTACAGAATAACCTTGTTCCAGTGCACGGGGTTTTATAGGCGCACCAGTGCAGTTTCGTAAGATCAAGGTTTATGTTTTGGCACGGTGTTTTATAATGCACCAGGGTGGAAGAGTTGTGAAGCACCAGTGCATCTTAGTACTAAAACGCACCAGTGTGTGTTATGATGATAAGCGCACCGGACTGTATAAATTTCTTTTTTTTTTGTATATAAGATCATAATAAAATAATGATAATTCTGAAGTACATGAATTTATTTGCAACAATTTCTAAACTTTATTATGTTACAAAATTCATATTATTCTAGATTTATTATTTTACAATTATATACAAATTTACAAATTTAAATATTTTAATAAAATCATTTCACATTAATACAATTAAAATTTTACAAATATTTTACATACAATTACAATTAGAATTAGAAATAGAATTACAATTACAATTACATATACAATTTCACAATTTCACATACAATTACGATTATAATTACAATTACAATTTTGATTTTACATATAATTACATTTAAAATTAAAATTTTACAATTACAGTAATACAATTAAAATTTTGCAAATATTTTACATACAATTAGAATTAGAATTATATTTACATTTACAATTACAATTACAATTTTACAAATATTTTACATACAATTACAATTAAAATTACAATTACAATTTTAGAATTTTACATACAATTAGAATTAAAATTAAAATTTTACAATTTGTCATATATACAATTACAATAATTTTACAATAAATTAAATATTAAAATTACAATTAAAATTTTACATTAAATATTTTACATACAATTACAGTTAAAATTACAATTACAATTACAAATACAATTATACTATTTTAAATACAATTTAAATTTAAATTTAAATTACAATCACGACATAATATTTAATAAATATCATGTTCATTTAATATTAAATTAATTAATAAACATCACGATCATGATAACCATCATACAAACATCATATTTGACTAAAAAGCACATTCAAAATCGCTAACATCATCGTGATCATGATTATCTCATAAAACACAATTAACATTATATATTAACATCATCACAACACAAACATCAAATATACATCTCATATCAAATAACTCATGCTATCACATACACATCTATCTGCAAGCTGCACATTAAATGAACATATCTAACATGACCTAACGATATACACATCATGATGATCACCAACATGTAAATTAAGTACAACTGCAACATGAACATAGAATACATGGACCATATATATATATATATATATATATATATATATATATATATATATATATATATATATATATAATTAAACAATGTTAAAAATATACAACTGTAATATAAATGTCATGGATCAGCTGGTGGTAGTACAACATCAATAGTAGTACTAGAGGAGGCCTGCTCAGTCAATGTTGCAGCCTCGAATGTCTATGGTCCAGCTTGCTCATGATCATGAGTACTGATGGATGCTGCAGGCTGCTCACTAGATGTGGCTGATGGTCCAGCCTCATCTCCATGATGACTGCTGCTAGATGTTAGTGGAGGTTCATGCTCATTTGGCGTGGCGCGAGGTGAACGATAATGAGATGAAGAGTCTCCGCTCGTGTACTATCCACATTAGGGGAATTTTGAGGTCTAAAATGGGCCTCCTAAGGAAATACTAAAATAATAGCTAAATCAATAAAATAATATTTATGAATTTGAAATTCACTTTTTGCACCACAATCCATGTAACCATAGTTAAATTCAATTCAAAAGTTGTACGAAATTAAAATTAATAAAAAAATTGTATTGATGTGACTATAAATAAGAATGAGCTTTTCAAGAAAAAGTCATTATCATTGAACAACTAATGCACTTGTCCTTTGTACTTAAATAACTTAAAATATAAATATAGATATAAATTTATAAATTCTTAATTATTATATGCTATTAATTAAAATTTATATTATTTGAATTGTATAATAACATGTAAATAATATACTATATAAAAATAATATAATATAATATAATATAATATAATATATCATATTATAATAAATGTATATGGATATGCATTGTTTCCTTCAAGAAATATGAAATGACAATAATATATTTTTTTTCAAAAGGTGTGAAATGACATTTATTATGAGTACTTTAATTTGACTTTAAAAGTACTTAGAGCACTACCATGGTTAACCATGGGTTTTAATCCAGCATTGAGAATGTGAAAAGTATGTACCTTTAACTCAATCAATGCCACCTCAACCATTAGGGATGATGTCATTCCCTAAAATGTGATTAGTTCTCATAAAGTGAATTTTGATTGTACATTTTTCTTAGGAGGCCCATTTTAGACCTCAAAATTCCCCTAATGTCACTTGCTACAGCTCGACCACGACTATAACATGCAACAGTCCTCCTCAGTCATGTAATAGTTTTCGTAGCTCCTACGACATGCCACATCAGGCTGTACATGTCACGTGACATGTCTCTCCACATTTGTAATAGCCTATCATCGGCTTGTATGTCTCTATAATGAGTGGGCATGATGCCCGCCTCAAAAATCAATGCACTGATTTGGTCGCCTAACTCCATCCAGTATATAGTATCACGTCAACCTTGTTTAGCAAAATTAGGTAATGGCACACCAACAAGAGCTTGTCTCTCTGCATCGGCCTCCTGATGATCCTTGGCAACTGGCATGCCCTGATCGTCATCAGGATCCACACCTATATCATGTGGTTGTTAGGTCCCTATATTACTAGTATAGTCCCTTATTGTTGTTAGTGTAACCCCCTTATTTTTATCGTTGTATCCCTGTAACCCACATATTGTTATTATTGTGCCCTTAAATTATTATTGTTAGGTCGACTAGGATTACATTGTGGCCCCACTAGGATTACATTGTGGCCCCATGGACTCCTATATATAGAAAGGAGGTTTTTTTGTTTGTATCATCCAAGAATTGTTCATTTATATAATGTATTGGAGGTTTCCCCCTTGAAGTGGTTGATTTCTAAGGCATTGATCTCTCTTTTCTTCTACTTTTGGAGCTAGTTTCACAACATTTGGTATCAGAGCTTTGGATTATAGGGTTTCATTGCTCCAAATAGGTCATTGTGGAATTTTTTCTATAAAGTTTTCTCTACAAAGGTTCAGAAGCTGAACATTTTAGAGCACAAAGTTGAAATCCGGAGGAATATCGCCGCAAAATTTTAGAGCTTGGTTCGCAATATTTTTGAGGATATGATCTATGGAAGTTAGGGCTTTTTCAGGCTCTCAAATTTCATCTCAAAGAGGTGATCATGGGAAAATATTCATAACTATCTCTCTGAGAATCGTATTGGAATGTTGTAAAAAGTGGTCGCAAGTACACAGACTGTAGTTTCATGTCTATCAATTTCAGATTCGAAGGAGGAAATAGTGACACGTGGAAAGTCGTACAAGTTTGCTCTACTGAATGATTCCATTCGAAAGAGGATTCAGAAGGCTACCTCATGGCAAAATTTTAGATATTGAAGATCCAAAATCATAGAGATAATTCAGTTTCAATATCGAGCTCCTCAAAAGCAAGAAAAAGGTGTGTTTTTTTTTCCAAGTTGCATAAGTCTTGTGTAAAAAATCAGTTTGAAGTGATTCCAAGGGCCTATTGAGCATATATTTCAGTATTGGATTTTTAAATGCCTCCTAAAAATAATTCAACACCCATTAAGCCCTTAGAATACTCTACTATGACTCATGAAGATGAATAATTGAAACATGATCTATCAAAATTATAGGAGCAAGTGTACCAAATTTCTCTCTCGCAAAGAGCAACAAAAAATGAAATGGAAGTTTTGAAGAAAGGCATGGAAGTGAAGATGGATGGTTTGAAGAATAATATGGATGGTTGGAAGAAATAAAGGGAAGCTAAGATGGATTGCGTGGAAGCTAACATGGAGGAATGCAAGAAAAAATGAAAGACAACATGGAAAACATGAAGAATGATCTAAAAGGAGACATGGAAGGTTTGACAAAGTTGATACAAGAAATGATTCCTAATGGCGAAAAGATAGTAGAGGAAACTCATGATGAGAACAAAACAAATTTTAATCGTGATTTCATAGACTCTAATTTTGGATTGAAAAACCACCATATTCCAAATATGGATATGACGAAGTTTGATGGAAAGGATCCCGTAACATGGATACTACATATGGAGCAATATTTTGATCTCAATAATGTGAAAAACATACAAAAGTTACGCATTGCAACTTTACATTTAGAACAAAATACATTTTTATGGTATCGATGACTTTTCTCCCGTAAAAAAAATGTCACTTGGTCAATTTTCATGGAGGAGATGATAGCACATTATGAGGATACAAAGAGAAACACCTTATTTAGCCAATTGACAAAATTATGGCGACAAGGAAGCCTACCACTCACATCTATAAAGATGGAAGTGTTGCTACACCTAAACTTCCACAACCTACAAGGTTGACACCACAATAATTGGAAGAAAAAATAGAAAAAGGGCTTTGCTACAGTTGTGATAGAAAAATACACTAAAGGTCTTAAGTGCGTCGAGAAGAAATTATTTTACGTAGATTGTGAAGAGGAGGAAGAAAATGAAGAAGAAAATTCAAAAGTAGAGGATATACACTAGGAAGAAACCCTAGAAGAAGAAGAAATGAGTTTGACCGTATCATGTAATGCATTGGCAGGAATTACCACTCCTCAAACTCTCAATATAGAAGGACATATCAGGAAGAAAAAGGTAATAGTGTTGATTGATTTGGGTAGTACCCATAATTTTATTCATTGTAAGGTAGCAAAGGAATTGAATTGTTTCTTATACCCAGCACTAGAATTTCAAGTGATGGTTGCAAATGGAGGAACTATAAATTTCTCTAGAAAATGCCATAATATCAAGCTAGACATGGGGGAATATGTATTGAACAGTCCAATGCTTTCGATCCCAATGGGAGGCGCTGATGTTGTACTAGGAGTACAATGGTTACAATATTTGGGGACTATAGCTTTTAATTTTGAAGAACTTTCCTTGAAATTTTTTTTTGAAAGGAAAGGAAATCGAATTACGGGGTATCACAAGGAAGCCAGGAAAGATAATAAGCTATAATGTCATGAAAAAGCTTCTAAATAAAAAACAACAGGTCGTAATTGCACAATTATGCTCAGTAGAAGTTCCAACATCAAAATCATCTATTTCTCTAGATCTCCAAAAAGTCTTGGACAATCATTCCAAGGGGTTTGATACTCCGAAAGGAATCCCACCTATTCGTGATCATGATCATGCTATTCATTTGATTCCAGGAACTGTTCCTCCAAACATCAGGCCTTACAAATATCCTTATGTCCAAAAGAACGAAATTGAATGTGTGATTGCAGAAATGTTAGAGGATGGTATAATTCAATCTAGTCAAATATAATTCATGGCACATGTGTCTGAATTATAGGGAGATCAATAAGCTCACTATTAAAGATAAATTTCCCATTCTTGTGATTGATGAATTATTGGATGAATTACATGGAGAAATTTATTTTACCAAGTTGGATCTTCGTTCAGGATATCATCAAATTAGAATGAAGACTGAAGATATTCCGAAAACATCATTGCGAACTCATGAGGGTCATTATGAATTTTTGGTCATGCCTTTTGGCCTTACCAATGCACCTTCTACATTTCAAGGTGTTACACAGCAATTTGTCACCGTCCCTACAATCCCCATCCCGCACATTGGAGGGCTCATTCCATGACCTGTGGACAGAGTTAAGCCTTGAAAATACCTCCATTGAATCCCTCTAAAGATGAGCTTTAATTGTCCTAAAGACATCTCCCTGCAAAAAACCCTAACAATAGCTCTTTTTCCATTGGCGCGGTTCCATAGTTTCGCCCTCGCGCCAAGAGGGAAATCCTCCAAAGAGGGCGCGCCAATTGGCGCTCTGTCATAGAGTCGTACCCGCGCCAACCATATTAAGAGGTGTTTTAAAAAAATAAAAGGCGGAAGTTTCATCCTAACAAATTACTGGGCTGATTTCAATCTTGAGTTGGGAGGTTTGGCTACGGATTTCCATGGAGGGGAAGTGGTTTTCCACCTCTCATGGAAGCTTCCTTGATGATAGGGCCAATCCCATAATTATAGGGATCCCAACTCCCCTTCCTCCTTCTATAAAAGCTTTCCCATTTCTATTTGTAAGCTAGTTCCAAAGAGTGGCAGAATTTATAAGTTCCCAAGAGCTTTCATGCTGCAAAAGCCTTCTTGATTCCCTAAGGCCAAATCCAAGCAAGGAGACTATTGCCAAGTATCCGGAGAGAGAGGCTTGTCCCGTCCTTGACAGGATTTTCCGAGACATGTTGTGCTGACGACCCGCTAAAGGAGAATGCTACGTCGAAGCTATGGTTGTATTCTTATTTTGACTCTTTAATGATAAGCGACTATCGGTTATGGTTCCACAATTGTTCTTGATCATGTTCATGAGTTATATCCTCTTCGACTGATATATAGTTGTATGCACTGGATTTTATGCTTGTGTTTGTGTTGTTTCTTGCATGTGCAGGTGTCCAACCACGGAGATCATGCGGATTGTGATCTGCCAGGGCAAAGGAACGGGAGCACCACCTCTTCTACAGACAATAGCGTTGGATTCTAGGTAAGCCTTCCTCGCAAGTCGGTTTATTTATGATTAGGAACCTGCACTGTAGCGTTTTTGATTGTTGCTAGACCCGATCTGGGCTAGTAGGGATCGCCTCTGTCCGCAGAGGGGATTTACCTCCTCAACAATTTGGTGACTCCACTGGGGACTCAGTTTGTTGTTTGATTTGTAAACTATAAACTGAGTCTGAAGCACAACCAGATAGCCTTCGAAATGCTTTTGCTCTACATTAGCGGAGTAGATCAACGCTGCTTCAGTCGATCTCCGGTTCAGTTTACAGACTGAAAAACTTGGAGTTTTGTCTTCTCTTTTCGGTTAACTTCTTGGTCTTACTTGCTTGGTCGACTCTTTGGACTGGATTTTCTTGTTTGTTTGGCTTTGTTTTAGCCTTGTTTTCACTTGTCTGTGTCTGAGATTGCTTTTTTTTTAATCTTTCCATAGTAAACTTGGCTGGCGCGCTTTTTAGCGTAACAGTCGCACTGATTGGCGCAGGTTGCCTATGTATCACCCGTGCCATTACGTTTCTGGTGCTAATTTCAAGCTCATAGTCGCGCCAATCCTGTGAGCTATTAGGGTTTGTTGTGTTTCAAGCTTTCTGAGGCTAACTTGTGATTTTGATCTTGATTTTTCGGCTATTTGAGTGCATTGGAGCCTGGTTTGACTGGTTAGAGCCTCCTTCCTTTGGTTGTTTGCCTATTTCTTTCGATTTTGCATACGAGCCCTAGGGCATCTAGGTGCCTTTGTGAGTCGAGCCTCCCTTGGGAGTTTTTGGTTTCTGTTCGTTCAGTCGGCTGTGGGATTCCTTCCTTGCATTCATTTGATAGTTGTCTATCATATTGTTGCGTTTTTTGAGTGACTGATTTAGTTTTCATTCGAATTTCGCTTTGCCTCATTTTGGGCCTAGATCACACGGCTCACTGGTGTCTTTGGGACTTTTCTTGGTTTTGAGAGACTTTTGGTCGATTTGAGATCTGATTGTTTGTCTCATTGAGTAAAGCTTGCTTGTTTTGCTCTCTTATTATCATTTCTCGAATTACTTCTTATTTTTTTTCGGTTTGTTTAGTGCATCTAGCTATCAAACATTGAAAATAAAAAAAATCTCTTTTGCTTATTGGTTGATTAGTGCAAATTGAAATCTTTTCCATTTTACTAGTATTTAGTGAATTTGAGAGAAAAATTTTTAGTTTCATTAGTTGCATTAGAGATGTCATTGATTGTCTTCTGATCATTTTGTTTGTGTAAAAACTCTCAACTCTTCTGTAGCTAGTTTTCATCGAACAAAATGGTGTACTATGGCATGTAGTTTTGCATTTAAGAGATTTTTGAGACAGCACATTCATTAGGGCCTGAAAAGTGAAACGTAATTGAAGATCAACTTTAAAATTCACTCAATTTACACTAAGGCAGCATTGAAATCTAACGAAACACATTTAGAGGTCTAGGCTAGAGACGTGTTCCGGCGTCTTTAAACCTAGTAGTTGTCGTTCGCCTTTTGGCTTTAGACAGCGCTAGTACGGACTTGTGCTCCCCATACCGTCGCGTATATAAAGGGAGACCCCACTAGGTTTCAATCCTTTATCCATAGGAAGCCGAGTCTGCCGCCCTATACCCGTGATACACCGGACACAGCATTCGGGGAGATTGCCTGCACGTACGGAAAGTCCTTGGTTGATTTCTCTTTCATTATTGGAACCAAGGTGTATATTGCAGTTCACGGTTATTTGGTACACCCTTTTGCCTAGTATTCCTGAGTGGTCATTTGATCTTTTCTGACTCCCTAAATTTGAAAGGATCACCAAGCGCTTGTCCTTTCACGCTTGTGTCAAATCTGAAAGAGATAGAGTCACCTTTTTTACCGTTTCTCGACTCTTAAAACATGAAACGGTGAAGTTTCTTATGTTTCAATGTGGTAAAAAATTAATCACCCACGATTACACGCCCTGTTATATTTTTCTTGTTGACCGTTTGATCGTGTGTCTTGACTCTTTTTCGGCCCGTGTGTGTGTTTGATCTTTTGTCACAGTGGTGGAACCCTTGGTTTCGTCTACTGGTAGTCCTTACACGAACGATTCATCAGAGGTATCCCAATCCTCTGCTGAACCACAGCAACCCGTTGTTTCCGAGTTTCCTGACGGGGGACTGGTTCTTTCTGAGCAACCCTTTGGGGGACCGGTTGAGTTCGATTGGCCCTTTTCGAACCCTGTGTCTGAGTTGAGATTAGGAGCTGATTTCCTTTCTCTTACATCGAGTTCGCCTTTTATAGCTGCTGTTTTTCCTCCTAGTCCTCGCCGTCTATTGCGAGATCTAGCGGCAGGCTCAACCATGAGTGATTCTGGTGAGGAAATTCCAACGTCTGGTGAAGACTATTAGCTCTTCCCACGAAGATTTTTTCTGGGAGACAACTCTGAATCAGCTGTTATGTCAACAGCCAATCCCTCATTACCGCCAGGGTACAGGTCTTTGGGTCAAATCATTTCCGATGCTGCCTCTATGGGAGTGTCAGCTCCTTCTCCGAGGCCAGCTGCTCCTTCACCGGGGGTGTCTCCTCAGACGCCCGTTACTTCTGTGCCTGTTCGGCCCACTGTTTGTGTGGCCGCCTCTACACCCGTTGTCACGGCACCTTCCGCCAGGGCTATGGCGTCTCCTGAAGACATTTATCTAGCGACTGTTGTACCGGAGAATATCTCTCCGAAGGAGTATCGGTTGTCCCTGCTACAGCCGAACCCGGAGGTTGGACCATCCTCCCAAGATCCCAACCACTCTTACTTTTCACACTATGCACAGGATGGTACACCCGTGTACGCTTTTCCAGGTCAGTATGATGAGCACGGGGACATTTTGCATCTACCCGCCCCTGAGGCTTACCTCCATGCTCAAGGTTTACCTTATAACCAGGCCTATAACCCGCAAGGGCAACCTTTCCAAGGCCAACCTTCGAGCCAACCTGGATATGCTTATGACCCACAGGGGCAGCCCATGCAAGGCTATCCTGCAGGCTAGGAAGGGCCGTCATACAGTCCGCAAGGACAATATTATAGCCCTTCCGGTCAACCTGTATAGCCTCAGCCGGGGTACCAACCGGGACCGGTCTATGGTCATGGGGGAAAATCCAGCCTTCTCAGCCTATGCAACCGCAGTATCCTATTGTTTCTAATGTTGCATATCAAGCAGGACCATCCTATGGTTCTGCTCTAGGTCAAGCCGGTTACCAGCAAACACCTGGCCCTATTCCTCCACCAGGCCAACCGGCCCATCCGGTACAACCTGGTGTTCCGCCTCCAGGCCAGCCGGCCCATTCGGCACAACCTGGGGCTCCTTTGTAGCTAGGTCAACCTGCGCAACCGGCGCCACCTGTTTATCCGGGTCAACCTGTTCATTCAGGGCAGCCCTCTCAGTCGGGTCAACCTGTTCACTCAGGGCAGCTCGCTCATTCGGTTAACCCTGCTCAGCAGCCGACTCATTCGATGCCGCAGCCAAATCAACAGTTGCGCCCTAGTTATCTGGCTCTGCAGGGTTCCACCTATCAGTAGCCGACTCATCCTCAGGGCGGTTATTATCCTCATGGTCAATCTCAACCGAATTATAACCACCCCAGAGGCTCTCAGTATTATCCTCCTCCCCCCGGTTATACCAATACTGAGCAGCCAAATCCAAATGCTGCTTATACAGGGCCGAATCCTAACCAGGGTCCACACCCTGGTTATCAAGCCTCACACACTGGTTACCAGCATCCAAATCAGTCTGGTTATACGACCTACACCCCCTACGATCAGAATCCTACGGGACAAAACCCATGGGGGCAAGGATATTCACAACCATTGTGGAGTACAGGTACCGGTCCTCATCCCAGGCATGGCATGCCGGTTAATCCGCCGCTGCCATTCCTGGCCACCTTGGAGTTGCCGGATGTTTCAAAATTGACCAATGATCCGATTTTACATAATCCGTATTGGCCTCCATTTCCTACCAAGATACCAGGTGATTGCCCCAAGTTTGAGGGAAAAGCTGGAGAGGACCCCCAAGCGCATGTGATGATGTATCATCTTTGGTGTTCGTCTAACTCTTGGGTCGATGATTCAATTCGTCTGCGCCTCTTCCAGTGCACTTTGACTGGAGCTGCTGCTAAATGGTACATCAAGTTATCCCGTGGTATCTTCCAAGATTTCAATTCCTTAGCCATGGCTTTCCTGACGCACTTTCAGTTACCGGTCCGTTATGAAGCCGGGACGCACCTCCTGACTTCTCTGAAGCAGGACAAGGCCACTCACATCTCCGATCACATTCATGAGTGGCGGTGCCATCGTAGACTGATCAAGTTTCATATTCTTGATCAGATACTAACTCACTGGTTCACCACCTCCTTCGTGAACAAAATCACCCAAGATATTGCGATGGGAGCGTGTGTGATGGAGGAACAAGTCATTGCGAGTGCCCAATATCTGGATCTTGTATATTCTCAGTGCGGCACGCTTTATGATATCTTGCCTGATGCCCCACGGTCCGGAACCTCTAAGGCTCCACCTACCCCCGCAGTGAATGGTGTCATTGGTTCTGTATCTCAGAATTCGAAGAAATATTCGAATGGGAAGCAGAAGTCTAATTCTTCCAACAATGATCTTTCTAGTCCCGCCCCATCAGATTCGGGCAAAACCGTAGAGGTGAACGCCATTTAGGCCAATCCTACAGAGAAAGCCTCCAAAGGGAAAAAGAAGGGCAAAGGTGAATCCAAACCTGATGCCCCGAGGCCAGAATCCAAATCTCGCACTGAGGATGGCTCTCAGCGTAAACCGAAGTACCCTTGCCTCATTTGTGAAGGAGACCATTATACTAAGGATTGTCCACGACGATCCGAAGTTAGTCAACTTCTCAAGGGCTCAAAAGGGCCTCCGGCAGTTCTTAAGGAGCCATTAACATCTCAGTAGACCCAGATGGTTGAACAGCTATCACCATCTGCACCATTTGGGTCCCAAGTTTTCATGATGAAGGTTGCTGCACCTATCTCTGTCGCTACGTGTTCGAAGGATTACAGCGAATCATGGCAGGCACCCGGGAAGGCAGTTGCGAATGGACCGCCTCCCCCACCTGTCTCCGATTTGTTGGAAATCGAGAAGCCTACTCCTGAACCTGTTGTGAAGCCACCTTCTAAAGGTGTTCTTCGAAGATCTTCTTATAATCCAAATGCTTGTGCCGCTCAACATTACAGCATTGTTGAGGATTTGGCACAGGCACCTTCTACTATGTCTGCGCTAGAATTTCTTCAAAGTTGTCCTTCGCAATGGAAGGCTTTATTATCTGCCATCGGTGGCATTGATCCCACCGATTCGAGTCTTCTCACCTTTGATTTAGAGAATTTCTCCCACCGGCTTCCACATCAGATAGCTCTTGTTATTCAAGTCAGGATTAACGGTCTTAACATCCATAGGGCCATTGTGGATGAAGGTGCCTCTACCTGCGTCATGTCATCCACTTGCTGGAAGGCCATTGGCTCTCCATCCCTTGCATCATCTCCCAATGCCCTCGAGGCATTTGATGGTCGGGAATCCAAACCCCTGGGTGTTCTCGAAATTTTAGCGATCACTTTACAAGGGAAGACTGTCAACGTGGAAGTAGAAGTAGTCGACGCCAGGCTCAAATACAACATACTTCTTGGCCGCAGCTAGACCCATGCCATTCTTTGCGTGCCATCCACCGTTTTTCGACTTCTTAAGTTCCCTCACGAGGGCAAAATCGTCACGGTGGATCAGTTTTCCTTCTTCACCTCCACTTCCGAGAACAACGTACCATACATGGATCAGATTCCGAATCCCCATGACAGTGTTGGATCCGGTCTCTTCAAGGACCCCGTCCTCATGGGTATCTTTCCGGCACCACCACCGCACACCACTCAAGTTAACATGATTTCTAGGTCCGATGACCCCTGGCTTATTCCTACGCCTGAGCAAGTGTTTGAGTTTGGAGAATCAATGCCCTTGACTCCAGTAGAGATCAGCTACTGTGAAATTGTTGCTGCATCTGATCCTCCACCTCCTCAGCATGCTCCTTTGAGCATGGCTCTAGATGTTTACTCTCAATCCCCCTGGCTTGGTTAGGCCGATTCACCTGATCCTCTCAAAGAGACTTTTCCTTCCGATGAAGCCATCATTGAAACTATGTCTCTCGAGGAGCTGCCTTGGGGCGATGGACATCATCGCTCCTCTTTCATGGCTAGCTTGGGGGAAATGTCAGATTGTCTAGAGCGTTATGCATCTCAGGTTCCTACTCCTCCTCTCCAAACGCCCATCTTGACACACGAGGTTTTTCGGAGGGAAACCTGAGTAACATCACTCAAACCATCCCGATCAACATCTCCGTTAAACTGGGGATCGTTGAGAATATACACGTGGGAGTGACTTGTTCTCCTGATGAGATTCAAGTCTATACTGATCTTTTTAAAGAATTCAGAGATGTGTTCACCTGGTCCTATGAGGAAATTCCAGGGATTGACCCCAGTATCGTAGTGCATGAGATTTCAACCTACCCTGGTGCGAAACCCGTGCGCCAACGCTTACGCCCCATGCATCCTCGGAAAGCCATTGCAATCAAGGCAGAAGTTGAAAAACTTCTGAATGCGGGTTTTATTTATCCCATCCCCCTCACAGAATGGGTTTCCAACATTGTCCCTGTTGATAAAAAGCAGGGTACTATTAGGGTCTGTGTTGATTATCCTGATATTAATCGCGCCTGTCCGAAAGATAACTATCCCACTCCGTTCATAGACCAGATTATCGACGAATGTGCCAGAAGTGAGATTTATTCCTTGATGGACGGTTTCTCAGGGTATAATCAGATTAATATTGCACCTGAGGATCAACACAAGACTACATTCATCTGTCCATGGGGTACTTTCGCGTATAAAAAGCTCCCGTTCGGCTTGAAGAACGCTGGAGCCACTTTTCAGCGTGCGATGTCTTATGCTTTCCATGACATTCGCCACATCGTTCAGCCTTATCTGGACGACTTGGCGGCTCACTCAGCCAGGCAAGAGGATCACCTTGAACACCTCCGCTAGATCTTCCTTCGCTGTAGGCGCTACAATATTAGGCTCAATCCTCATAAGTGTGTCTCTTGCTTAGATTTTGGCCGTCTTTTGTGATTCATAGTCTCCAAAGACGGAATTCGCCTTGACCCTTTAAAAGTCGAGGCTATCATCAACCTCCCATCACCCTCCTCGTTATTTTAGTTACAGAGTCTGCAGGGAAAGGCGAATTTCCTTCGACGCTTTATCTCGAGCTACGCGGAGGTGGCTAAAGGATTCACGCGCCTATTAAAGAAGAATGTTCCCTTCCATTGGGATGATATTGCTTAGCAGTCCTTTGAGAAGCTAAAGACGTTATTGGTTAATGCTCCTTTGCTTCGTCCACCCGATTATCGCCGCGATTTCACTTTATATCTCGCCGCCGCGTTTAGCACCATTGCTATGGTTCTGGTGCAGGATGATGATGATGTTAATGAACATGTCGTTTACTATCTATCGCAAAACCTTCTCGATACAGAAACGTGTTATTCTCACGTCGAGAAGTTGGCGTTAGCAGCAGTACACGCTTTGCAGCGTTTTCGCCATTACATCCTGTTGCGTACGATAACAGTGGTTTCGGATTGCAACCCCATGACATATATTCTCTCTAGACAATTGCTGGGGGGAAAATACTCCAAATGGATCGTTATCCTGCAAGAGTTTGACTTAGAGTTCACTACCGCTAAGTCAAAGAAATCACTTGTTTTCGCGGATCTTATATGCTCGCTCCCGACAGACTCTGCTCCTTCACTTTTCGAGGATCATATCCCGGACGAAACTCTTTTCCTCATCAGTACTCGCGACCCTTAGTATGGCGACATAATCGTGTATCTTTAGACCTCCACATTTCGGTCTGCGCTGACTAAAGATGCCCGACATCGGATTCGGCATCAGTCTCAACCCTATCGTATTATAGGAGATACCTTATACCGTGTTGGAGTAGATTCGGTGCTCTGTTGGTGCCTAACCTTGGAAGAGGCTGAAAGGGTTATAAATGACTGCCACAGTGGTTCCTGTGGTGGACATATGTCCGGATATGCTACTGCCCAGAAGATTCTGCGAGCAGGCTATTTCTGGCCGTCAATATTCAAAGACTGTATCATTGCAGTCCGCAAATGTCACGCGTGCTAGGTGTTTTAGCGCAAGATGCGCGCGCCACCTCTCCCTTTGCATCCTGTTATTACCGTCGGCCCTTTTGTGAAATGGGGCATGGATTTTATGACGTGTAACCCTCACTCGGCCGGGGGGCATGCGTATATCATTGTCGTTGTCGACTACTTCACCAAGTGGGCCGAAGCGATGCCTACACTAGCTGCTGATGGTAAGACAACTGCCCAATTCATATTCAACCATATTATTGCACGTTTTGGGGTCCCGCAAGCCATCGTTACTGACCACAGTACTCATTTCCGAGATTATATGATGGCTGAGTTGACTTCAAAGTTAGGTTTACGTCATGATAGCTCAACACTGTATTACCCTCAGGCAAACGGCCAAGTTGAAGCAGTGAACAAGGTTTTGGTCACTATGCTTCAACGAACAGTTGGTATCCACAAATCCAATTGGCACCTCCAACTGTTCTTAGCTCTATGGGCATATCGGACATCTGCAAAGAGTGCAACTGGATTCACACCTTTTCAATTGGTGTATGGTCTAGAAGCAACTCTTCCGGTTGAATGCGAGATTCCTTCGTTGAAATTAGCTGTGGAATTTCTACCTGACACTTCTGCCGAGGAAGAGTGTCTTTTGTATCTGGAATGGTTAGATGAAAACAACCGCTTAGCTGCTTTAGTTATTGAAGCACAAAAGAAGCGGGTCAAAGCTCACTTCGATCAATCGGTTTCTCCTCATTCCTTTGTTGAAGGAGACCTCGTCCCCCTGTACGATCAAGCACATGAAAAGCTTGGGGCTGGAAAGTTTCAAACTATGTGGCATGGGCCCTACATAGTAAAACGCGTTTTGAAGAATGAGGCTTATGAGCTTATAGATTATGAAGGAGTTCCGCTGGCGCAGCCTAGAAATGGGATGTACCTCAAAAAATACTATGCCTAAAGTGATTTTTGGTGTGGTGTCTATACATAAGTGTGTGTTTTTCATTTGTGTGCATGTGTGGTGTGGTTTGCAATGTAAACGTCTTTCTGCTGATCGGGTCTTCCTGATTGTGCAGATGTCCATTCATCCGTTTGTTGGTTTCGCGGATGGTGCCTCCCGCAGTACCAGGAATCTGTCTTCAGCAGCCTGGGTAATCTACGATCCTGCTGGTGAGTTGGTCAACCTGCAATGTGTGTGTCTGGGACATACTACAAATAACATCGTGGAATATAGTGCTGTATTAGAATTATTAACCGAGGCTGTGAACCTTGGTATCCGTGAATTACTTGTGTATCTAGACTCGCAACTTGTGGTATTACAAATGAACGGTCATTATTCGGTCAGAAACCCATCCATCTTACGTCTGTATTTGCGTATTCGTTTACTGGAAAGAAATTTTGACTATATTACATACCAACATATTCCCAGGCATATGAATGCGTTAACTGATGTAGTAGCTAATTTGGTTTTAGATAGACATTTGTGCAATTTGTAAATCATCATCATATGTAATAGAGAGATCCATCCAGAAATAGATATGTATATATGTATATATCGAAATGTTTACATAGTGTGCATCAAATTAAACCAAAAAATATATATGTTCATCTTAATACATCCGGAGACGACATGTCTCTCAAAAAATATGCATGATAAAATTCCTAGGAGTCTAATCCGCATGGTGCTCATGATAACAAGTAGTTGCACGCACTAAGCATCTCAGAATTCGGTGGAGGCGACTGGGCACTCCCACCGTGTGTCTCTGGTACGCCATCAGTACATCCGCCAGCCGGGCATAGTCTGGGATCCCTCGAGCGATGCCCTTGAGATTCTAGATTAACTTCTCCCCCTCTGCACCCTCTGCCTGAGGATCAGGTGCGGGAAGAGTCCTCCGCTCGATGGGAGACATACCAGCTGGTCTCTCTGGACCCACATCTGCATGCATATAAAATGTATCAGGAAGAACATGTATTAACAAAAAAAATCATAAAATATAAAATAAAAAAGAGAAGGGGTCATACCCAACTCCTCGTCCCAATCATCTCCCTCCGGCAGTGGGAGATCTGGATCACTAGTGAAATCGGTACCGGCATATGGCCAGTCTTCCACTACGATCAGCTGACGCCGCAACCACCCAAAAAACTCCGGCCTCCAGGACATCTGTTGGCCCCCTCCAGCTCTGGGCATCAGTTCTGCCCAGCGAGCCATTCTTGGCTCTCGTGGAATAGGTTCAGCTACTATGGCCCCTTGGCCCTCGAATATAGGTAATCGTTCCAGAATGAACAATACCAGGATAGAACCATAGCCAAACTGTTTTAGCTTGGCTTGTTTACATTTGGTCAGTTGCCTCTTTATGTTTATCATCACTGCTGTGGCCCAGTCGAACAATAGAGGAGTCATACACTCTGAGGCTAACAAAAGTTGGGCCTTTATGGCCTCGTGCAGCGCCTACGACCCCGCAGCCCGCGTGATGGTATGCAACACCACTCTCAGTGCCAGATCAGGAATGGTATGGATGTCCACCTTTCCACTTCCGGATCCCAGTTGTGCCCCTCGGCACACTCGTGCCATCACTTGCTCCATTTTCTCACCAGAGGGTCTGCTCCCTATCAGTATGGGCATCGGACCTTTGCGCGATAATCTGGTTATGAAGTACACGTCAGCAACCTCCAGTTCTAGCACTTGGTCCTGCAGTTTGAATGCTTGTTCATCTGCATCCCACATATTGATCAAGTACTATAGAAGCTCGGGCTGAGCTCGTAAACAAGGTGTTAGGAAGAACTTTTTTAGCCCACAGTTCTTGAGGGCGTTCATGCAAACTTCATTTTCCATGGCTTGTTCATTCTCTTCACCGTGCTCCCTTTCTTTCCACTCAATCACCATTTTGTTCGGTTCACTGCATCAACATGGTCAAAACCCTTAATTAGATCTCTGATGAGCTCCAAATTTCATTCAAATTGGTTAAAAACTCGAATTTTTAGGCGAAAATTGAGGTTCTGCCACTAGCGCGAGCCCTTTACATGTAAAAACCCATTGGCGCGGGTCCGTGCCCGATACCAGCGCCAATGAGTGGATCCCTAAAAATTTAAAAAGTGGCCTCAGAAGTCTAATGCATGATGGAAAACTATTAAAAAATGTATTGAAATGGAGTAAAAAGAAGCGCCTCTTACTTGGAACTGACGGAACTCTGAATGGTAGCCCGGATCGGTCGTAATCACTGTCAGAAGTTCGCACACCAACTGGACCACTGCTGCACTTCAGTGAGGTAAATAGTAAAATGTAATTTTATTTTTACCATTTGACATATTTATAACTTTTTGAACTTAAAATAGGTTTTGAAGGTTATTTGTTCTGAATATTTTAATATATTTGTGTCGAAAATGGGTTTTACACTTGCCTTTTTGTGCAGCAACAGGGCTTTCACGCAACTGAAACAGTGAAATGAGTTGTATTTTATACTTTTTTGGACTCGATAAATACACGAAAAAGTCACTATGGAGTCATCTTTCAGCTCTTTTCTGACTCTCTAAACATGAAAAGATTATCGAGGCCCTTGTCGTTTTGATCTCGTTAAAGTGGACACGAATCGACATCAACCCAGTATACGTTTACCCCCTTTTCGGGCTGGGATGGATTATTTACGAAAAAGGAACACGCTAGCCTATCGCGACTAGGCGGTTTTCTCAGGTATTGTTTTCTACCTTTTCGGGTCCGAGGAACTATCTACAAAAAGGGACCGCTGGAGTTTACTTTTTTCTGTCTTTTCAAACTCTCTAAATATGAAAAGACGTCGAGTTCTTCCTTTGTCAGACTCGTTAAACCCTGATGACATCGGATTCAGTCAAAATGACGTTATTCGAGTCGCTCCTTCCTAGGGCTCGTTAAATGTACTAGGATGGATTCGCCCAAAGGGCGGACTTATATTACAAGCATATGCTATCCCCTTCAAGATTGTTATCAAAAATAATTGGGGTACTCGCCAGAAATGGTGGGGGAAAATGGAACCAGCATCGTTGTCGTGTCGGCAGTATGTCGCTCTTGAACATGGCACTTATCTGCATTCATGTCGGGTTGGGGACATCTCATATCGTTCTTCACTTTGCCTCCGTGGGTTTGGATAATCCCTTTTGACCTCTCATCTGCTCATTGCCTCGTCACCATGACCTCTGATCTGTTGATGTCAAATACTTCCAAGTCCACTGTCGTGCCGTTTATATGTTCAAGAGAAGTTGACCTCCGCAAGTATCAACCTCCCTCTGATTCTCATTTGATTGTGATTCACAAAAACATCATGTTATTCTGTCTCGTGTCGATGATGTGGGAAAAATCATGGCCCACCTTCGACCAAGGTCACTTCCTGTCGACTTAAGCTCATTATCTAGGAAGATGGTCTAGAGACTCTTTCATGGTACCTTGGAGCCTGCATGCCTCAATGGCAGGTTCGTCGCATTCGACGTGAGGTTTTCATCATTGGCCTCCGATCGAATGATTCTACGGGTGTTCGACACCAGCTTATTGATTCACACGCCGTATATTGTACCTATAGTACCTTGAGGGCCATTGTCATTATTGGTGGTTCCTCTCGCGTCTGTTAACAGCTTCCATCATTGGCCGGTAATCAGACGATGTTCTTGCATGTTCGACGTCAGCTCACTTATTTGCATGCTTTAACTTGTACTTTTTTCGGGTCGAGATGGAGCGCAAGACCCTGGATTGTGTCTGTTGTAATCCAGGATGTGACTTTGTGGATTATTATGATTATTTACATGACTCACTGATTTGATGGTTGCGACCATACCTGAGTCTATTTATCGATCTTCATTGGATGGATGCGTCCATGCCTTGGATCTAGATTATTGTACACTCTGTTATGGATGGCTGCGCCCATAACACACATATATATCATGTATCTGAGACATCAGTTTTATTTCGCTCCGCAGGTTTTCCGATGGCGGTGTTTTCAGTCGGCATGTTCTCGTAAAGCATTTCACCCCTCTCTCTCTCTTGGGCCTCATGCTTTAGGGGGCATCTGTTACACAAAAATTTGTCACCATCCCTACAATCCCCATCCCACACATTGGAGGGCTCATTCCGTGACCTGTGGACAGAGTTAAGCCTTGAAAATACCTCCATTGCATCCCTCTAAAGATGAGCTTTAATTGCCCTAAAGACATCTCCCTGCAAAAAACCCTAACAATAGCTCTTTTTCCATTGGCGCGGTTCCATAGTTCCGCCCTCGTGCCAAGAGGGAAATCCTCCAAAGAGGGCACGCCAATTGGCGCTCTGTCATAGAGCCATACCTGCGCCAACCATATTAAGAGGTGTTTTTTAAAAATAAAAGGCAGAAGTTTCATCCTAACAAATTACTGGGCTGATTTCTATCTTGAGTTGGGAGGTTTGGCTACGGATTTCCATGGAGGGGAAGTGGTTTGCCACCTCTCATGGAAGATTCCTTGATGATAGGGCCAATCCCATAATTATAGGGATCCCAACTCCCCTTCCTCCTTCTATAAAAACTTTCCCATTTCTATTTGCAAGCTAGTTCCAAAGAGTGGCAGAATTTCTAAGTTCCTACGAGCTTTCATGCTGCAAAAGCCTTCTTGATTCCCTAAGGCCAAATCCAAGCAAGGAGACTATTGCCAAGTATCTGGAGAGAGAGGCTTGTCCCATCCTTGACAGGCTTTTCTGAGACATGTTGTGCTGACAACCCGCTAAAGGAGAATGCTGCGTCGAAGCTATGGTTGTATTCTTCTTTTGACTCTTTAATGATAAGCGACTATCAGTTATGGTTCCACTCTTGTTCTTGATCATGTTCATGAGTTATATCCTCTTCGACTGATATACAGTTGTATGCACTAGATTTTATACTTGCGTTTGTGTTGTTTCTTGCATGTGCAAGTGTCTAACCATAAAGATCGTGCGGATTGTGATCTGCCAAGGCAAAGGAACAGGAGCACCACCTCTTCTATAGACAATAGCGTTGGATTCCAGGTAAGCCTTCCTCGCAAGTCGGTTTATTTAAGATTAGGAACCTGCATTGTAGCATGTTTGATTGTTGCTAGACCCAATCTGGGCTAATAGGGATCGCCTCTGTCCACAGAGGGGATTTACCTCCTCAACACAAGGGTTGATGAATTCCATTTTCAAACCCTTCCTTAGAAAATTTGTGCTAGTATTTTTTGATGATATACTAATCTACAACAGATCTTGGAAGGATCATGTTCAACATGTTGATAGGGTGCTCAAACTATTGGAGGAGAAACAATTATATGAAAAAACATCCAAATTTTTCTTTGGAGTACAAGAGGTGGAATATCTGGGTCATATTGTATCTCACTAGGGTGTTAAGGTATACCCTAACAAAATTAAAGCCATTAAGGAATGGTAATTCCCCACAACCATTAAGCAGTTGCGTGGATTTCTCTAGTTAACAGGGTATTATTGCAAGTTTGTTAAAAATTATGGGAGAATAGCAGCACCTCTAACAAAATTATTGAAGAAAGATGCATTTTCATGGACTCCAGAATAAACTAAGGCCCTTGAACATATTAAAGAGGCAATGTCCCTAGCACCAGTCTTAGCTACACCAGACTTCACAAAAACCTTTATTGTGGAATGTGATGCCTTAGGAAATGGAATTGGTGTTATTTTAATGCAAGAAGGAAGGCCCATTGTTTTTTAAAGTCATTCAATCAAAGGGAAGTATTTAAAAAAGGCTATTTATGAGAAGGAAATGTTGGCAATACTACATGCACTAAAGAAATGGAGAATTTACCTAATGGGAAGATACTTCAAGGTAAAAATTGATCATGATAGTATTAAACACTTTTTGGAACAAATATGTTGGGTTATGACTTTGAAATCATCTACAAAAAAGGGAAGCTAAATGTTGTTGCAGATGCACTCTCAAAAAAGGATGAAGAGGTGGAAGAATTAATTTGTTCCATTTCAATTATCCAACTAGATTGGATAACCGAAGCAAGGGATGAATGGAAGAAGGATGAAGAAGTGTGTACTCTCATTCAAAAGTTGCAGCAAAATCCTAGTACATATGATACATTTAGTTGGAAAAATGATTCCTTATGGTAGAAAGATCACTTATATATTTTCAGGAATTCCCAACTAAAACAAAAGATTCTTTTGGAATTGCACACTTCTCCTTTAGGAGGACATTCAATATTTTAAAAAACTTACCACAGGGTGAAGAAATAGTTTTTTGGGATGGCCTTAAATCTGATATTCAAAATTTTGTGGTGGAATGTTTGGTTTTCCAGAAAAATAAATTTGAGACAATTAAGACCGCAGGTCTTCTACAACCTTTATCCATTCCAAGTCAACGTTGGGAGGATATTTCAATGGATTTTATCACAGGTTTACCTAAGTCTGAAGGAAGGAGTGTCATCATGGTGGTAGTTGATATACTTACCAAGTATGCACACTTTTGTGCATTATCTCATCCATTCAAAGCAAGTACAGTTGCAACTACATTTATGGAAACAATTAAAAAGCTACATGGAAACCCGAATATTATTGTAAGTGACAAAGATCCTGTTAGCCCCCTATAAATTTTTTGACAAGAAAACAGGGGGCTAAATTTTTTTTGAGCCTTCAAGAAATGCATTTCCCTCTGAAACACATCATCCTTGAAGCCTCCCTATGCCCTTGTCCTTTGATAAATCCCCTTTGTTGTTTCAAGTTTAAAAGCCTCTCTGTTTGTGAAGAAATGCCCAAAAGTCCCCCTTTTCTTCTTATTCCATTCCCATTTGACCTCTTTTTTCTTCCCTTTAACCCCTCTCTTCTTCCCCCATTAAACCCCTTAAATCATCCTAAAATCTCCTTGAAATCCTACATACACCCCTTGTTTGGTCCAATTCCCCTTTTTCCCTCTATTGTTACCTTTTCCCACCCTCAAATGCATTAAGAATGGGCCAAAAACCCACTTTCCACCTTATAATAGGCCTAGCCCCTTTCGGCCTAGTCCGCAAACCACTTCCCCGCCATATGCCCACGCCCAGGACCAAGCGCTAATGGTTTGGTTGCTAATCGCAATCGCAATCGCACTATTGGGTGGGTGCATCTCTGTGTTATACGAAAACTTTGATGCGATTGTGTTCTTGTTCTACACACCACGGAAACAATCTCCACCGTTGATCTGAATAGATCTAACGGTCCGCGCTCCCCCTCTTCCCCCGCTCCGATTGCAATCACAACTGTCAAACACTGCCACTTTCCGCCCTCTGTGATTGCGATCTCTCGATTACAACCTCCGTCGTTGATCCATAATTTGATCCAACGGCCCAGCACTAATTGCTACACGCTCATCGCCCTTTCCCTTCCGCCCCTCCGATTACATTTGAACCATCGATCTCTCGCCAGATCCAACGGATGGCGCTCCATCGCGTCGTGCTAGTTTCCTCGCACCCCCCTTCTGCGCCTTGCGATTGCGATTCTCCGATACGATCCCGACCGTTCATTCCTTTTGATCCAACAACCATCGCACAATCGCATCATCACCTTGTGGCCCTTCTTTCTCCCCGCCGATTGAATCTCAACCGTCGATCTGACCCAGATCTAACGGTTGGCTCTCAATCGATCCATCGCAATCGCAAAAGTTTAAAAGTGTCACCTCCCATGCCCCTGATTGTGATCCATCGATTTGATCTTGGCTTTCCATTTCTTCAGATCCGACTGCTGGGATCTAATCGCATCCCTCCATCACATTTCTTCATTGGAGCCTTTATTAACTTCATCTTTCGACCTCCACCATTGATATCCTCCTGAGATCAACGGTCCAAAGCTAATCGCCCTTCGCCTTGGCCGGGTCCCACCACTCAAATCCATTTCGTAATGTTTTCCAGTCATTTCCATTCATTCCTTTGTATTTCGCCGAAGTCCAAACCTTCCCAATTTACGTTAAAAGGCTGTCCATTCCACCGACCTTCGAACTTTAACATTTTTATGATTAAAGTTCACTGCATTTCTCCGCCATTTCCATTGTATCCACAGTGTTTGCCTCAGTTGCGCCACCATTCCTCCACTGGCCTCCACAACATTTCTCCGCCACTGCCCAGAGTTCTATGGCAGGTTTATTTTATTGTGCAGAGATCACAGAGAGACCATTATAGCGAACCAGTTAAGCAACAGAGATGGATTTGAGGGATTTAAGCCCATAATTGAATATTTGAAGTGCTAATCCTGCGTTCAAAGGATTAAGGTGCAGTTTGAATACCAAAGAGTGCACCAGCAAGTCATAACAATGCTACATAACAGTAGAACATGTTTTCTCCAGAGGTACACCTTCCTACAGCAGTCTCCTTACCTCCTCGAGCCCAGAAATAATTCATTACTCTGACAGAAACTTCTTAAATACTGTCAGGACAATAGTTATGGAAGCATGGAGACCTAAATACCTTTTCAGTCACCTTACTTGCTTTAAAAGGCTAGCATAGAGTTCCAAACAGCCAGAAGGACTTCACGAAACATCATAGGTCAAAACTGACCCGACAGAGACTCCCAGGCCATACCAAGAGTACTTACAGCGATGCAGGTGCCATTAAGCCGAGTGGGCTCGAAGACGTTCTCCGCTCTGTCTTAATGAATCAAATTAAATGAACATCTACTCCTGCTATTATTCTTCCTCCTATAAGAATCCCCAAGAACATATTGTAAAGGTTGTTGTTAGGTTGTTGCCAATTGTTGTTAGAGGGATTCATTTTGACTGTTAGAAAAGTCTTGGGAGAGAGTAGCAGAGTAGTGTGTAATGTAGTAGGCTGGGAGGAGAAGTTTGGATTGTAACAGCCATTGAGCTCAGTGTACGTGACTAGTTTTGCATCAATTAATCAAGCACATTTCACAGGATCCTAGTCTATTACTATTGGTGATGTTTTTATAACACTGTTTATTACATTTTCATACTGTTTCATTTTCTGCTGGATTGCATCATAAATCTAGCATAGTATTTACCCTTGTTATGTACCCTATGTTTTTTCTCTCCTTGCCTTTAATTTTTTCTGATGATTGTGAATCTAAGAGTAAATTCAGCTAATTTAACCAGTGTAGCGGATGTTATTGCCTGCTAGCTGATGTATGAATTCGGGGTTTGCTGCTTAGTTTTTCTTGTTGGGTTTAAGCTGGAAGATTTGGGAATATTGGGGATTATAGTTAGCCCTGTCCACTAGGATCCTTGTGCGACCAACTGGCGTTTCTAATATCTCTTGCTGGTGTCAAAGCATTGAAGGTTAAAAGTCCTTCTCTGATCTATAGACCCTGGCTCTATTAAAATTATCTCTGTTTTCCCTTGGATCATGCTAAAGCTGACCTAGAGTTAAATGACCTCTGGTCCGATCTATAAGCTGCCCCTTTGTCTCTCCTTGAGAGCTGCCTTTGAGTATGTCCAAGCAGGTCTGGAGTTAAATGACCTTTGACCTGATCTATAGACAGAAATTGGGTTGTTTTCCTTCTTTCACTTTCAAATCCTTAATTTTTCCATTCCATCATCTATCTAAAAAGATACTTTAGTGTAGATGACTTTCCCTCTGAAAGCCTTGGCTATTTGTTGCATGTAATTACCTTTCATGACTCCATAGCCCAATGGATGGTTGTTTCTTGACCTATCCTCCTTCGCCGAAACATCCTGCTATTTTGCTTCTTTCCTCCTATTACCTTCTCAGTCTATGATCTCATGACCAACCTAGCAACCAACCAGCCAAATTATTTTAAGACCCCCTTTGTGCTTCATAACTAGCCTAACATCTCATTTGAGCTTTCAAAGATATACATCATTCTTTGTTTTATTGGAGAGATCCCTCTTCGGGTCCAGGAGGGCTAGATCCTAGTGCCCCAAAGTGGTTATGATGTTGTCTCATCTTTTGGTCTTGCCAATCTGGCAAAAACATGGGAACCCCAACATAATGGTGACTCCACTGGGGAGAGAGATCAATCATCCTTGATTTGGTAAATCACTGTGGTGGATAGTAAAATTGTAAATCATCCACCTGGCAACTCCATAGTTCCTAAATGATAAAAGACTCCACTGGTGATCAGTAGGCCGCTGATTATCTTGGTTTCACGAGACTCCACTGGGAGACCATGTCACAGTACAACGTCAACCATGCTAAATACCAATTCACTTCACTATTGGAAGACTCTAAATGTTTTGTAGAAATGCATCCAGGTTTCATAGCAGAGTGTCGTGATACAATTTCGAGTGACTTGGTAGAATTGAAAGTGGAGGACCTTCCTAGGGCTATCCTTCTCAGTTCGAAATTCATACCCGTGCTCAGGAAAATTTTCTTGGAATTGGTGGTTGAAAGATATGAAGCTGAGATTGAACTTTTTGACTCACAAGAAAAATCATATCAGTTCAGAGACCCGAGAGCCTTTTTGGAAAGTCTCCCTCCTCCTAAAGGAGAAGAGATTCCGCTGCTTTTTGAAGTACAAGAAGAAGACGATCCGGTTCTCAAGAGCCACATTGAAGACGCAGTGAAAGATGCAGAAATAAAAGCTTATCATGATGAAGACAACCTACCAGTCTTGGGAGGCCTAAAAGAACAAAGCATACATCATCTATTCATTGATCCTGTGGCAGAGTACATGGAGGCCCTGATTAGCTCAAATTCTCCAGCATTGATCCTTCGCCAGGGCCAGATTCATCAGGAATGGTCACTAATGATGGTGACCTCAGTTTTGAAGAACCACATGTAGAGCAACCTATGGTTATCTCTGACAGGTAGTTAGTGCTCATATCCTTTCTTATTACTACTTGACTGGATGCACTGGCATTATTGTATGACCTAGAGCATCAGAGATTTCTAGGTTAGAGTAGAGTAGGTAGGAAGTCTGAAATAAAGCTCAACCTGTGAGTATGTATTTAGTTGTTATTAATTTCTGCAAAGTCAAGCAAGCCAGACAGTCTAATCCTGGCTTGACTGTTTTTCAATTTCTGTCTTAGAATGTAGAGAAGAAATCTGCTAGACAGTTTAATCCTAGCAGATACTAGACTAGGTAGAGAAACTATGAGACCAACAATTTAATATGGTCTCATGGAGTAATAAGGGTAGAAGTAGATTAGGTTTATTTTCCTGTATTGCAAAAAATTGATGATGTAAGGGTCTACAAGTCCAAATGCACCCAGAAGAAAAAATATTAGGACTATAGTGTGGGTAGGTAGTTGTTTGGGAGAAATTTTACTGTTGATATGATGTCTTCATGATTTGTGGCAGCTGATCCAAGAAAGAAAATGGATGGCTCAAGTACCAGGCATCTAGCCTACACCAAATATTTATCTTCTTAATTCTTGACTCCTTCAAGAAGAAGCCATCCCCATGTGGAGCCACTGGTAGCCCCCTATAAACTTTTTGGCAAGCAAACAAGGGGCTAAAATGTTTTTCAGCCTTCAAGGAATGCATTTCCCTCTGAAACACATCAACCTTGAAGCCTCCTTATGCCCTTGTCCTTTGATAAATCCCCTCTGCTGTTTCCAGTTAAAAATCCTCTCTGTTTGTGAAGAAATGCCCAAAAGGCCCCCTTTTCCTCTTATTCCATTCCCATTTGACCTCTGTTTTCTTCCCTTTAACCCCTCTCTTCTTCCCCCATTAACCCCCTTAAATCATCCTAAAATCCCCTCTAAATCTTACATACACCCCTTTTTTGGTCCAATTCCCCTTTTTCCCTCTATCATTACCTTTTCCCACCCTCAAATTCATTAAGAATGGGCCAAAAACCCACTTTCCACCTTATAATAGGCCTAGCCCCTTTTGGCATAGTCCGTAAACCACTTCCCCGCCATATGCCCACACCCAGGACCAAGCGATAATAGTCTGGGTGCTAATCGCAATCGCACCATCGAGCGAGCGCATCTCTGTTTTATACGAAAACTCCGATGTGATTGTGTTTTTTTTCTACACACCGTGGAAACAATCTCCACCGTTGATCTGAATAGATCTAACGGTCCGCACTCCCCTGCTTCCCCCACTCCGATCGCAATCGCAACTGTCAATTGCTGCCACTTTCTTCCCTCTACGATTGCGATCTCTCGATTACAGCCTCCGCCGTTGATCCATAATTTGATCCAATGGCCCAGCGCTAATTGTTGTGCGCTCGTCGCCCTTTCCCTTTTGCCCCTCCGATTACATTTGCACCGTTGATCTCCCGCCAGATCCGACGGATGGTGCTCCATCGCGTCGCGCCAGTCACATCGCACCCCCCCTTTTGTGCCTTGCGATTGTGATCCTTCGATCTGATCCCGACCGTTCATTCCTTTTGATCCAACGGCCATCGCGCAATCTCATCGTCGCCATGTGGCCCTTCTTTCTCCCCGCCAATTGAATCTCAAACGTCGATCTGACCCTGATCGGACGGCTAGCAGTCAATTGCTCCATCACAATCGCAAAAGTTTAAAAGTGTCACCTCCTATGCTCCCGATTGCGATCTGCCGATTCGATCTTGGCCATCCATTTATTCAGATCCGATGGTTGGGATCTAATCGCGCCCCTCCATCACATTTCTTCATCGGAGCCTTTATTAACTTCATCTTTCGACCTCCGCTATTGATCTCCTCCTCAGATCAACGGTCCAAAGCTAATCGTCCTCCACCTTGGTCGGGTCCCACCACTTAAATCCATTTCGTAATGTTTTCCAGTCATTTCCATTCATTCCTTTGTATTTCACCGAAGTCCAAACATTCCCAATTTACGTTAAAAGGCTGTCCATTCCACTGAACTTCGAACTTTAATGTTTTTATGATTAAAGTTCACTGCATTTCTCCGCCATTTCCATTGTATCCACATCGTTTGCCTCAGTTGCGCCACCATTCCTCCACTGGCCTCCACAACATTTCTCTGCCACTACCCAGAGTTCTATGGCAGGTTTATTTTATTGTGTAGAGATCACAGAGAGACCATTATAGTGACCCAGTTAAGCAGCAGAGACGGATTTGAGGGATTTAAGCCCGTAATTGAAGATTTAAAGTGATAATCCTGTGTTCAAAGGATTAAGGTGCAGTTTGAAGACCAAAGAGCGCACCAGCAAGTCATAACAGTGCTACATAACAACAAAATGTGTTTTCTCCAGAGGTAGACCTTCCTAAAGCAGTCTCCTTGCCTCCTCGAGCCCAGAAACAGTTCATTACTCTGACAGAAACTTCTTAAAGACTGTCAAGACTACATTTATGGAAGCATGGAGACCTGAAGACCTTTTCAGTCACCTTACTTGCTTCAGAAGGCTAGCACAGAGTTCCAAACAGCCAGAAGGACTTCACGAAACATCAGAGGTCAAAACCGACCTGACAGAGACTCCCAAGCCATACCGAGAGTACTTACAGCGATGCAGGTGCCATTAAGCCGAGTGGGCTCGAAGACGTTCTCCACTCTGTATTAATGAATCAAATTAAATGAACATCTACTCTCGCTATTATTCTTCCTCCTATAAGAATCCCCAAGAGCATATTGTAAAGGTTGTTGCTAGGTTGTTGCAGATTGTTGTTAGAGGGATTCATTTTGATTGTTAGAACAATCTTGGGAGAGAGTAGCAGAGTAGTGTGTAATGTAGTAGGCTGGGAGGAGAAGTTTGGATTGTAACAACCATTGAGGTCAGTGTATGTGACTGGTTTCGCATCAATTAATCAATCACATTTCACAGGATCCTGGTCTATTACTATTGGTGATGTTTCTAACACTGTTTATTACATTTTCATACTATTTCATTTTCTACTGGCTTGCATCAGAAATCTGGCATAAGATTTACCCTTGTTAGGTACCCTATGTTTCTTCTCTCCTTGCCTTTCATGTTTTCTGCCGATTGTGAATCTAAGAGTAAATTCAGCTAATTTAACCAGTGTAGCGGATGTTATTGCCTGCTAGCTTATGTATGAATTCAGGGTTTGTTTCTTAGTTCTTCTTGTTGGGTTTAAGCTGGAAGATTTGGGAAAAGTGGGGATTAGAGTTAGCCCTGTCCACTAGGATCCTTGTACGACCAGCTGGCCTTTCTAAGATCTCTTGCTGGTGTCAAAGCATTGAAGGTTCAAAGTCCTTCTCTGATCTATAGACCCTGGCTCTGTTAAACTTATCTTTGTTTTCCCTTGGAGCATGCTAAAGCTGACCTGGAGTTAAATGACCTCTGGTCCGATCTATAAGCTGCCCCTTTGTCTCTCCTTGAGAGCTGCCTTTGAGTATGTCGAAGTAGGTTTGGAGTTAAATGACCTCTGACCTGATCTATAGACAGAAATTGGGTTGTTTTCCTTCTTTCACTTTCAAATCCTTAATTTTCCATTCCATCATCTATCTAAAAAGATCCTTTAGTGTAGATGACTTTCCCTTTGAAAGCCTTGGCTAGTTGTTGCATTTAATTACCTTTCATGACTCCATAGCCCAATGGATGGCAGTTTCTTGACCTATCCTCCTTCGCCAAAACATCCTGCTATTTTTCTCCTTTCCTCCTATTACCTTCTCAGTCTATGATCTCATGACCAACCAACCAAATTATTTTAAGACCCCCTTTGTGCTTCATAACTAGCCTAACATCTCATTTGAGCTTTCAAAGATATACATCATTATTTGTTTTATTGGAGAGATCCCTCTCCGGGTCCAGGAGGGCTAGATCCTAGGGCCCCAAAGTGGTTATGATGTTGTCTCATCTTTTGGTCTTGCCAATCTGGCCAAAACATGGGAACCCCAACAGATCCCATTTTTATAGGAAATTTTTGGATGGAATTATTTTCTTGTTTGGGTACTCAACTAGCTCATAGCTCATCTTATCATCCTCAATCTGATGGTCAAACAGAGATATTGAATAAATGATTGGAAGCATATCTTCATTTTTTTGTATCTGATAAGCAAGCACAATGGGTCAAGTGGTTACCTCTCGTTGAATGGTGGTATAACACTTCCATACTACAAAATAAATGACCCCATTTATGGCACTTTATGGATATCATCCACCATCCATCACATCCTCTTTAAGGGAAAATGCTAGGGTTCATGAAGTGGAGGATCACATTAAGCATCAACAAGAAGTTCTCCAACTCTTAAAGGATAACCTAAATTTGGCACAGAATCGAATGAAGCAATAGGCAGATCAACATCACAGTGAGAGAATTTTTGATGTGGGAGACTGGGTATTTTTACGGCTATAACCATACAAACAAATGTCCCTCAAGCAAGCTAAGAAGGATAATAAATTATCACGAAAGTACTATGGTCCTTACAAGGTTTTTCAAAAGATTGGTACTATGGCATACAAATTGGAGCTTCCTTCTTCTTTGCGAGTGCATCCAAGTTTTCCATGTTTCATGCTTAAAAAAGGTTATAGGGGACAAACCTCTTGTTCAAACAATATTGTAAGAACTTTATGAGGAAGGAAAAACCATATTGGAACCTGAAGCAGTCACGGAAAAAAGAACTCGACAACTACGAAATCTATCAATTTCAAAGTATCTCATCAAATGGAAGAACTTACCCACTAAAGATTCTACATGGGAGGATGAGAATTTTATAGAAAAGCACCCAGAGCTACTCAAGAATTGAGGACACCACTTTTTTGAAGGAGAGGAGCATGTTAGGTCCCTATATTACTAGTATAGTCCCTTATTGTTGTTAGTTTAACCCCCTTATTGTTATTGTTGTACCCCTGTAACCCCCATATTGTTATTATTGTGCCCTTAAATTAATATTGTTAGGTTGGCAAGGATTACATTGTGGCCCCATGGACTCCTATATATATAAAGGAGGTTTTGTCATTTGTATCATCCAAGAGTTGTTCATTTATGTAATGTATTGGAGGTTTCCCCCTCAAAGTGGTTGATTTCTAAGGCGTGATCTCTCTTTTATTTTATTTTTCGAGCTGGCTTCATAACAGTGGTGGTACCAGTATCTCCTCGCCATAAAAAGAGCCAATGTATACATAATATATACAAGTACACAACAATAATTAGACAATTTCATTACACAATTTAATAAAAACAAGTTAAAGAACATGTTAGAATAAGTTTAAATAATATAGTAATATTACCTCTATCATCTGGTGGCTCATCATTTGTGAAGAGGATGTTGGCACACCCTCGCCAATCCATTCCAACATAAGGACAGGGGACCATAATGAAGGGATGCAGATCATCCACACTGGTTATCAAGTCCAATGCATCATGCGATATCCTAGTTGGAAGCATAGTCTCACCCCTCTTGGGCATCATCTGCCCCCACATGTGCATCTGTGCCTCCAACATCAGCCTACGAGGCTGCCGTACAAAAATAGGCCTCATATTTGGAAACCTCACAAAAATAAACAAAAAATATATGAAGAAAAAAGGAAGTTGACCCTCCCTTGTGCATGATCATGACATCTATCTAAGGTTGCACAGAACTGGCGCAAAAAAATGGCAGACCACCTGAAAAGTCGTGGCTCCTGTAATAAATAATCAACATAATATACAAGCGAGCAACTAATGCATTTCCCGTCACTGGTGTTGTGTGAAATGGTCAAAATGAGAAGTGAGAGGCACTACACCTCCTCACTACTAAATGCACCAATACGTAACTGACCACCAGCGACCTGAAAATTTGCAGGAAACAGTACTGATGCTCCAATGTATCTCTGGGAGTAAACTGACTGGCTCCCTGCTACACAACCAGCTGCAACCTCTGGGAATGAGGGAAAATCCACCCGTCTCCTTGATACCCCTGTAATGAAATATATATCCTCCTCAGTGGGTGTGTACCTTTGGTTAGGACCAACCTGGAAAGGCTATTGGTGGGCATTCCACTTGCAGATAAGATGTCTCAAAAACACACTATGGGCCTTTAGGGAAGTAGCTTCCTCATAGAACTTGAGGAGGCCTACCTGCCTTAGGAGCCCTTGGGTTGCTGTTGTAATAGGGTGAGGGTACACATCTCTCTCCCTCTCTCGTGCCTCCCACAGGCGAACTATGTCATACTGCTCTACCTGTTGTTGATGTTGTTCCCCCTCTTCTCTCCGAATGATTGACATATTAAATGATTTTTTATTATTAAATGAGACATGTATTTAGGAATATGCATATATAATTTTTATTGGAAAAAAAAAAACCAGTTGGTGCGCCACAAAAACAGTCATGCACCGATTTCCGTGCATTGTTCGTTTGTCGTGCACAGGCGGTGGTGCCCCAGATGACATTTAACGTACCGTAGGTGGTGCATCTGAAAATTTTTAAAGAACCATTAACTATGTATGGTGTCAAAAGTGTGGTGCACTGAGTAAAATATATGCCCTGACGCGTATAGTTGTGTCAGCGCATTGACTTACTGAAAAATTACATAGTCAATGGTGCGGTCCTTTACTAGGCCACACCACTGACCCTGTCAGAATGCTGAATGTAGTGTGCTGACAGACACCAGGGTAGATATTTCCATCAGCTCACCCCATTGCTATTCCCATGGTCAACGGTGCGACTGGCTAAATGACCACACTGCACTTTTTTTTTTAATTTTTAAATAACACGGTGCACCTTTCAATACTGCCCTGGACACAGTGTGGATACTGTTAGCATCAGTTGCGGTGCGTCCTGTAAATTTTACAGGCAGCACCGCTTACCAGTGCAAGCCGAAGGGCTCGTGTGCACCGCATGACAAAAAAAAAAAATCTTTTAAATGGTTAATTTTAAGGTTATTTGAAATTCTAATCCGCTAAAAAGATTAATTATGGAAAAAGAAGAAAAATACCTGTACATTTCACCATGGAGAAGGCATATTGGCTGTAGAATTTGCAAAATAAAATTTTCCCATCGTTTTGCAAAATGCAAGCTGGAGATTGGTGGCCAATGCACAACAACAATGCGTACAATGGGTGTAATGGGAGCATCGATGTCAAGGTGAATCAGACAAGGATAAATTGCACCGGTGCTTGAGAGCTCTGGAACACTGAGAAAAGTGAAAAATGTGGTTTTTTTGCCGTAATTTATTTTCTTATTTAACTTGTTCTGATGTACAAGGTTTTATAGGCGCACCGGTGCTGTTTCTTACAAATGCACTGGTTGGTTTCTGTTTTGGCGCAGTGTTTTATGATTCACTGGCATGGAAGAGTTGTGAAGCACCGGTGCTCTATATTAATACGATGCACTGAACTGTTGTATATGGAGTGCACGGTGTCTAGTGTACCAATGTTTTGTATGCACCGGTGCTTTCTCTTGTAGAGCGCATTGATGATTGAGAGCTTTGGAGCACTGAGAAAAGTGAAAAATGTGGTTTTTTGGTCGTAATTTTTTTTTTATTTAACCATGTTCTAGTGCACGAGGTTTATAGGCACACCAGTGCCATTTCTTACGAATGCACCGGTCGGTTTCTATTTTGGCACGATGTTTTATGATGCATCAATCCAGTTTCTTGACACCACACTGGGTGGTTTCTTTTTTAGCGTGGTGTTTTATGATACACTGGTGCGAAAGAGTTGTGAAGCACCGGTGCTCTACAGTAATATGACGCACCGAGAAGGTGTGTACAAAGCGCACAGTGTCCGGTATGCCAATGTTTTGTGCACATTGGCGATTGAGAGCTCTAGAGCACTGAGAAACGTGAAAAATGTGGTTTTTTGGCCGTAATTTTTTTTTATTTAACCCTGTTCCAGTGCACGTGGTTTATAGATGCACCGGTGTTGTTTCTTACAAACGCACCGGTAGGTTTTTGTTTTTCCGTGGTGTTTTATGATGCACCGGTGTGGTTTATTTATACCGCACCAAGCGATTTCTGTTTTGGTGCAGTGTTTTATGATGCAGCGGCGCGAAAGAGTTGTGAAGCACCAGTGTTGTACAGTAATACAACACATCGGGCAGGTGTTTATAGAGCACACGGTGTCTGGTGTGCCAATGCTTTGTGCGCATCAGTGCTTTCCCTTGTAGAAAGCACCGATGCAATTTTGGATGATAAGCACATCGAGCAGAAAACATCTGCAAAACCCTTTGCCCGCCAACCACCTCTAGTAACCTCCACTAGAAATGGATGTATGGGGTATTTTTATACGGGTTTCCTCAAAAACATCCACTAGAGGGTCTTTTACTTGTAGTGTGCCTCCTCAAATGGACCTACACCCTAGGATTAGGTGCCTGCTCAGGACTAGGACGTGTCTACTAAGATGGTGCAGATTTCTTAGATGAAGCTTGCTCATGATCAAGACTGGATGTTACAGGTTTCTCATCAAACTCATATCTGGAATGAGGTGGAGGAGGAGGTGGATTACTAGAATCATGATCACTCCTCTCATGATCATGATCATCAGATGATGTGATTCTCTGTCGTACTGCATCTCCACCATGCCTACCCCTCCTCACCTATGACAGTGCTCTAGTAGCTCGAACAATATGTCGCATGAAGGTCAACATATCGTGGGGTATAGCTATCTAGATCTGTGTCAGCCTATGATAAGCCTGTATCTCTCTGATCGTAACCGATCTGAATCTCTCCATAACTAGGAGTCGATAGAGTTGGTCACCCACTCCATCCTAAATTCGTTGTCCGACCTACGCCTCATACCCGTGGGTATCTGCGCCCGATCAGGACTAGGCCTGTCACCATGATCCTCTGCCTTTGCCATCTCCTCGTCAAGATGATCTACACCTGGATCATTTGGTGGCAGTGGATCTCATCGCCAACGAATGACCCAATATCTACAAAAATTATATATGTACACGAAAATAATTAGAAATTTTCATTAAACAATTTAATAAAACAAGTTAAAGAACATGTTAGAATAAATTTGATAATTCTAATTAATTAATTAAGAAAATAAAATGACACTATATTAATTTAAAGAAAACACTAATACTACCTCTCGCATCCGATGGATCATCCTTTGTGAAGAGGATTTTGGTACACCCTCGCCAATCCAAACCAGTGTACAAACATGGCACCAAAACAAAGGAGTGATCATTAAAACTAGATAGCAACTCCAGTGCATCAGGAGATATCCTGGCGGAAAAGCCAGACTCACCCCTCTCCATCCATACATGCAACATCGGCCTATGAGGCCATCAAAAAAATGGAGGCCTCGTCTCTGGAAACCTCTAAAAAAATAAAGAAAATAACTCTGAAGCAAAAGGGAAGGTCAACCTCCTACGTGCCTACGAATGACATCTATCTAATGCTGTAGAAAACTTCCACAAAAAATTTGCAGACCATCTCAAAAGTCGTGGTGCATATAATAAAGAATCACAGAAAATAAAAGAGGGAAACTAATTCATTTCCCATCACTGGTATGGTGTTCAATGGTCGTTAGTAGTAGTGAGAGGTACCTCACTTCCTCTGCAAGAAACAAAGAAATACGTAACTGGACATCAGACGCCTAAAAATCTAGAGGAGAAAGTATATCGTCCCTAAGGTATCTCTAGGAGTACACCAACTAACTCGTTGTTGCATAGTCGACGGGGACATCTGGGACTCAGGAAAATCATGCCCTCTCCTAGATAGGCGATTAATAAAATATATGTCCTTCTCATTGGGCACATATCACTGGTCATGACCGACCCAGAAAGCCTGTCGGTGGGCATTCCACCTGAAGATCAGTTGTCCTAATAACCCATTATGGCCATTCAGGGATGTAGCCTCCTCATAGAACTTGAGGAGGCTTACCTCCCTTAGGAGAAACTATGTGGTTGTCGTAATAGGGTGAGGCTAGATAAGTCTCTCCCTCTCTTGTGCCTCCCATAGGCGAACCACATTATACTGGTCCTCCATATGTTCTTGTTGTTCCCTTTTTTCTCTCCATTGATGTTGCTGAATGATTCACATATTAAATACATTTCTTTTATTAAATGATATATATATATAATTTTTTTTTTTAAAAAGCAGTCAGTGCACCCAAAAAAATAATCATGCACTAGTACCGATGCATCTTTTTTTATTGTGCACCACCCTCAGTGCACATGGAAATTGTCCATGCATAACAAAATGTAAAATTTACTTTCTTATGTGGTGCGTTGACGAAACTATCCACTCGGCATGGATAGTTAGGTCAACACACCGCCCAAAAATAATTCAGGGTCAATGGTACGGTCCTGTGAATGACAACACCATTGACTATGTACCAGTGTTGGGAGGGTGGTGCATTGACCACACTATGCACCTCGGGGTGGATAGTTCGGTCAACGCACCATGCTCCTGACATCAGTACATGGTCAACGGTGTGGTCATGTAAATTCTCGCACTGTTGACCATGTACTGATGTCAGGAGGGTGGTGCGTTGACCAAATTATCCACCCCGGGGTGCATAGTGTGGTCAATGTACTGCCCTCCCAACACTGGTACATAGTCAATGGTTCAGTCATTTACAGGACTGCACCGCCATGTCAATTAAAAAAAAAAAACACGGTGCTCGTTTGTCATTACCACACTGAAACCTGGTGCAGTTTTTGTTTGTATTGTTTACAGTGCATTAAACGCTTGCAACGTTGACTTTGTACTGATGTTAGGAGGGCGGTGCGCTAACCGAACTATCTACCCTGGGGCGCATAGTTTGGTCAACGCACCAACCTCCCATCACTGGTACATATTCAATGGTGTGGTCATTTAAACGACTGCATCGCCATGTAAGGCTTTAAAAAAAAACGTGGTGCACATTTTTCAATATCATATAGGAACCTTGTGTAGCTTTCATTAGCACTGTTCGCGGTGCGGCCTGTAAATTTACAAACAACACCGCGAATTGTGAGAGCCGAATGGCTCGAGCACATCGCATAGAAAAACATTTTTTTTAATCGAAAATTTTACGGTATTTTGAAAATATAATCTGCTAAAACATTTGGTTATTGATAAACAAGTAAAATACCTGTACATTTGGGCATTGAGGAGGCATATTTGTTGAGCAATTTGAAAAACCAAATTTTCCTAGCATTTTCCAAAATTTGAACTCCATAAGGTGGGAAATGGACGATAGTGGTGCGTGCAATGGGAGAACCGATGGCAGGGCACCTCACACAAGATAAATTCACATTGGTGCTTGAGAGCTCTAGAGCACTAAAGAAGTTAAAATGCGAATTTTTCGGCCGGTAATTTTTTATTATTTAACCCTGTTTCAGTGCACGGTTTTTTGATATGCACTAGGCGGTGTGCGAGTTTTTAAGGCACACTGGGCCTATTTTTGCGTAACGCACCGGTGTGCTATAGTAATTAGATGCACCAAGTGGGTTTTCATAGAGAGCATGTTGTCTCGATGTCCCAATTTATAGTATGCACCGGTGCGTTGTGGGTTAAATGCACTGGTGCAATTTATGATGAGAAACGCACCAGATAGAAAACATCTGCAAAAACCTCCACTTGTCAATCTCCTCTAGAGACCTCCGCTACAAATGGATATTTGGGCTATTTTTATAAGGGGTTCCTTAAAAACATCTGCTAGAGGGTATTTTCCTTGTACTGTTCGATGAATGACCATAACATTTAAACAAGTTTCTTTAAACAACCCAACCTGAATGCATGTCAAGCCAAATGGATTGATTTTTTAAGCAAATTTTATTTCAACATAAAGAACAAGGGAAATAAAAATTGAGTACCTGATTCTTTACGTCGAAAGTTACATTTTATATATGAAATCTCATATAGTCATATAGAAATTAAATTTTTGGATCAAATCAGGGAGGCTCTCTCAAAGGATCTTGATTATTAACTTTATAGCAACAAGATAAAATGACATATGACTGAGGAAATCGTACTGATTACAATATAAATAAGTAAGGTTTATTGTTTTATAAGGGTAAAGTGTATGTGCTTAATCAACTGGCGATTAAACAAACAATTTTGGATAAATTCCATAGAAGCCCGTATGCAGCCCACCTCGGATATCAGAATTTTTTCACAAAAAAAAATAAAAAATATTTCTAGCCTGGAATGAGACAGGATCTAGTAGATTATTCAAAAAAACTTCTAGAAAGCCAACAATTCAAGGTTGAGCACCAACACCCGGCAAGATTAATAGATCCATTACCCATTACGAAGTGGCAGTGGGATGCCATTACTCTATATTTCATAATAGGTTACCTAAATCAAATAGACATAATGACTCTATCATCATGGTGGTGGATAAGTTAAGCCAAAAAAACCATTTTATTCTAGTACAATAAACATATAAAACTATGCAAATTGCTGACATTTTTATGAGATAAATATTTCGGTTACATGGAATACCAAGAATAGTAATCTATGATAGAGATGTAAAATTTACTGTTAAACATTGCATGGTAAACACACACAAGGAGATAGGATCAGTGTGAGATATATCATTCTATTAACCATATATGTGCATTTATATTACATTGGCATGACTCTTGGATTCCACATTCCAAGGTCACTTGGACTTCTCTTTGACTGTTCGGCTTCTACACTTACCCATAGAGGATTAGGTGTCTAACATTCCCCCCCTTAATCCGAAGGGGTATGTGTGAGTCCAAGAAGAGAGCTATAATAAAAAAATGGAAAAGTATGCATGGAAGCACTTAGGTTGAATGAGCTCTCTAAAATGTTGGCATAAAGAGGTGGTTTAAGGATGACCACCAACATTGGAATGCTTACTGCAATTCCCAAAACTCTTCCAAATCTAGCAAGAAGCTAAGGTCTTCTGCTAGAGGAAGTGCTCCTCAAATTTTGAAGAGGGAGACATTCAACCTAGAAAAAGGGAGGTACACAACCTATGATGGTTTAAGGTTGACCACCAACCCTAGAATGCTTGATGCATTTCCTGGAACTCTTCCAAAACTAGCAAGAAGTTGAAGTCTTATGCTAGAGAAAGTGTCTTGAATTCTGTGAAGAGGAAGAAACTCAACCTTGCGTAGATGGTTTAAGGCTGACCACCAAAAAATGGCATTCTCATGGGCATCTGTGTCTCTGGCTACAACTCTAAATCTGGAATGAAAAATTGTGGCTCATGCTCGCTTGAACTATTGTGTCTTTGGCTACAAATATGACTCTAGAATGAGAGATTGTGGCTCAGACTCACTTGATGTGGCTTCGAATCTTGTATATGACCACCATTTTCCCCTCTGTCAAGTTCAAGGTGAGATGATGGAGAAAACTCAACCGCAATATTGTTCAATACTCTAGAACACGTTCTAACATATGACTTAAACATATTCTTGGTTGTTGATACCCATTGCAAAGAATCGATCCATCCAAGATGAATATTTGTTCTCACAGGAGGACTGTTTCTGAAGAATCTGTGTGAAGAATGGGTGTGCTGACCACAATTATTGCATGGGTGAAGATCAAAACAATGATCTTTCATATGGCTAATGCGGTCACAGTGTTGCCATTTTTCAATCTATTGTTGCTACTTTGGAAGAGGAGTGAGATCTAGAACAGTTGTAGGTGAGATATCATGAAGAAATTTGGCACTCTAAAATATTATAGGTGTTGAGTAGTACAGAATATGAAAGGAAAAATCCTTGTCATATCCAAGACTTTTTCTATGCTTGTTATGGACAAGCTCTTCCCAAGGTTTGATGATAGGCTTGGGAAGTGAAGCGCGAGCTTCTGAATCTGCATACAAATCTGCTCTTGTACTGGGCTTAACGATATGAATACTTTATTGTTTTCATGAGAGTTTGTCTCAATGTTCTGAGCACAACCAAGTTCAGAATGATGCTTATGTTGTTGCATCTCTTCTTGTTGTAGTTGTGATTCGAGCTACAAAAACTCAATATTTTCGTGTGCATCTTACAGACATATTTGAATATCAACATGATTGGCTTTGATGGTTTTTACTTTGTCTTAAAAAGTACATTATATGAGGGTTTTAAGGAATTATAATATTTCACTAATTAAAGCCACTTTTAGCAAATCAACCACAAAAATAATAAAACAATGAGAAATTTAGCGCTAAAATGCAAACAATTGGACATTGGGTTCAATGCTTCCCATGTGTTTTGCAACATGGACTAACCGCCTCTCGTGATCCTAACTCTCGCGATTGTAGTAGAGACTAACGCCTGCAGGTTTTGGTCTAACAACATCATGCTTCCAACAAGTTGTATCAGAGCGACAGGTCTCAAGTTCGAAACTCACCTGGCTTGCATTAGGGAGGAGATTGTTGGACATTGGCTTCAATCCTCCCCATGTGTTTTGCGACATGGACTAACTACCTCTCGTGGAACCTAACTCTGGCGATTGTAGCAGAGACTAATGCATGCAGGTTTTGGTCTAACGACGATCATGCTTCCAACACAAACTCCAATACAACGTAATCAACAATCGAGAGCATATATATGGATATAATGTACACACCAACTTGCATTATGTTCAAGTACCTCTTCATTAATTGGAACCTACAAACGCTCCCTTAATCTAATCACAAAAATTCTTAATTCAAGGATTTCCACACTAATTACTTGTGATTGGAAAAATTTGCGTTGTCAAAGTACTTTTTGTATAAACATGCACTATTGCATCTAAGCCAAACTAGTGATGGAAATTCTAAGTGACTTCCTTTCCTGTTCGGATTTGATAGTGGACAAATGTTTCCAAAACTGTTAAAGAAATTATAAGGAAAAAATTAATAAGACATGATTCTAAGTTTTATATCCTTTCAACATTCCTCTATGAGTTTTACCACAATCTCAGCAACATTGAGAGCTGATCGAGAGAGAGCAGCAATTCCAATCTGAAGACAATGAAAAAGCCCTACTTCGGCTCTTTCACTGTGCTTCATTGTTACTGTGCAGGAAACTTCTTATCTGTCCAATGCTGAAGAAGAACGTTATCAGTCCTCTTATTGGCCAGGATAACAATCGAAATTTATTTTAATGGTCCATCAATCATGAATCTAGAAATAGATCCAACAATGAAGAGAATAAGTAGACCCTTGGAGGGGGCTTATCGCCTTCTGATGAGAATAACTTATGTCTTCGTGACTTTCACTATTTTCGACGCCTTCTAGGGAGAACAAATGGTTGACTATGAAGAAAATAAAATATGGGAGATGGTGAGACTGCGTGTCGGATGAGGATTGTGGGAGAGTCAAAGTGTAGTATGAGGAGCATATGTGCAGAGGCCAACTTAAAAACCTAGATAATGTGAGGATTCGGTGAAGCTTTTAACATTTTGAAGAAATAAAATCAGCCAAAAATAATGGTGAGACTACGTTATCACTTATATGGCAAGAGGAAACTAGGGTGAGAAGCGGTATTATGGTGATACCAGTGGACAGATGGTGGGACCCATGCCACAACCACTAGTGGTATTACAGTCTTCTGAACGCAGATAATACTGCACACACTATCTCTGATTTCATGCTTCAACACATGATCGACCATTCCAACGTCCAGTGATAATGGAATTCCTAATACATTTTATAAGTTACAGGTTGCAAAATTGAACAAGTTCACTACAACACTAGGTTCACGACCTTCAATTCAATGCGCAACTATTGAGGTCTAAAATTGGACTCCTAAGGAAAATGTACAATCAAAATTCACTTTATGAGAACCAATCACATTTTAGGGGATGACATCATCCATAATGGTTGAGGTGGCATTGCTTGAGTTAAAGGTACTTACTTGTCAAATTCTCAATGGTGGATAAAAACTCATGGTTAACCATGGTAGTGCTCTAAGTACTTTTAAAGTCAAAGTAAAGTACTCATAATAAATTTTATTTCACACTTCCTGAATAAAATATTATTATTGTCATTTCATATTTTTTTGAAAGAAGCAATGCATATCCCCACACAATCTTCATGTCTTTACACACTTTTTAATAAATATTATATTTGTACATTTTCTTGTATTTATTTCTAAATTATATATTCATCTCATTTTATTTAATATTACAATTTCAAATTAATTATAAGTTAATGTATATACATATATATTATATATGTGAAATAAAAAAAATGTAACTTTGTAATTTTAGGATAAATCAATTTATAAATAATATTATTATAATATTTATAACAATATTAAAATATTAAAAATAAATAAATAAATAAATAAAACATTTTAGTTTTGCATGATGAAAAAAACTATATTAGTTTTTTATGTTGAAAAAAGTTATATTAGGTTCAATATAGTTTGGGGCCAAAAAAAATCTAAATTTCAATGCATATAAATCTTATATTATACTTATAAATATAAATTAAATCTATTTCAATACTTTTTTTCTTTAATTTGAAATACAACTCAATTCATTTCATTATGATTATATTAATATTAAATATTAGTATCTATAATATTATGAAAAATAATCTAAATGATATAGAATATATATTATATTCATTTTTATAATATATGTTATTTCTTCCTATGTTATAAATGAAATCAATTCAATATGTAATATAAAATTCATACATAAAATAATATATTACATTTATTTGATTATATTATATTAATTTTATATAGTACATTAATTACATGTTATTATGCAATTTAAGTAATATAAATTTTAATTAATAACATATTATCTTCAATGATCTTCTTCTGTGGTGATCTGCGGTGATCTGCGGTGGTGCGAAGTATTTAAAAACTTCCACATCTCATTTCGAATTTTGTCTTGGGATTTTTAGCTCACAGGTCTCGCACTGACAACCACGTTTGGTCCGCTTCTTCCGCCATATCTTGGTTTTGAATCCCATGCATGGTTTTTATAGAGCCTTTCGACTCTTGTTCTTAGGCAGAAAAAATACAACCCCAACCAACAAAGAAGCACAAGAAGATTCATAGGATGAAACTCCAGAACCGCTATCAACCCCAAAGGTGCGGCCTTTTCCTTGCCTTGCATACAATAACCCTCAGTAGATAGCCAGACCCTTAGGGTCGAAGACGTTCTATAATTCTTGTGGCGACAGGTTCAAATCCGACAAGACTGTGATCTGAACACGGGCTGTGTGCAAAGGGCGGAGTGGAACTTCGGGTGGCTCGGGTCATCGCAGGATGTGTCCACAGGTCGATTGTTTTGGGTGACTACATTTCTGCGAATTCGGTTGTTGTGCATTAGTTCAGGAGGGTGAAAGCTCCAGCAGACTGTGACCCGAATGCGGTCTATGTGCAGTGCGTATTGGCAGAGTTAGGGAATGGGCAAGGGGTGACTCGAGGCTTGTGCAGACTCGGGTGACTTGTGCAGCAAATCGGAAAGAATCTAACCCACTGTGCAGCAGATTAAATACAGTTAGAACGTGTGGTGAATGCATGCAGCCGAGTCACGGCATGCACGACTCGTGTTGTTTTTAGAGAAATCGGGTTTTAAGCAAGATTGTTGCTTAGATTTTACAAGTCACCCAGCTTCCGCAGCATGGCTCCGAGCTTCGCGAAGATAATTTCCAGCTCATTTCTATCCGCCTCTAAGAGTTAAGATCCTACCCACATTATCAGTGAAGCCCTAGCTCCCACTATGTAGGTGGTCAAGGCCTCACTAGATGAGGCCTTGAAGTTTTCTGAAACTACCTTAATCTGTCAGTTTAATGGCTTTTGGCCGCAGCTTACATCTCTCCATAGTTGGATCTCGGAGGTATGTAACCCTGTCATTTCTGATGAAATTAATATCTACCCCTATGCTAAGGGTTTATTTATAGTAGATTTTGAAAACTCTGAAAGAAGATAATGCATTTTAGATTTTGGCCCTTGGTTTTGGGAAAACTCGGGCCTATTCATGAAGCCATGGAACCCATCATTCGATCCCTCAATAGCAGTCATAACCTCAGCACTCTTTTGGGTCAGATTTCCAAACCTACCTTTGCATCTGTGGAATCTCTCCTCGCTAAAAGCCATTGGAAATGGAATTGGGAAATTTTACTATAGGTGCCCAGACACAAAGGAATATGTCAGAACCACCTATGCATGCATCTATGTAGAAATGGACTTTAGCGCTAGATTCTCGGCTGCAATAGTCCTAAAGAAAAAAATGGTGCGGTCGTTTAGCAGTAAAGTAGATCTCCCAGATCTGGAAGATAAGACACCAATGTCCCAAGAATTAGAAGAGATGAAGGAGGTGCAAGATAAAGGAAGTTGGAAGACCGTAGAGAAGAAAAATAAAGCTACAACACCAATCTCACCAAGAAAGATGAGAATCCAGACAATCAAGAACTAAGAAAATTATAGGTCCAATAGGCCAAAGTGTGGTCTCAGTGGACATTAACCATCGTCATCATCATCATCATAATTAAGAATTTATGAATTTATATTTATATTTTAATTTAATTTATTTAATTACAAAGGAAAAATGCATTTGTTGTTATATGATAATGACTTTTTCTTGAAAAGCCCATTATTATTTATAGTCACATCAATACAATTTTTTTATTAATTTTATTTTGTTATAACTTTTGAAGTGAATTTAACCATGGTTACATGGAATGTGGTGCAAAAAGTGAATTGAAAATTTATAAATATTATTTTATTGGTTTAGCTATTATTTTATTATTTCCTTAGGAGGCCCATTTTAGACCTCAAAATTCCCTAATGATATTGTGTTTTGTGAGTGCGATGCCTTTCATTCAACGCACAACCACACGCGCTGATACCATAGTCACCAGTTGAACATTAAAGAGGCAATTTGGTCGATGAAACAATATCCGTCATTACCAACGATGGTTATATGACAATCTACGGATGCTAGAGGGATGGTAATAGAGGAATATTGAGATTGGGGCGATGGAGGACCGGAGGTATGACAACCAGTGTGAGTGCCTTTTTTATAAACCAGTGGTACTTATTACAACATATAGAGCGGTTTGGTGGTTCTTAGAAGTGTTAACTATGTGTATGTGTGTGATGCCACAACAAGAGTATTCGTGTGTATACACAGTCAGGATTCTGCATCGACCACAATAGGAGGAACAAGCACCAAGGGACTAGAGTGTGAACCAGAGTGGTACGGTGTTGGAGTCAGAGGAGGTAATACCACGAAGGATCGAGCAGTGGCATATTTTAATAGGAAAGATCATTGGTATATTGTAATGGAACTGAGAAGAGGTATATTTGGAACTGAGTAGTGGTATATGGAACCGAGCAGAGCAAGGAGCCATGAACAGTCACATTGTAGCCATGATTCAGAAGCCTAGCATATAATTGGAGCCACGAACACCAATCAATAAGTATGAGGATAAACTGGTAGCAGTGGCAGATTTTTATAACTCGAGTGGTTATAAAACTCTTTGCTATTATTTGATTGGTGTGGGTTGGTATTAACAAAGATAAATAATGGTAAAACAGAGATGTACGATCCTCAGATCTACCATACACAAAAACATAAAACACGCTTCCAAACAAGCTTACCACATCCACCATGCACATATTCATTTCATTGTAATCACATAGGTTTCCCACGAAGTAATACACAACAACTCACTCAAGTAGAAATTCGATTCTTCAGTCTCAACCAAGGTAATGCACAAAATTTTCAGGGAAATGTCACTCTGCAGAAATGAAGAATAAGGGTAGGAATAGACCTGTGGCTCTCACATAATTAAGTAGGCTAGGAAGGAACCTACTCTGAAACCATGTTAAACATTGCATGGTAAACACACACAAGGATATAGGATCAATGTGAGATATACCATTCTATTAACCATAGGCGTGACTCTTGGATTCCACATTCCAAGGTCACTTGCAGTCCTCTTTGACTGTTCAACTTCGACACCTAACCATAGAGGATTAGGTGTCCAACATTTAATTCCGTATTCTGGAAGGTTCTTTTTGTCGAGATGGGAACACAAGTTTAGTTTAGTATTTCCTATCATCCTCAAATTGATGTGAAAACCAAACGTGTGAACCAGGTGCTTGAAGACATGCACAGAATGTATGTTATGCAAGAGCCAACCAAATGGAAAGATTATCTTCACTTGGTCGAATTTTCATATAATAAAATTTATCCTGAGTCGTTGAAGATGATTTCCTTTGAGGTGTTATATGGAAGGAGGTGTAAAAAACCACCAAATTAGACTAGCCCTAAAGATAAGCTACTCTTGGTACCCAATATGCTAGTAGAAATAGAATAGACTATTAAGAAAGTTTGAAAAAACCTCAAAGACGCCCAAGATAGACAAAATCGTATGTAGATATGAAAAGGATGTATAGGGAATTTCGATTTGGATACCATGTTTATATCCGAGTTAAACTAAAGAGGAGTAATTTAATATGGGGTAGTTGCGAAAAACTAGCTCCTCGTTACTACAACACTTTCCAAATATTGGAAAGTGATAGGACTTGTTCATTTTTAGTATTGAACTATGTATTGGGTGATGGTGAAGGATTCATTTTAGGCTATTCCCCTCTCATATTAAATTGTGCTTCGGATTGCATTGCAGAAGGTATTTTAAACAGATCATGTTTTAACCCAGTTGATAATCCTGTGAGCAAGGGATCTATCAAGAGTGGATCGATGATCAGCTCATTTGGTAGAAGTAACTCTTATGGTAGGCCATTCTTTGAAAATTCAGCTTTGGTTTTGTCCATAAGGATGTTGATTAGGTACAACATCAATGAGTTGTTTTCTCTCAGAAAAAGTGCAACCTCAACAAGGTTGCGGTCATCCTATAATTTTTCAATCCTTTGTGAGTGCAATAGTCATTTGAATTCAACTGCTTCTGCAATGTTATATGGTAGAGATTCAATTAAAATAAGGGAAGAATCTAGCAAATAATTCCGCGAAGAATCCAGGGAGACGTCATTAATGCTCGGCTCTTGAGCTATCTCAAAGCACTCCATACTTGGTTGGGTTCACTCCAAATTATATGGTGGTTACTATATGTTGGATCTTGCGGAACTAAAGAACAGTTCTTATCCTAATTGAACCTTCAAATATAAATCCATGAGATATGGTTATGTTGATAACAACAATGGAAATGTGGATAGTTAATCGAGAGGTAGATTGGTCTTTGAAGTGGAATCAGATTCATTTTTAACTAGCTCCATGGGAAATGTTAATAATATGAATAACATTCATTGTTGGAAAAATAAACATCATAATGATGCACACCTAAGTGATAGAATAAAGGAAGGTGAGATTCTGGAGCATGGCCTTGTGGGAAGCCAAAATAGTGATGTGTGCATTAATGAAGATAAGATCTGGTGACATGGTAATAAGAATGTTTCAAGTGAACTGTTGTTCTCCCAACATTTTTCTTTGGATGTAGGTAACAAGAAAGAGAGCTGACAGGGTTTGGGGAACAACAAAAACCTGAAAAATGGTTACTTTAATGGTGGTGCAAATGTTAATTTGTGCTAGAACCACATTGAAACCAAGAATAAAAAGGTTGCTAATCTATCTTCTGTGGAGTTAATTCAAGAAACCTATAGGATTCTCAGTAAGGGTTTAGGATTTTTCGTTTCCCTTAAGGACATTCCGAAAGAGAGAATTATCTGTAGCATTGAGGAAGAGATTCAAAGTTCATATCTGGAAGAAAAAGAAGCACTAAGACAATAATGCTCCCTTATTCTGAGGAAGTAAAGAAACCCTAGGATCAACCTTAGCAACGATGAGATTTTTTCTCTAAGAACCCTTTGCAATAATGAAAAGATTGTGGTCCTAAAGGCGGACAAGGGTGGGGATGCTATTATTTTAGATAAGGTTGATTATGTAAGAAAAATGGAGCATCTAGATTGTAGTAGTTATAAGAAACTTAAATCCAACCCCATGCCCAAGGTTCTAAGAGAAGTTAAGAATGAAACTATGAATTCCGGTCTGGATGATAAGATAAAGAAGAGATTGAGCCCCTCTTGTGAGGTCATTCCAAGGATCTATTGGTTACCTAAGATTCATAGAGAGGGTGTTCCCCTTAGACCAATTTTCAATACCATAGGATCCCCCACCTATGAATTGGTGAAATATGTTGCCAATATTCTCAAACCCCTTGTTGGAAACATTGTCTCCTACATAAAGGACTCCAATTATTTTGTTAAGCTTATTAAATAAGAGAGATTGGAGGAGAGAAACATATTAGTAAGTTTTGATGTTGTGTCATTATTTACCAAGATTCCTCTAGATGAGGCGATTCAGTTCATTAATGAAGTTACTCATCCATAAACAGCTAAGCATGCAAAGATTGTTTTACAATCCACTTTCTTCAACTTCCAGGGATAATATTACGAGCAAATACCGGGTGTCATAATGGGCTCAACTCTCTCACCTATTCTCACCAACTTATATACAGAGCACTTTGAGAAGAAGGCACTTGCCTCCTCTCCCTTAAAACCAGCTTGGTGGAAAATATTTGTAGACGACACCAACATAAAATGGACTCATGGGAAGGAAAATCTTGAGAGATTTTTTAATCACCTTAACTCAATTTCCACAGAAATTAAGTTTATTATGGAGGTTGAAGAATACATGAGCATTCCTATTTTATATGTCCTTGTTACTAGGAAATATGATGGAACATTGGGGCATCAGACATTTAGAAAGAGGACTCAGACTGATAGCTATCTTCATGTTGAGTATTACCATCATCCGGCTCAAAAGTTTGGGGTCCTTTATACTCTGGCTATGAGAGCCCTGAGGATATATCATTTGGAGTACCTTAAAGGGGAACTCAATCAATTGACATCTGTATCTAGGGGTATAGGTTATAATAAGAAGGATATTAGAAAATCCATAAGTAGAGCGAAGGGTTGTGTGATGTCTCTGAAGCACAAGGGACCTCAGAAAAATTGTGGCAGGATTTTCCTACCATACATCAAGGGTGTTACTGATAAAATCCCCAAGTTTATGAGGAGGAAGGACATATTTGTGCAATTTTCAGCAACTGGAACAATAAGACAAATTATGCGGTCAGTTAAGGATAGTATAAGTCACGAACAACTCAAAGGAGTTTACAAGATTGACTTTTCATGTGGGAAAAGTTATATTGGGGAAACAGGGTGTTCGTTAGAAAAACGTCTTAAAGAAAATGGCGCAAATATTAAGAATGAAATATCTCGTACCTCAGCCATTGTTGAACACTCCGCGAAAACTAAACATCATATGCGTCTCTAGGATGCCAGAATCATTTCCAGAGAGGAACACTATCGGTGAAGGAAAATTATAGAGGTGCTTGAGATTATAAAACATCCTCATAACCTCAACATGGATGGAGGTTGTGAAATCAGTGGCAGTTGGCGACCTGTAATTTGTCAAATTTGTTCCTCTAATTCGTCAGCCCCATAGGTATAATACCTTAGGTTTGTTTTTATCTCCCATTATATTTTAGGTTTTATGAATTTTTAAACCTAAATTTAAAATCAAATAAAAAATTAAAAATAAAAATAAAAATAATTTAATATTTAATTTTAATAAGTATCCCTATTAATTAATTAATTTTTATTTACAATTAATGGAAATTAATTAATTAATAAATTATAATTATTATTAGTATCTATTGTTTTAAAGAACTAAATTAAAATTAATTAGTAGCTATTATAATATAAACTAATTTCTGAATTTAATTTAATTATAAAACATTTTATTATTAATAATTATTATATTAATAGATATTTTAATTAGATATTATTAATATTTATTATTAATTACTAATTAATCCTAAATCAATTCAATATAGTAATTAATTAATTAATTCTAATCTAAATTAAAAAATTTGAAGCATATGAGTTAAAAAATTTAATCAAAAATTAAATAAAATGATTATTAATAAATTTATAAAATTCCTAAAAATAAAAATAATTCTTATTATTAATAATTATTATATTAATAGATATTATTATTAATGATTACTATGAGTAGATATTATTATGAGATATTATTGTTTATTAATTAATCCTAAATCAAGTCAATATAAATAAATAAATAATTAATCTTAATCTAATTTAAAAATCAAAATAAGTATATTAATTAAGAAAATTAATCAAAAAAATTATAAAGTTTAATAAAAAACTAAATTAAATAATTAATAAATAATCAATAAATTAATAAATTCCTAAAAATAAAATTTTTGTGGGCTCTTTTTTAATTTTCCTTTCTCTATAAATTTGACCTAATTCCTTCTTTCAATCCTTCATTCATTCCTATCCCGAAGATGGATCCCCGTTGGGATTCAAAATGCTGATAAATTCTCTCTGACACTGTGGAAAATCTGGAAACCTCTTCAATAATCTATAGTGTTTATAGCCCTTGCAATTTTTTTTATCATAGCTAGTAACCTCTGGTGCCCTGAAGTAATTCTATAAACTCTTTCTTTGTTCAAATGGAATCTGGAATAATATATGTTTCGTTCTGAGAAATACAAGGTCACGAAGAAAGTATCGGTAATATAGACATTGCAAATCTCTTTGATAGATCTTCATCTTCTACAATAAATTCTGTTGAAATCGAAATTGTTGAAAACTAGCCTTCTTCATGCTAGAAACTCCCTACAATTAGTCCATCCGAAGTTTATTCTGACCTTTCCATGTTCCACCTGAAATCCATTACCCGAGTTTCTGTAAAATAATGTGTAAGCCAGGTCCAAGAAAATACATAATCTATTCAAAGAATCCCCTTGGTAGATCGAAAAGAAACAAAAAATAAGAAGCTAAGAACACAATACTTCCTACATTCACCTTGGTTCTATTTGCATAGGAATCTCAGCCTTAACTCATAGAGGGTTGTACACTTTTGTCTTGGCTACCATTCGTGATCTAAATCATAGAAAATATATTGATTCTATTCTTGGAGGAATTTTTTCACCTTTGTCAAATGGACCATTCTAGTTTGATTGTTACCCTAAATTTTTTGTCTATGTGTATGATGAACACATTAGAGACATACTACAGTTACAAATAAAGATATCTGATTTTGATATGCGGAGAAAAAGAACAAATATTTCTATCCACACTAGAGGTTTTTTCCGTCATACTAACACCCTCTATCCAGTAGTCCTGCACTCTCCCAGCCAAGAATCAAAATGAAGTGTTGTTTTTCTCACAGATGCTCACATTCAGAAGATTAAGCATCAAACAATTAAAATGGGAAGAACTAAGCTTCCTGAGAGTTGGGTGGTAGGTATTCCTAGAACACCCAAAACCCAAAATATAACCTCTACACAAATCAAAGAAGAGTCTCCCTCTATGTTTTTGTCTTTTCCTCACAGATCTACTATTCCCAGAAGAAGAATAAATCAAGCAGTAACCGATCACAAGAATTATCAACCCACTTCTTCTAAAGCATCCACCACATCATATTCCATTTGTACAAATTTTCTTCATGTTGAATTATTCGAATTCACTCAAGTTTTAAATTTTTCTTATTTAGAAGTTAAATTCCCTGCTTGCGAGTGTCTAGTCAACCTGCAAAGTCTTGTACATTTGACTATACTAAAAATAATAATCTAAGAACTAGAGAAGCGCCTTATGTTTTGCTAAAACATCTTTTCCAAATCCTAAGTGCAATGATATCTCATTCCCCCATGATGAAGTCCTTGTAATTCATGACCTCCCGTCTCTGGAAAATGAAGACCCAAGGCTCACTGATCTAGGTGGCTCTAGAGACACACACAGGACAAAGAGGAATGATGGAAGCTAAAACATCAAAGTGTTTGGATTGCTCTTGAACCAGGTTCAGGTTGAAGATCTCGTCTTTCGAATTCCAATGGCGCAAACGACACTCAATTCTGGGTCCGTATGGAGAAGTTAGGATCATTCAAAGTTTTGGGTTGACTTGGTGACTGGGTAGGCTTAAAGAAGACGCAATTTCGCTGAAATCCGACCACCGGATTCTAACCAGCTCCAGCCGGATTCCGAGTGAAATTGTGGGAAACTTAAAATTCCCACTAACGCCTATTTTCAGAATTTTTTAGAACTGCTATTTGTTTTATATAAAACAAAAAAAATATAAAAAAATGGGTGGGGACATTATTTCCACCACCCCCATCGCACACCATAGTTAAATGTTAATTAACGAGGGGCTGGTGGCCATGACCCCGCCGGACCCTCTCCCATGGTGTGTTGTTAGAGTTTTCATGGGTGGGCGGGCCACCTCCAGTGGACCTGGCCCATGCCACCTCATACCACCACTTTTAAACCAAACCATGGGCGGTGGGGCTTGAACCCGCTTGGCCAAAATGGCCGGCCCACCTCCCAGGCATCCACACCAATAAACCAATGCGTGCCTCCATTAAACTCATAGTGTCAACGAGAGTTAAGGGGTAGGCCAGCCAATGTGGGCCTGGCCCCCCACTTAGGTTACAAAAATATATGTATGCGGTTATAAAATTTAATGCAACCATTTTAGGAGGGTCAGGATCTAACCCCCCAACCTCTCCTCCAAAAAACCTTGTTTTTTCCATTTGGGCCAACGACTCATTTTTGTAAACTCTGAGCCAGCAAATATTTTACTTAAACCCATCATTTCAAATGTGCGCCCAGGACATGGACGAGTAGAGCGTGCACGTATATCGAGGCTTATTATTTTTTATTGCAAGGAAGATGGAACCATGAGCAGGCCAAGAAATAGGGAGCGGAACCATGATCATTGAAATTTTCCTAGGGAAGTAATTTTTCTCCATGTCAGAATGTATTCAAGTTTACAGTGATTTTTTCATGGTTTTTCATAGGGAACGTGATGGAAAGGTCGGATTTGCCTTTTGAGTTACAGATTTCTAGTCCACCCATGGAGAAGCATCTTTGAGGAATCGAGGGGGAATCTAATAGATTCTTTTTGCCCCAGATTTTCACTTTGTCTGAATTCAACAAATTGACAGTCAATTTTGCACTATTCGACGTCACGAATCTGATGGCATATTCATATTTTCCATCCAAGTTTTATATTTTTCGGCCACTTTTTTAAGTGAAGTTTCAAGTGTTAGCATTTAGTGACTGAGCAGTCGATTTCACACTTGTCGATGCCACGATTGTGATGGTGATTTCAGATCCAACAATAGAGCAGCTCATTCTTCAGTCATCTTCAACGTGAGGTATATGATGTGTTTATTTCATGTACTTCTTTGTCTCTTTGACTCTGAGATGCATTGTGTTGTACATATCCCTATTGATGTTTGATGTGGGATCTTGTTTTATTCTTGATGTGAGATCTACTTTATATCATGGATTTTTATTATGTTTTAGATCCATTTGATGCCATGTTGGCGAGATACTCATTGTCACATGTATGTTGTTTGAGATCCTTTTGATGCCATTTTGGCAAAATATTCATTGTCAAATGTATGTTGTTTGAGATCCCTTTTTTTTCCATGTCGACAGGATACTCATAGCCTTTATGTGTGAGATATTGCCATACTGATAGGAGTCCTTTTTGGTGAATGAGAGTTTCATAGTGGAACATATCGTAGAGAGGTCTAGCCACTCCTGCGTCACGGTATTTTCCTTGTATGCTATCAAAAACACCATCCATGTACATGTTCACTCCTTACATCACTTAATGCAACGACCTACACCATCTTCACAACGAGGCCCGAAGATGTAGTCCCTCCTGGACGAACTTCATTATCAATGTCTTATGTTGCTCATCCTTGTTATGTTCCTTTTCTTTACAGCATGAAGTTGTTAATTTTATGTTCATTAATTATTTTGATAAATTGTAATCCTAATTCATTAGCCGAAGTAAAAGGTCTTAGTTAAGGGTAATAGGAATTTACCCAGATCAAGTGGTATTAGAGCAAGTCTTCCTGTTGATTGGGTTGCAGGCATGAACTATTGAACATTCGCTGAGTTGAGCCATGGAGAATTTCAAGGACATGTACAAGACAATGCTCAGGGTGTTCGAGAAAGAAGACATGTTGTATGAAGCTTATGAAAAAAAAAGCAGCTAAGAATGCTGAATTGAAGGCACTCCTACAGGAAGAGAAGGAGGACAAACATCGATTGCAGCTTCAGTTGCAAGCCATGACAGAGGCTTGGGAAGAATTGAAGCGCAACAACAAAATTCTTCAAGCAGATCATGATGCATTGAAGGCACTCCTGCATTAAGAGAAGGAGGAGAAACAATGATTGTAGCTTCATCTACTAGCCACAAAAAAGGCCTTGGAGGAGATGAAGCACATCGAAGGCTTAGAGAATATTTCTTCACCTATATCAAAATTGACATCTTGAGTAAACAGTGTTAATTTCTCTTTAGTTTCATCTTCACCAGATATTATTTGTATTGGAAGTGTGGAGATATCAATTACAAGAACCAACATGAGGCTCCTCAGCAAGATGGGGTACAACAAAGGAGGACTTAGCGTCTGTGGCCAAGTCATAACCCATCCATTGGAGGTTGTGCAGAGACCTCCCTATCTAGGTTTCATGTACATTGAAGAAGGATGTTCGAAGGACATCAAGGGAAAACAAACATTGATGAACTCTCCAGGGAAGAGGAATGATGGGGGCACTTCGCCATCGTTTCATGGTAATGTAATTTGCAGTGAAAGAGCTGAGGCAAGCTCTCATCACCATGATTGCACCAGAGACCACAATACAAGGTATAATAAGTTTAATTATTCCAGAGTTCATTTTGATTATAAGAATGTTGATAATCATGGTCATAACACATGGCATCAAAAAACTTGTCAATTTTTTGGTTTACATAATCATGTGTTTTCTAAGTGTTGGAAAAGGATGGCAGCACAAAGGAGGATGAGGCATGAGAGGATTCCTCCACAGCAGGGAAAGAAATCGATTAAGCAGGTTTGGAGGAGAAATACCTTTTGAACCTATTGTGACCGAAGTGGCCATCAAAGAGCCACATGCTAGAGACTCCATCTAGAGCAACGCCTGAAAGGAAAAACGCCTGTTCAGAAACTAGTTGAAATAGTTGACCGACAAGTGAATTCCCCATAGGGGAATGGCCCATTCATTTTGCTAAAAAGGGGGTTTTCTAGATTTTTTTATAGATATGTTAGCTTTTCATGGTTGTGTCTATAAATCATATGTTGCATTTTTATCTATAAAAGTGATGATGTGTTTTTTCGTCACTTGTTTAAGAAACAACGATATTTTGGTCTTGTTTTATGAGTCGTGTGATGCATTTATTTCATGTAAAAGTGATGAGATGTTTTCCATCACTTCAAAATGTGACAATGATGTCTTGTCTTGTAATGATAGCTTGGGTGTGATTTCCATTTGATGTAAACTTGACCACCGAGTACATGTTATAAACTCATGGGAAGTATGGAAATGTTTTGGGTCATAGATGGTCAATTTGAGCATATAATTTGCATGGGATTGTACTACAGGTTTGCAAAAGCTGTAGGTGTCAGTTAATCTCTTATGGCTCCAAAGGATGCAGGTGAAGGAGAAGGAAGGGTGAATTTTCAGGACACTCGTGGTGTAGACATAGTACACAGCAGTTGGAGATTATTGTTGATGATTTTAGAGGAACAAAAGATCCTTAGTGGGGAGCATTGATCCAGGTTGCTCCAAAGACACACATAGGACAAAGAGGGTTGACGGAACCTCAAAAATAAAAGTGTTTGGATTTCTCTCAAACTAGGTTCAGGTTGAATATCTCTTCTTTCTTATTCCAACGATGGAGACGAAACTCAATTGCGAGTCAGTATGGAGAAGTTAGGAGCAGTAAAATTTTTGCGTTGACTTGGTTACTGGGCAAGCTTAAAGAAGACGCAATTTCACTAAAATCTGGCCACCATATTCTAGCTAGCTCTAGCCAGATTCTGGGAAAAAATTTGGGACACTTGAAATTCCCACTAACGCCTATTTTCAGAATTTTTGAAAACCATTATTTGTTTTATATAAAACAAAAAAGAAAAATATTAAAAAAAGGGGTGGGTATTGTGACCCCTACCACCCCCATCGCACACCATATTAAATGTTAATTAAGGAGGGGCTGGTGGACATGACCCTATCGGACCTGCTCCCATGGTGTGTTGTTAGATTTGTTGTGGGTGGGAGGGCCACCTATGGTGGACCTGGACCACTCCACCTCATACCACCACTTTTAAACCAAATAATGGGCGGAAGAGCTTGAACCCACCTAGCTATAATGGTCGGCCTACCTCCAGGGCGCCCACACCAACAAACCAATATGTGCCTTCATTAAACTCGCGGTGCTGATGGGAGTTAAGAGGCGGGTCACTTAATGCGGGCCAGACCCCCCACTTGGGTTAAAAATTATATATATGTATGCGGTTATAAAATTTAATGTGGCCATTTTAGGAGGGTCAGGATTGGACCCCCCAACCTCTCCTCCAACAAATCCTATTTTTTCCATTTGAGCCAACGACTCATTTTTGGAAACTTTGCCACCAAATATTTTACTTAAACCCATCATTTCAAAAGTGCGCCCAAGCCATGGAGGAGAAGAGTGTGCACATAGATCGAGTCTTATTATTTTTTATTGCAGGGCATGCGGAACCATAAGCAGGCTAAGAAATAGGAAGCAGAACCATGATCCTTGAAATTTTCCCGGGGAGGTAATTTTTCTCCATGTCAGAATATAGTCAAGATTACAGTCATTTTTCATGGTTTTTCGTAGGGAACACAATGGTGAGGTCGGATTCTTATTTTGATTTGCATACTTCCTATCCACCCAGGGAGCAACATCATTGATAAATCTAGGGGGAATCTAAACGATTCATTTTTGCCCCAGATTTTCACTTTGTTGGAATTCAACAAATTAACAGTTGATTTTTCACTATTTGATGTCACAAATCTGATAGCATATTCATATTTTCCATTCAAGCTTTTTTATTTTTTGGCCACTTTTTGAAGTGAATTTGCAGGTGTCAGTATTCAGAAAGTGAGCATTCGATTTCACAACTTTTCACACCATGATTGTGATGGTGATTTCAGATCTAGCAACAGAGCAACTCATTCTTCATTCATCTTCATTATGAGGTATATTATGCATTGATTTCATGTACTTCTTTGTCTCTTTGACTCTGAGATGCATTGTGATGTACAGATCCCTATTTGATGTTTGATGTGGGATCTTGCTTTATTCTTGATGTTACATGTACTTTCTATCATCAATTTGTATTATATTTGATATCCCTTTGATGCCATGTTGGCAGGATACTCATTGTCACATGTATGTTGCTTGAGATCCCTTTGATGCCATGTTGGCAGAATACTCATTGTCACATGTATGTTGTTTGAGATCCATTTTTTTATCATGTTGGCGAGATACTCATAGCCTTTATGTGTTAGCTATTTTCATACTGATAGTAGTCCTTTTTGGTGAATGAGAGTTCCATAATGGAACATCTCGTACAGAGGTCTAGCAACTCCTGTTTGAGGGCATTTTCCTTGTATGACAACAAAAACACCATCCATGTACATCTTCACTCCTTACATCACTTAACACAATGACCTACACCATCTTGATACCGAGAGCCAGAGATATAGTCCCTCTTGGACTAAATTCGTTATCAATGTATTTTGTTTTTCATGCTTGTTATGTTCCTCTTCTTTGCAGCATGTAGTTATTTATTTTCTATTCATTAATGCTTTTGATAAATTCTAATCCTAATTCATCAGCCAAAGTAAAAGGTCTTGGTTAAGGGTAAAAGGAATTTACATAGATCACTCACTGAGATGTTTAGAAAAATGCGCCATACTTATATGCCAAGGTATGGCCTAGGTTATCTTGAGAAGATGGATTCACTCATTCCTTCTTATCGTTTCCAAAATCCTATCCCAAATGACTGCAAAAGTCAACCAAACTTGAAATGTACAATTTTTTTTCTCTCAGGACAGGATGTCCAAAGTACAAATTTCATGCTTCCTAGATGAAAAGCATGTTGAATTGGGACCTATTTTCACATCCAGACTCCAATGACTTCAATTTGACAACATCCATGGAAGAAAAACATAGTTTTTCATTCACATGGAAAGAATATATGGACTATAAAAAAACTTTGATTTCTTTCTATGAATGGAAGAAACAACAAACAAGTACAAAAATAAAATTCCATCTAGAGAAAGCTCCATCAAACACCAATGGACAACCTCTGATGGTTCAAAAATTGAATCTTCATCAAATTTTCCACCATATAAAGGTATTTTGTTAGGAGAAAAGGAAAATATTTCCAGAGCTGCTCCTTTGGTTTTAAGAGATGACTCTGCCATAGGCACAAATGGGAGAATCCAAAAAGGTGAGTGAGCAGTTAAACTAGACAAATAATGCTCTCAAAGGTCTCTATGTAGATACTTCAACTCATCTTTCACATAAAGAGAAAATTGAGTCTCTAAAAGTCTCTATGAACACTATGAATAAGAATTTGAATGAATTCAAATTTTTTGTTTCCACTCTTGAAGGTTTTGTCCGTGAAAGCACTATAGCCACAACATCTTTGTCTAACCAACTCAAGTTCCAGTATGAAGGGGATTCACTCACGGATTATATTATACCGCAAAAAAATTAAAGAGTTGGCCTCAAAATTTGAAGTATTATCCATTTCTGCAAAATACAAAGATATTTCCCCATCTATGCTTTTTCGTCATCCTATCTTTGTACAAACAAAACCTTAGATTTCCCCTTTTTTTTCCCAAAGAAACTCCTGAAAAAATAGAATCTTCTTCTGAAGCCCATATTTTTCTAGTTTGTGAACCACTTCCAAGTCAATTTACTAGATATCCTGCCCCTGGCCTCAGTGGCAAGGGATGCATGCTTGAATTCTAGACATTCCAACCTGACTCCCACAAAGAATTGAATGTTGATAATATTATTCTGGCCAACTTAGATAGATGACTTAAAAAATGTTTACTGAATACAAACTCATGTGCATGAAAGGTAAAACAGAAATATAACACTGTAAAACATTGATCTAATTCTTTAATGGCACTCTTTAAAGGTGGTGGGAAGTAGAGTCTTCTCCCAAAATTTTATAAAAAATGGAAGAAATTTTTTTGAAAGATGAGAAAGGAGATACTATATTACGTGAAGATGGAAGTGCACAAAGCAAAATGATTGGTTCCCTCGCATCAATAATTCTTGAACATTGGTGTGGTTCTGAAACTGAGATATCAAATAAACATTCCCAAATACTTATGAACTTGAAGTGAAAAAAGATGTCAAATAATGAATATTTCCATAGATATTGGGTGCAACATAAATATGAGGTTAAAGACAGTAAAAATATCATATGGAAATAGGTATACCTTTCTGCACTACCATCTAAATTTTTTGATTATTTGAGAATTCAGGTGGCAGTAAAACATAGATATGAATCTTATAGTTGGGGTGAAATCTACTGCACCATGACTAAGGCTTTAGTCAGCCTATGTACAAACTCAAATATTAAAAGTTCAACCCAAAAAATATCCTAGCTTCCTGATAGTAAGTCCATCTTCAATCAATATGGAATATCTCTTCATGATCCTCTTGTACAAAGAAAAAGCATAAAGAAAGCTATCACAAAGTATTCCAGACCAAGGGAACACGGGTATAATTTTCAGTATGAAGTTCCTATGAACACAATATGTTTTGGTAAATATTGCATGAATGTAAAATTTGCAGTAGGAAACATTCCCTTTAATTGCATTTTGGGAAATTCATTTTTGGCAGCTGTTGAGCCTCAAAATTGTGCTTTCTTTCATCTTACTTTACCTCATTTTCCTTTGTCCATTGTTATCCCAGACCCAATTGATCAATGAATTTAGTTAAAATTACTTTTAGAATGATTAACATGACTGACTTGCTAAGTTTTGTGATTTTTTTCATTGTAATGCATTTTGACCGGAACTAGCTGCAGAATGCAGACATTCCGTAGCTAACCGGAAATTCTGCAGCTGTCTTCACATTTGGGTATGTTCCAGGTGGCCTCTCAAGAAAAACCGCATATGGGTATATTCCACATCATGTCTACATTTTTCCTTGCTCACCATGAAGGAAAACTCGAATTCTGGATAAGGTTTTGGTACGTGGGAACACATTTAGGAAGGCAGACTTCTAATAGGATTGTCTTAGTCCAGATGTCCTTTTTCTTTTTACGCAGCCACTTCAAGAGTCCTAATGTGATTTCGATAAGGAAAGACAATGATCCTGGAATTGTTGCAAGTATTGTTATGTAAATTTGTTATAAAAACACTTGGGAAACCAAGAGCTAGGCTAGATTTTGTTCCAGATTTTGCTTAGATTTTGTGCTACATTTCTGAAGACGCAGATTGCTCTGTTCAAGTTATTTCTCCTTTAATGAAGAAGACAGTATTGTTTTGAAAGCATTGATTTGATTTGGAGTTAGATTCCGTCTGGTGGTAGAGGGCCCCTGCCTCCTGCACGGTTTTACTTGCGTAATTTAGATAAGTATCTTAGTTGCCTTTACGTTTTTGAAGTTTGAATTCATAGTTGTTTTCATTAGCCACTATAGTTATACTCGTTCTAAAAACTCTTCCAAAAGAAGAAGCTCTTCCAAAATATTATGATAATGAATGGGAAATGGCTATAGTGTTGTAGGATTTAATTGTAATCTCTTTTGTTCACCATCACAGTTATACTTATGCTAAGTACTCTTCCAAAAGAAGAAACTCTTCCAAAAAATCCTTATAATGTCTTAAGCATGATTGTGATCTTGAACGTTTCAGTTGTGTGTTTGCACTAAGTACCATAGTTGTTCTTGCTCTTAAAACGCTTTTCCAAAATATCATAATGATGGGTAGGAGATAGCTATGATATCTTAGTTTTTAATTGCTTTCAGTCTTTATGTTTGCATTTGCACTGAATTGTACAGTTAGGATTGTTCTAAGAAACTTTTCCAAAATACCAATCATGATGGACAAACAGGCTGTATAATTCCATAGAATAATGCATGATAGCTTAGTTAGGATACTTCGGAGTCTAATTGCATTCAACTCATGCTCTGTTATTTTGTTTTGAGTTTGATAATGACTTGTTAGTTCAGCACTGTTTTAGACTAGTGACATCTTAAGTTCAGTTTTAGCTTAACTCATTGCATTTGCACTCCACATTTAGTTGTCATTCACTGCATATTAGATTACTTCAGTTGTTAAACTTAACAAAACAACCTTCATTATTTACAAACCTCTTCTTGTTCTAAAATCCATAATTGATTCATAAACATATGAACAGAAGATAATATCACTTTAAGGCCTGAAGTACTTCTGCAACTTCCTTATCATCTCACAAACAAACATTTTCTCAAAAGAATATTTCAAAAATCTATAACCTTTGAGTGAAGTGTAGTGCTATAAAACTGAGTTGCAGAATAGAGTTAGGAACTAGACTTAGAGTAGAAGATCTTATGATGATATCAATGTTTTACTCCAATTATGCTTCAACAAATCTCTAATCAAGGATAAAATGTTGCATCATTATAAGTTAGTTGTTTAACTGTTAAGTAAGAGGATTTGCATACTTAGTTGACCATGTCTCAAGCTCTCTCTCAAAACACCTTTGATGAAAGCATTTGACAAGTTGAGTTTATGTTTTGAATCATTTGTTTAAAAGTCATTATCAAGCTTTGTTTCTTCTTAGTCATAGTTTAGATTTGATTCTGTTTCAGTATTGCACTTACATTTTTCATTTGTCATCAACCAATTAGGCTTCACTCTGTTTTTAATCATTAGCTCCTTTCCATTAGCTTTCTAGTCATTTTCCTTGTGAACATAAAACTACCAAAAGACCAAAAACATCATAAATCATCACAAAAGACCAAAAACATCATAAAACACTACACACAACGCATTAAGAAACAAACACCTAGGTACATATAGTACACTTCACTTCAGCAGTTTACCAACCCTGGTTGACAATTAAATGAACTCAATTTAGGAGACTAGATTGAGACCAAACATTTTGGCGCCGTTGTCGGGGAAGTGAAAACTAGGTAACCTTTGTTTCTTAGCATCCAAAAACAATTTTATGCGTAGAGAGAGAGAGATTCAAGGGGGAGATTCATAAGCAGCAGAAGTAGAAATTTGATTTCTAGAACACCACTTGTTTCACCTAGACCCAGAGCTAGTATACCTTCAACTCAGACCCACAATCCATCCTTTACTGATCCTGGACTTCTAGAAGACCTAAGATCAGATATTCCATTAGAAAAACCTTCCACTTCATTCACTGAATCTGTCTTAGAAGAAAATTCAAGGACTCCTGTTAGGGACACAAACTTTCCTACCATCACAGAAGAACCAACTATGGCAGAAGAAGGAGGAGGAGGAGTTTTTAATGGAGAAAACACATTATTTGGAGGGGGTAGAGGTAGAGGTAGAGGAGAAGGAGGTAGAGGTGCAGATGGAGGAAGAGGTAGAAGAGAAATAGGAATCTCTTTTGGGTTCCCTATAATTGATGAAGAAACCAATACAACCATGAAAAACATTTCACCCTCTATCCTTCCAAACTTCTATGGACTTAAAACTGAAGATCCTGAAACCTTCCTATTTGAATTCGAAGTTCTATGTAGAACTTATGACTACTTACAAGATGCTCAAAAACTAAAATTATTCCCTTCAACCTTGAAAGGAGCAGCATTGAAGTGGTTTATGAGTTTGATCAACAGTTCTATTAGGACATGGGAAGACATGAAACAAGAATTTCTAGAGAGGTATTTGGATTATTGTATGTCGGTCAATCATAAGGAAGAAGTGTTTAAGATGTTACAAAAAGAAGATGAAAACTTGGAAGATTTGTTGGAAAGATTTCATTACAACATCAAAAGAGCAAAAATGGAAAACTTAGATCAAGACACCTTAAAAGCTCTTTTGTTGAAAACAATTAGGGATGAATGGTTGGATATCCTTAACATGATGGGAAAAGGGGATATATCACAACTCACATTACCTGAAATATCCGAGTTATGTATCAACCTTTCCAGAGGGAAATCTAAAACTGCCAAAGGTCTAAGAGATCCTGCTCTTGCAAGGGCAAGTAAATCTGCTTCTGGGACAGTAAGTAGATCAGAAATAGGACATATGCTTGATGATTTTAAATCTGACATCTTAGGGAGTCTTAGTGAACAAATAGACACCCTTAAGATACAAAACAAGAAAAAGGCTGAATCTGATGCCTTGGCAATCTTTTGTCCCAAATGTAGAAAGAAACATGCCTTGAGAGAGTGTCCTTTGGATGTAAAAGTTGTAGAAACCTGTGTCATTTGTTCTGAAAAACATGAGACCAAGAATTGTCCTTCTCTTCCTGGTCTCAAAGCTGTCTTTCAGGAGGAAACTCCTACATATTCCACAAAGTCTCTCAATTTTGTATCTAGAAGGCCTTGGCAGGGACCTCAAACACAAGGATTCCATGATCAAATGTATAATCAACCTCCACCTTGGAATTCTTAGCAGCAACCTTGGCCCCAATTTCAAAATCAATCTCAATCTTGGGCACAAGGAACACAAAGTCCCTATGGAAGATACTCTCCATACTATCAGTATCCACCATCCTATCCACCATACCCACATTTTTATCCTCAAAATCCTCAACAAAATTTTCCTCAAAATATTCAACAAAATCCTCAACAACATCATCAGAACCAACCACATCAAAATCAACCACTTTCATTACCATTCCCTCAAAAATCAAATCAATTGCCTGCTCAACCCATACCAAACCCCAATAATAAAAATCCTCAGAACACATACATGATAGAAGGCCAACAGTTTCCAACTTATTTAATTTCTCCTCTAGACCTTAGTGATGTTCAACTTAGGTCTGGAAGAATACTTGAAAAGAGGAAACCTTCTATGATCATACAAGAACAAGATAACTCTGAGGAAGACTCTCTACGGGTGAATAAAAGTCTTGAGGAAGACACATCCTTTCAAGACCCAAACACTGAAAAATTAAAGCAAAAAGATTCAATAAATTCAACTCCTGTATTAGAGCAACCATCTACATCTACTTCTATACCTCCCTTTCCGGAAAGATTACAAATTGATAGATGTGTAGAAAAACAAATCATGGTGCCTAATTATGATTTCCTAGATGAGCTGAGAAATGTTTGCATTAAAATTCCATTATTACAAGCCATCAAGGAAATTCCAATTTTAGCCAAAACAATAAAGGAGTTGAGCATGAAGAAAAAAAGAAAAAGAATAAGAGAAACAAAGAAAATTCAACTGGTAGGAAAAATAGCAGACATTATGATGGGAAAGATTGCTATTCAAAGTATCTTGACCCAGGAAATCCAGTTGTTAAAATTCACATCAATGGAATTGAAATCCAAAACACACTCATTGATTTAGGAGCAGCAATCAATATCATGAGTAGACAAATCATGGATAAACTGAAACTTCCTAATCTTATCTTTACACCCACATTATTACAATTAGCAGATAGATCTGTGATCAAACCTGATGGGGTAATAGAAGACATTCCAATGTCCCTAGATTCTTGGGAGTACCCTGTGGATTTCATGATCCTAACTCCTAAGAATAATCTAGGAGGACATCCTGTTATATTAGGAAGACCTTGGTTGGCTACAGCTGATGCTTTTATTAGTTGTAGATCCGGTGATATGTATATCTCTGATGGTAGTTCAACTAATAAATTCACTTTATATCCTCTAGCTAGGACAATTACAGATCTAGATGACACTCAATGGATAGAGGATGAAGAAGATTTACAACCTCTCTTCACAATTTTAGAAATTAGTGAAGATAATCAAATTATGAATACTCTAGAAAACTTTGAATCCTCTCCAGAACACAAACATGAATCATTTCAAGAGGGATCCAATATTGATTTTTTGTCATCTAGGCAGATGTCTCTTCATTCTATGGACAAATTTGGCAGCTCTACAAGTGAAATTTTTCCAGGAAAAACCTTGAACATAAACAAAAACCTAGAAAAATCTCAACAAGAAGAGTTAGTCAAAGTATTACAGAGACATTCTTCTGCATATGCATGGGAATACACCGACATGAAAGGGATAAGTCCCAAGACTTGTACTCATCACATCTATATAGAGGCAAATTGCAAACCAATCAGACAGCCTCAAAGACGGATGAATCCAAATCTTAGGGAAATTGTCAAGGAAGAATTAAAAAAATTGTTAAATGTTAACTTCATCTATCCTATTTCAGATAGTCAGTGGGTTTCTCCTTTGGTGATTGTGCCTAAGAAAAATGGAAAATGGAGGGTGTGTGTTGACTACCGAGAACTGAATAAAGCTACTCTTAAAGACCATTTTCCTTTACCTTTCATAGATCAAGTATTAGATACATTAGCCGGCAAAAAGTACTTTTCATTCCTAGATGGGTTTAGTGGTTACAATCAAATCCAAGTAGCCCTTGAAGACCAAGACAAAACCACATTCACCTGTCCTTGGGGTACCTATGCCTACCGAGTATTGCCATTTGGATTATGCAATGCACCTACAACATTCCAAAGGGTAGTATTAGGAATTTTTTCGGATCTAATACATGACTGTGTAGAGGTGTACATGGATGATTTCACAGTTTACGGGAACACATTTGAAGAGGCTTTAGAAAACTTGGAAAAAGTCTTAAAAAGATGTCAAGAAGAAAACCTTTCACTTAATAATGAAAAATGTTTTATGATGTTTACTGAAGGTATTGTTTTGGGCACCATATTTCAGGGGATGGGATTAGAGTTGATGAGTCAAAAGTTGAAGTCATCTCTAACCTATCTATTCCAAGTTTTCAAAGAGATGTTAGAAGTTTTCTAGGATTTACAGGGTATTATCGGAGATTTATAGAAAACTTCACCAAGATAGAATCCCCACTCTTCAAATTACTTACCAAAGATTGTGAATTCAAGTGGACTTCTGATTGCCAGTTAGCTTTTGAAACCCTGAAAACCAAAATTTCTGAAGCACCTATATTAAGGGGACCTAACTGGAAGTTACCTTTTCATATCTCGACAGATGCTTCCGATACAGCTCTAGGAGCAATATTGGGACAAAAAGATTTAATTCCCTATGCCATCTATTATATCAGTAAAAATTTGACTCCTGCAGAGTTAAACTATACTGTAACTGAAAAAGAGTTTTTAGCCGTTGTTCATGCCATAAACAAATTTAGACACTATATAACAGGCTATGAAACTTTTGTTCACACTGATCATTCTGCAATTAGATATTTAATGAACAAATCAATCACTAATGGCAGAGTTATAAGATGGTTGTTTCTCTTACAAGAATTTAACATTACTATTCTAGATAGGCCTGGAAAACAAAACACAGTAGCTGATTTTCTATCTAGACTCCAAAATATCAAAGATGACACTCCGGTTGAAGATCAATTTCCTGATGAATATCTTTTTGCAATCTCTACTCAAACTCCATGGTTTGCCGATATTGCTAATTATTTAGTTTCAAGAAAATTTCCTTCAATTATGAATGCAAGGGATAAAAGAAAAATCATTAATGATAGTGCAAGATATTCATGGGTCGCTAATGAGTTGTACAAGACAGGTTCAGATTTGATCATTAGAAGGTGTGTTCGTGAAGATGAGATGCCTGAAATTCTCAAGACATGTCATGATGAACCTTGTGGCGGACACTTTGCAGATAAGAGGACAGCCTATAAAATCCTTAATTTAGGATATTATTGGCCATCTTTGTTTAAAGATGCAAGGGAGTATGTCAAAAGGTGTGACAGTTGCCAAAGGGTAGGGAAACCTTTTCCTTCAGGTGAGATGCCATTACAACCTCAGGTACACATTGAACCTTTTGAAAAATGGGCTTTGGATTTTGTAGGACCTATTAGTCCTCCATCAAGACAAAAGAAATACATATTAGTTTGCACTTATTATGTTACTAAATGGGTAGAAGCTAAACCATTACTTGTTGCTAATGAATCATCTATAGTTAATTTTCTTTTTGAGGATATTTTTACTCGTTTTGGTGTCCCAAGGGAAATTGTTACAGATCAAGGAGCTCAATTTACATCAAGGCTAGTGGAACAAATGATGGAGAGGTACAAAATCAGGCATAGAAAATCTACTCCTTATCATCCAAAAGCAAATGGTCAAGTGGAATCTACTAATAAGGTCATTGAAGGAATCCTAACAAAGACTGTTCATTTACATAGAAGAGATTGGGTAGATAGGCTTCCTGAAGCCTTGTGGGCCTATAGAACTACATGGAGAAACACAACAGGCCATACTACTTATGAACTTGTTTATGGAAAGCAAGTTTTGTTTCCCATAGAGTTCCAGATTCAAACTTTCAAAATGGCAGTTCAGCTAGGACTTGATTTGACGGAGGCACAAAAGCATAGACTGGAGCAGATTAATGAATTGGATGAGATCAAACAAGATGCAGTTCAGAAAACAAGTCTAGTCCAACAGCAAAGGACTAGATGGCATGACAAGTACATCAAAGAGAAGAAATTCAAAGAAGGTGACTGGGCTCTCTTGTTTGATTCAAAATTCAAAGATTTTCAAGGTAAATTTCAAACACATTGGCTTGGGCCATATGAAATTGTTGAAATTTTTGACAATGGAGCAGTAAAAATCAGGACAATAGATGAAGAAGAGGTTACTTTTCTTGTGAATGGTCATAGATTGAAGCTGTATCACAAACCACTCTCAAGAGAAGAATTTGTCAAGAAGTTCCAAGAAAGCAGTGATGTGAAGTTAATGAAGAAGAATCTCTCTTCTTCATCAACTTGATTAAATTTTCTGAAGCATTTCTCTTTGAAAAAAAAAAAAAAAGGTATAAACATGAAAACCAATCATTGATTGGCATGTTTATACAGAAAAGATAGGGTGAAAATCAGAGTCTCTCTGACACTCTAACTTTTCCCATTTTGTTTTTGCAAGCAGCTGTTACAAAATCATAAGTTCAGATCCATTGTACTTATGATCCATCTCATTTCATTTCATTCCATTCACTTATCCATCCATACTCCATTTCATTCATTCATTCACACTTTACTTCATTCCATATTTCATTCATCTCATTCCATACTCCATCCACTTCATTTCCATGTCAAAATTTAAAGTTTAATGTCTTGCTGCAAATGAATAACAAATGTCATGGATTGCAGGGCAGTTCTTATGTTCTTCCACTCCATTTCATAAATTGAATCCATTCCATTTCATCATCCACTTCATACATATCATAACTCATCATTCATCTTCATTCATGCCATATAACATTTCATTTTTATCCCAAAACCACTCCATTCCATGATTAAAATGCTCTACAGGTACATTCTGCAGCTCAACAGACATTCTGCAGCTGATCAGACTTTCTGCAGCCAGACAGTCATTCCGCAGCTACAAATCCTGAAGGCACCAATCAGCAGACATTTGAATTGCAACAAAATGATCCAGTGTATCCATGAATAAGAAGCATCAAGAAGGATTATGAAGACTCTTCCAAAGGAGAACAAAGAAGACAAAGACCACAAAAAGCAAATGAAAAGCAGAGGTAACAAGTTTTGATTATAATGGCATTTCATAAAGTTTAGCATAGTTTTAGTTATGAATTATTCGAAAAAGTTGTTTTGATTATTTTTGCTGATCATATCCAATATACCCTCCACAAATTTTGGATTAAAAACTCTCATTTCAAATTCTATACCCGACACCATTTAAGCGGTTAAAAGGCTGAAGTGTTTGAATTCCTCACGTCACCCAACCAAGTCATTCAATGATGATTTTCTTTTCCTTTGTAAAAATCTCCGCTGTCTTTTCACTCATTAATTCATTTTCTCCACCTCACTCCATTACCTCATTCCGTAACTACTTCCATCACTCCATTCTGTAGTCGGCCCTTCATTCCGCAAAACAGAGATATCCTCATCACTGTGAGTAGAGCAAAGGGTATATCAGTTTAAATATTAAAGCACTATCACCATGAGCAGAGATTGAGCATTATCACTGTAAACGCAGAGGTATAGTAGTGTGGAATTTGAATCCATTTGCCACCGAGAGATAGAGGTATAGCAGTGTGGAATTTGAAGCCATTTGCCACTGAGAAACAGAGGTATAGCAGTGAGGAATCTAAAGTCATTTGTCACTGTCAACTAGAGGCATATCAGTCCGAAGTTTCATTGTCAACCAGAGGTATATCAGCTCAAAGTTTGAAGTCATTGTCATTGTCAACCAGAGGCATATCAGTCTGAAGTTTGAAGCCATTGTCACCAAGAACCATAGGTATATCAATTTGAAAGTGGAAATTATTGTTTCCGTGGGCAGAAAGAAGTATTGATTTGAACATTGAAGAAGCAATTATGGGTCTTATTGTAAGAACCGAACCAATAGGTACAAAATACCTGGAAGGCTACCCCCAATGTAAAGAAATGTTGCAATAGGTAGGATGGCTACAGTTTCTTGAGAAATTTAATGGCTTCCACAAATAAGTCACTAAAACATTTGCAAGATCATTTCAAGGAGCTGAAGTTGATGTGGGAGATGTTAAATTCACTGTCAATGAGGTTTTCATTGTAGAAGCTACAGGATTTCTTAGAAATGGAGAGAGATGGTTCAAAAATAGAGAATTCCATCATGAATCTTGGAAGCAAATTCTAAAATCACCAGGTATGGATATCACTGTGTTTAAGAAAGGAATTCCAAGTTCTGCATTGAAAAATAAGTGGAGAAATATATTTCTTATTCTTCAAAAATTTATTACATGTGAGGGTAGATATGGCACATTTTATGTTTACCACATTAGACTGGTAATGCACTTTCTGGAGGAGGAGTTAAACCTACCCTATTTCTTGCTTCAAAGCTTGAAAAAAATGGCTTCTTGTGTTCAAAGAAGGGTCCAATTTTTAGAGACAACTCTATACCATCATGGCTTGGTTAAGATTTTAATTGAACACCATTTAGCCAAAGCAAATGATACTTGGGAAAATTTCTTGATAAGAAATCATTTTGAAGAGCCAAAAGAGCCCTCGCCTGAACCACAGCCTACAAGGAGAAGTAGAAAATGGAGAGCCTCAAAAGTTGAAATTGACAAAACAGTCCAGGAAAGTAGTGAGGAAATCATCTCAGAGAAGTTGACTCAAATCAAGAGACAACTTAAGAAAGAGAAGGTAATCAGGAAATCTGCCACAGAGAAAGGAGAGGGATCTTCTCAGCCAAGAAGAAGCCATAGACTAAAGGGGAAACTAAGGAAAACTCAAATCAAACAAACGGGGGTGATAAATATAGAAGATGAGGAAACATCTATTGAAGAAGATGTTGAAGAAGATTTTAATGAAGGAACCCCTGAAATTGACCCTGCTCAGCAAGAAGTTTATGATTATGTTGAAACTTTGGAAAGGAAAGCTTCAGAGAGTAGAGAGAGAACCCCTAGTCCTCCACTGTCCGAAATAGATGTGTTAAGAAGGGATAGGTATGAGCTGGAAATACTTAATAGACACATCAAAAATGAGAATGATATTTTGAAGGAACAAGTCAAACTCAAAACCGATATGAACTCAACCTTATCTCTACATATGGACAAAGTGGAAAAGGCTAATGAAAAGTTGAAAAAGAGGAATAAGAAGCTAATCAGGGCACTTACCAACTTAAGGTTCAAACTTGTCATCAGAAAACCCAGAAGATCTCTAGCTTCCAAGCAAAGGAGAAGGAGAGGATTAGATGTTCTTACAGAAGCCTCTGAGTTTATGGAATAAATTGCATGAGGACATGCAATAAGTCAGCAGTGGGGGTATGTTGAGCCTCAAAATTGTGCTTTATTTCATCTTACTTTACCTCATTTTCCCTTGTCCATTGTTATCCCAGACCCAATTGATCAATGAATTTAGTTAAAATTAATTTTAGAATGATTAACATGACTGACTTGCTAAGTTTTGTGATTTTTGTCATTGTAATGCATTTTGACCGGAACTAGCTACAGAATGCAGACATTCCGTAGCTAACCGGCAATTCTGCAGCTGTCTTCACGTTTGGGTATGTTCCAGGTGGCCTCTCAAGAAAAACCACATATGGGTATATTCCACGTCATGTCTACATTGTTCGTTGCTCACCATGAAGGAAAAACCGAATTCTGGATATGGTTTTGGTACGTGGGAACACATTTAGGAAGGCAGACTTCTATTAGGACTGTCTCAGTCCAGATGTCCTTTTCCTTTTTACGTTGCCACTTCAAGAGTCCTAATGTGATTTCGATAAGGAAAGACAATGATCCTGGAATTGTTGCAAGTCTTGTTATGTACATTTGTTATATAAAAACTTAGGAAACCGAGAGCTAGGCTAGATTTTGCTCTAGATTTTGCTTAGATTTTGTGCTACATTTCTGAAGACGAAGATTTCTCTGTTCAATTTATTTCTCTTTTAATGAAGAAGACAGTGTTTCTTTGAAAGCGTTGATTTGATTTGGAGTTAGATTCCGTCTGGTGGTAGAGGGCCCCTGCCTCCTGCACGGATTTATTTGCGTAATTTAGATAAGTATCTTAGCTGCCTTTACGTTTTTGAAGTTTGAATTCGTAGTTTCTTTCATTAGCCACTATAGTTATACTCGTTCTAAAAACTCTTCCAAAAGAAGGAACTCTTCCAAAATATTATGATAATGAATGGGAAATGGCTATAGTGTTGTAGGATTTAATTGTAATTTCTGTTGTTCACTATCACAGTTACACTTGTTCTAAACACTCTTCCACAAGAAGAAACTCTTCCAAGAAATCCTTATGATGTCAAAGGCATGACCGTGATAATGAATGTTTCAGTTGTGTGTTTGCACTAAGTACCATAGCTGTTCTTGCTCTTAAACGCTGTTCCAAATATCATAATGATGGGTGGGAGATAGCTATGATATCTTAGTTTTTAATTGCTTTCAGTCTTTATGTTTGCATTTACACTCAATTGTACAGTCAGGATTGTTCTAAGAAACTCTTCCAAAATACCAATCATGATGGAAAAACAGGCTGTATAATTCCATAGAATAATGCATGATAGCTTAATTAGAATGCTCCGGAGTTTAATTGCACTTAACTCATGTTCAGTTATTTTGTTTTGAGTTTGATAATGACTTGTTAGTTCAGCACTGTTTTAGAATAGTGACATCTTAAGTTCAGTTTTAGCCTAATTCATTGCATCTTCACTCTACAATTCATTGTCATCCACTGCATATTAGATTACTTCAGTTGTTAAACTTAACAAAACAACCTTCATTATTTACAAAGCCTCTTCTTGTTTCAAATCTATAATTGATTCATAACCATATGAACAAAAGACAGTGTCATTTCAAGGCCTGAAGTACTTTTGCAATTTCCTTTATCATCTCACAAACATTTCCTCAAAAGACTATTCTAAAAATCTATAACCCTTGAGTGAAGTGTAGTGATATCAAACTAAGTTGCAGAATAGAGTTAGGGACTAGTCTTAGAGTAGAGATCTTATGATGGTATCAATGTTTTCCTCCAAATATACTTCAACCAATCTTTAACCATGGATAAAATGTTGCATCATTATAAGCTGATTGTTTAATTGTTCAGATTAGGAGAATTTGCATACTTAGCTGACCATTTCTCAAGTTGAGTTTATGTTTTGAATCATTTGTTTAAAAGTCATTATCAAGCTTTATTTCTGCTTAGTCATAGTTTAGATTTGATTCTACTTCAGTGTTTTCAATTGCATTTGTCATTTGCCATCAACCAATTAGGTTTCACTCTGTTTTCAACCAGTAGCTTCTTTTCATTAGCTTTCTAGTCATTGTCCTTGTGAACATAAAACTACCAAAAGACCAAAAACATCATAAATCATCACAAAAGACCAAAAACATCATAAAACACTAAACACAACGCATTAGGAAACAAATACCTAGGTACATATAGTACACTTCACTTCAGCAGTTTACCAACCCTGGTTGACAATTAAATGAACTCAATTTAGGAGACTAGATTGAGACCAAACAGCAGCCATAGAACCACATGGTTCTGCAAGAATTGAAGACAGTATATCCATATATTTTATCTCTCTACCCAATAGTAATGATTATCTTCATACCATCACAATCCCATTTGTCTCAACTCCTTGAATCTCCACTATGATTCAAGCAATGCGAGAGTTACATATATCATAAGAAAAACTAGTAGAATTGAAAGATTTAAAATCTTGCCTCCAGATTGAAGACCAGCTCAAACAATCCAATGTGATGAAGAGAATTGCAGAAATCATAAAAATTTTAGAATATTGGCAATATTATGAAATATGTTGTCCTTGATGGAAACCTACTTGATGAATTTTTCCTTGATGGAAACCTACTTTATGAGTTTCCTTTTGATAGAAACCTATTTGTTAGATATGTAAAAATGATGTTTCTACAGGTCAATTCAGATGTGATAGAGAAAGGAATTCCACTAAGTTCTAGAGAAATGAAACAGGAAATATTTCTCAATGTATACGCAGGTTTGAAGAAGGAAACTCGCATATGGAGGTAATGTATATGCTACTTGGTATACAGGCAACTTGCATATACATCCAAAATTAGTATATGCGTAGTTTTTATGAAGAGAAGTCGCGTATACAAGAGGGTATGAAGAAGAAAAGTTGCACATGCCTTTTGCGCTCTAAAATTATGATACCAGCGAATATTACCATTGTATTAGCACATAGGATAGAGTTTTTTAATATCTATTTGATTCCTTCCAAGAATCCATTGGAAGTTGTCTGGTTTTCGCTCATGGTATTGATAAAGGCTAAAACTATATAAGGAGAATAATATCATAGTGTATGTGTGTGCATGTGTATGGGTATTAATGAATACCTCACTCTGAATTATATCTGCATGGAATGGGTTATAGTTTATTGATAGATCTGAAATAATAATGCACTTATGAATACAATGATGGATCAGCATCTCTACACCTGAAATGACTAGGTATTTTCTAGATCTATTTATGGAATGTTTAGATCCGTGATCTGGAAAATGTTTGCTGAAGTGAAGGATAAGATCTGAGCTGTTTATTTTTTCTCAAGAGTTGCATAGTCCTATAATGTTTTCAGATCTTTACGCAAGTTCGTCTCAGCAAAAGCACGTATATACACAGGTTCGTTTTAGCAATAGCACGTATGTAATCTAGGGTTTTGCTGAACTATGTGGAAGGAAAGTTCTTATTTGTTTTGTTGAAGTACTGTTGTCTGTCAATGATGTCTTCATACAGATTTTTGTTGTATGTATGCTGGTTATGTTGTTAGTTGATTATTATTAAATATTAGTTGTTGGTTGGTTGATTGATGATTCAATGAATGAATTGATGGAGTTATAAGTTTCAGTTTGATGTATTTTATTTGAGCTTAAATGTGTGGAGTGGATCTAGTCTAAAAATATGATGAAAATAGGCCTACAAGGTGTGTTGTGTGGAAGTTGTTTGATCCAGTTTGAAAATTGATGAAACATGGTATGTAGTGGCTCTGAGGGTTGAAGCCTTGAGGAAGTAGAAGTTTCCTCCCAGTAGAAGCTGGTGTTCTGTTCATGGTGTTGAAGATCCCTTCTAGTGGTTGCTGGTAAATGAGATCATGGGGTAGTAGCTCCCTTCCAGGAGTATCTAGTAAACAAGCTCAGGGGGTTGGAGCTCCCTTCCATTAGTAGTTGGAGAACGGGAGAAGGTTGCAACCTTCTGCAGGTGGGTGTCTGCGTGTTGGTATGAGTCCACACCAGTACAAGATTGTAAGCAGTTTTCTTTATAATAAATATTGAAGACAAAGATGACAACAGTGGTGGTTTTCTCCTGACTTGGGTTTCCACCTTAAATCCTGGTGTTCATGTGTGTTGCTTATGTGTGATGATTTATTCTGTTCTTACTACACATGCTTACTACTTACTAAACATATGATGAATGAATGATGAACTGATCTAAGTAAAGAATTATCTACATAATAAGTTCTCTGGACATATACAAGTTTTCTTATATATATCCACATGTATATGCTAGTTTGGTTCATTAACGTCGCATATATAAATCAGTAAAGGAAAAGAAAAAGTTTACAGTGAGTTATAAACACTGATTCACCCCTCCCTCTCAGTATTTTTCCCAACAATTGGTATCAGAGCAGGAACTTTAGAAGAATATTCATCTCTTGAAGGATATTCGCTACAATGGGAAGTCATGAAGGAGTATTTTATATCAAGGCACCATTATTCAATGGAAGTAATCTATTATTCTGGAAGATACGAACAAGAGCTTATTTGCTAAGTCTTGGAGCAGATGTATGGGGAATCATAGAAGGAGGTTACCAGTATCTAGCAAGTGTTCCTAGAGATGCAACAGAAATAAAGAGATATGAAATCAATGCAAAAGCTGTCAATTATTTATTAGGAAGCTTGGCAGAAACAAAATTTGTCAAAGTTATGCAGCTCAATTTAGCAAAGGAAATATGGGACAAGATCATTTAGAGCTATGAAGGTGATGCAAAGGTAAAAAGTGCCAAACTTCAAACTCTTAGAATCCAATATGAAAATTTCATAATGCATGACGATGAAAGTATTGCAATTTTATTCCTAAGATTAGATGAGATTTTGAATTCTATGAGGAATATGGGTGAAGATATAAAAGACTCAAATTTAGTAGAAAAGATATTGAGATCTCTACTCCAAATTTTTAGTCAAAATTGTCAGATATTGAAGAAAATCAAGATCTATAAACTCGTACTATTATTCAACTACATGGTATCCTGAATTATTTTGAAATGAGAAGAGAAGGTCCCTCACAAGACAGAAAATTTGCCTTTAAGGTATGTGCAAAAGGAAAAGAAAAGGATGTTGTCAAGGAATCAAGTTATATATCAGAAGAAGAAGAAGAAAATTTTGTGAGAATACTTCAACCAGGTACTGGAAGATTCAGAGGTAAGCTTCCCTTCAAGTGTTTTGCTTGTGGAAGAGTTGGTCATTATGCTGCTAACTATCCTTATAAAGAAATTCATGATAAAAGGAAACAATTTGAAAAAGGAAGGAGTTATTATACAAATGAAGATAATGATGGATTGTAAAATGAAGAATAAGACTCTGATCAAGATCTGAAATTACTCACGGCATGTACCATGGATGATGATAATTCATTAAAAGAAAGGGATCCGGTTATTGAAGAATCGCATAGATCAAGAAAGAAAGGATGCTTTCATGGATGTTATTTATATGGTAACTCATTTTGTTATAAGGCCACTGATTCCAGGTTAAGTATGATGAACATATCTGAGAAGTTCCAACACACAATAAGAAATTACAAGAAAAGATGGAAAAAGAAGAAGCATCAGTAAAAAATGTAGGGAATATTAACGTTATTGCAGTCATCTATTAGTAATTTTTTTACTCTCATAATGACTCAAGGAGTGATGTGAGATACAATATAGGAATCAATAAATTATCATCAAAGGGGGAGAAAGATATGGTGATTCCCATGGTTGGTTTGGTAATTATGGTTGAGTTTATTTCTAATAGTGTATCTAATGTGACAACAGAACACAGCTACAAAATGTATAAATCCAGGAGGAGATGGAGTTGTGAAAAATCCATTATTTCACTTTCTATACACGGGTTTCATGAAATAAAGTTGTGTATACACATGAGTTCCAATGGTTACGGTTGCACATGTTTTTCTCTAATAAGAAAAATATAGAGACGGACTCAAGAATAGTTTCTGATATGCTGCTGACATAAATTTTCCTGATTTGATGTTGTTGGTTATATATGCTTATATGATATTAAGTTTTGATTATCTACTTGATGAAGATGCTTTGGTGAATGAGTTTTTGTGTTGATCAATAGCACAGTTTCAGAGGGAACATTAGCCTTACTGAAAGTAATGCATTGTTGGCATTATATTGGTTGTTGAATTATGATCTCTCTCATGAGATATTTTGGTATTGGTTACAAAAACTCATATCTATAATTTTATCAAAAGTTCATGTTGACACTTATGATGTAAAATTGTTATATTCATTCATGAAAGGACATGTTCAATATTTTTTAACCCACTTGGGTGGGTAGTTGAGTAAAAATTTGTAAACCCACTTGGTTGGGCAGTTCATTCAATTATGTAAATCCACTTGGTTGTATCCTTCATGTAAGTATGAGTCCTTGATGATAGGAAATGTCATACTCGGTTGAGTTATAAGATTCATGTACATCATTGAAAAATCTATCTGAAGATTCAGCATGAACTCAGTCGGAGCATGGTAATTTCAGTGCACATCAAGTCTACAGAGCTCTTCTTTCTACAAGGAAAGAGAAACCTTGTTTTGGTATTGATCCTCCCTTTGCCCTTGATTTCAAATGGGGAGAGTATCTTGGTGTTTGAATAATGGTTATGATTAATGTATCTATCTATTGTGGTGGTCAAACACCATCATGGTTACCATCAAGTCCCAAGGGGGAGATTGTTGGCGATATGATCCAATATGTTGTCCTTGATGGAAACTTACTTGATGAAGTTGTGCTTGATGGAAACCTACTTGATGAGTTTCCTTATGATAGCAACCTATTTCTTAAATATCTAAAAATGATGTTTCTACAAGTCAGTTCAGATGTGACAGAGAAAGGAATTCTAGTAACTGCTAGAGAAATGAAACAAGAAATATTTCTCAATGTATATGCATGTTTGATGAAGCCAACCTGCATGTGGAGGCAATGTATACACTACTTGGTATACATGAAATCCACGTATACATCCAGAATTAGTATATATGCATTTTTTATGAAGAGAAGTCATGTATACACGCGGGTATGAAGAATAAAAGTCGCGTATGCCTTTCGTGCTCTAAAATTATGATACCAATGGACATTACCATGGTATTAGCCCATAGTATTGAGCGTTGTATTGTCTATTTGATTCCGTCCAAGAATAACAATGGAATTTGTGTGGTTTTTGGTCATCGTATTGATAAAGGCTAAAAACTGTATAAGGAGAAGAAGATCATAGTGAATGTGTGTGCATGCGTGTGGCTATTAATGAATACTTCACTCTGAAGTATATCTTCATGGAATGGGTTACATTTTATTGATAGATCTGAAATAATAATGCACCTATGAATACAATGATGGATCAGGATCTCTAGACCTGGAATGAATATGTATTTTCTAGATCTATTTATGGAATGTTTAGATTTCTGATCTGGTGAATGTTTGCTAAAGTGAAGGATAAGATCTCAGTTTTTTATTTGTTCTGAAGAGTTGCACAATCCTGTAATGTTTTCAGATCTATACACAAGTTTGTCTTAGCAAAAGCACGTATATACGTAGGTTCATTTCAACAAAAAGCGCGTATGGAATCTAGGGTTTTGCTGAAGTATGCAGAAGGAAATTTCTGATTTGTTTTGTTGAATTACTGTTTTCTATCAATGATGTCTTCATACATATCTAGGTTATTTGAATATTGATTATGTTTCTAGTTGATTACGATTAAAGATCAGTGATTGTTTGGTTGATTGATGATTCAATGAATGAATTTATGGGGTTATGGGTTCCAGTTTGATGTATGTTCTTTAAGCTTAAATGTGCGGAGTGGGTCCAGTCTGAAAATTTCATGAAAAGAGGCCTACAATGTGTGTTTTGTGGAAGCTATTGGATCAAATGCGAAAATTCATGAAACGTGGTCTGCAGTGGTTTTGATGTTTGAAGCCTTCAGTGAGGAAGTAGAAGCTTCTTGCCAGTAGGTGTTGGTGTTCTATTCAGGGGGTTGAAGCTCCCTTCCAGTGGTTTCTGGTAAACAAGATCAGGGGGTAGTATCTCCCTTCCAGGAGTGGATGGTAAACGAAATTAGGGGGTTGGAACTCCCTTCCAGTAGTAGTTAGAGAATGAGAAAAGGCTGAAGCCTTTTGCAGGTGGGTGCCTACATGCTAGTATGAGTCTGCACTAGTACAATATTGTAATCAGTTTTCTTTATAATAAATATTGAAGACATAGACAACAACAACGGTGGTTTTTTCCTGACTTGGGTTTCCACCTTAAATCTTGGTATTCATGTGTGTTTCTTATGTGTGATGATTTATTTTGTTTTTACTGCACATGCTTACTCCTTAATAAACATATGATGAATGAATGATGAACTGATCTAAGTAAAAAATTATCTGCATAATAATATCTCTAGACATACGCAAGTTTGCTTAAATATATCTACATGTATATGCTATTTGGGTTCATTAAAGTCGTGTATAGAAATCAGTAAAGGAAAATAAAAAGTTTACATTGAGTTATAAATACTGGTTCACCCCACCCCTCTCAATATTTTTCCCAAAAATTGGTATCGGAGCAGGTCCTTCAAAAGAAACTTGATCTCTTGAAGGAGATCCGTCGCAATGGGAAGTCATGAAGGAGTATTTTCTATCAAGCCACCATTGTTCAATGGAAGTAGTCTATTATTCTAGAAGATACAAACAAGAGATTATTTTCAAATTATTCGAGCAAATGTATGGGTAATTGTGGAAGGAGGTTACCAGTATCCAACAAGTGTTCCTATAGATGCAACAAAAAGAAAGAGATATGAAATCAATGCAAAAGTTGTCAATTCTTTATTAGGAAGCTTGTCAAAAACATAATTTGTCAAAGTTATGCGGCTCAATTCAGCAAAGGAAATATGGGACAAGATCATTCAGAGCTATGAAGGTGATGCAAAAGTAAAAAGTGCCCAACTTCAAACTCTTAGAATGCAATATGAAAATTCAGAATGCATGATGATGAAAGTACTGCAAGTTTATTCCTAAGATTAGATGAGATTGTGAATTCTATGAGGAATATAGGTGAAGATATAAAAGACTCAAATTTAGTAATAAATATATTGAGATCTCTAACTCCAAAGTTTGAGTCAAAAGTGTCAGCTATTGAAGAAAAGCAAGGTTTGAAAACTCTTACTATTATTCAACTACATGGTATCCTGACTACTTTTGAAATAAGAAGAGGAGGTCCCTCTCAATTCAAAGAAGTTTCCTTTAAGGTATGTGAAAAAGGAAAAGAAAAGGAAGTTTTCAAGGAATGAAGTTATATATCAGAAGAAGAAGAAGCAAATTTTGTGATAAGACTTCAACCAGGTATTGGAAGATTCGGAGGTAAGATTCCCTTCAAGTGTTTTCCTTGTGGAAGAGTTGGTCATTATGATGCTAAATGTCCTTATAAAGAAAATCATGATAAAAGGAAACCGTTTGAAAAAAGGAAGGAGTTATTATACAAATGAAGATAATGATGGATTGTCAAATGAAGAAGAAGACTCTGATCAAGATCTGAAAGTACTCATGGAATGTACCATGGATGATGATAATTCATTAAAAGAATGGGATCCGGTTATTGAAGAATTGCATAGATCAAGAAAGAAAGGATGCTTTCATGGATGTTTTTTCTATTGTAACTCATTTGGGCATAAGGCCACCGATTGCAAGTTAAGTATGATAAACAAATTTGAGAAGTTCCAACACACAATAAGAAATTACAAGAAAAGCTGGAAAAAGAAGAAGCACCGGTAAAAGACGTAGGGAATATTGACCCTACTGAAGTCATCTGTTTCTAAATTTTTCCCTCTCATAATGACTACAGGAGTGATGTGAGATACAATATAGGAATCTGTAATGTATCATCACAGGGGGGAGAAATATATGGTGACTCCCATTGTTGGTTTGGTAATTATGGTTGAGTTTATTTCTAATAGTGCATCTAATGTGACAACATAAGACAGGTACAAAATGTATAAATCCAAGTGGATATGGAGTTGTGAAATATTCAATATTTCACTTTCTATACGTGGGTTTCATGAACTAAATCCATGTATACACACGAGTTCCAATGATGACAATTGCGTATGTTTTTCTCTGATAAGAAAGACAAAGAGATGGACTCAAGAACAGTTTTTGATATGGTGCTGACAAAATTTTTCTTGATCTAATGTTTTTGGTTATATATACTAATATGACATTAAGTTTTGATTATCTACTTGATGAATATGCTTTGATGAATGAGCTAATCTGGTGATCAGGAGCACAGTTTCAAGGGGAGCATTAGCGTTGCTGAGAGTAATGCATTGTTGGAATTATGTTGGTTGCTGAATTATGATCTCTCTCTTGAGATATTTTGATCTTGGTTATAAAAATTAATATCTGTAATTTGATGAAAAGGTCATGTTGAGACCTATGATGTAAAATTGTGATATTCAGTCATGAAAGGACTTGTTCAATATTTGTAAACCCACTTGGGTGGGTAGTTGAGTCAAAATTTATAAACCCACTTGGTTGGGCAGTTCAGTCAATTATGTAAATCCACTTGCTTGGATAATTGATGTAAGTATGAATCCTTGATGATAGGAAATACAATACTTGGTTGACTTGTAAGAGTCATGCACTTCATTGAAAAATGTGTCTGAAGATTCAACATGAACTCAGGGGGAGCATGGTAATTTCAGTGCACATCAAATCTACATAGCTCTTCTTTCTACAAAGAAAGAGAAACCTTGTTTTGGTATTGATTCGCCCTCTGCCCTTGATGTCAAAGGGGGAGAGTATCCTAGTGTTTGAATAATGGTTATGATTAAAGTATCTATCTATTGTGGTGATCAAACACCATCATGGTTTCCATCAAGTACAAAGGGGGAGATTGTTGGAAATATGATGCAATATGTTGTCCTTGATGGTAACCTTCTTGTTGATGTTGTCCTTGATGGAAAACTGCTTGATGAGTTTCATTTTTATAGCAACCTATTTGTTAAATATGTGAAAATTATGTTCCTATAGGCCAGTTCAGATGTGACAGAAAAAGGAATTCCAGTAAGTTCTAGAGAAATTAAATAGGAAATATTTCTCAATGTATATGCAGCTTTGATGAAGGCAACCTGTGTATGGAGGCAACGTCTAGGCTACTTGGTATATAGGAAACCCGCATATACTTCAAGAATTAGTATATACACTATTTTTATGTCCATGGGCTGCAATAAGTTTTCCCTCAAGTGGTAAGATGAGGACTAGAACCCCAAAGATCTCTCCCCCAATGTTATAAATCAAGCTGGACCAAGTATCTCCATATATGATGAGTTGGAAGTCATCATCATATGGCATCGCCTCTATCATATGGCCCTCCTCATGAAGAGACAAATGTGCTATCAAGGTGACCATATCATATCCCATGTTCCCCTTAGAACATGTAGTGCAAATAGTGTGAGGAATTCCTCCCTCAAAGGACACATTCACACAATGTGTCTTCCTCCCAAGCATGCTCCTCATAAAGATAGCAACAATAGAACCATAGGGAGAAAAAATGAGAATCATGCTTGCTTCCACATGCAATAAATGAGAAGGAAAATGGTCCCTCAAATGCATCCAATGCAGCTTGACCCTCAACTGCAATAAAGGCTGATAGAATGACTGGATTCTCAACCACTTACCCGCTGCTCCAATCTCCTCATAAGTATGGAGGAAATGAATAACGTAAGATGTATGAAGAGTATGCCCTCCATAATATGCCTCTTCCCCAATTCATCCTAGTGAATGGCCATCCATAATGCTTATGGCCTCAACTAGACCATGAAACTCAAAAGAAAGGTTGCACCTCATTGGAGCAATATTCTACACATGTATGGTTAAGGGACATATACATACATCATATGAATGCTCATGTAAACAAAAATGAATACCCTTACCATAATTTTTTCTCATACAAATGGAGTGGCTCATAAAGGAGTCTCTTCTCATCCTCAAAGTGAAAAGAGGTGGCTATGCTAACTCTCTCAAAGAGTCATGTCTCTCCTCCATCTCCATATGGTCCATGCATCTACTCATATGATGATGTATCTCCTCCTTAAAGACCATCCAAAAATACCCCTCCATGATGGTGTGGTATGCTCTCATAGAACAAGTGGGGTTGAAAAGGAAATCCTCTTGAGTTGTATGTAGCAACTTCTCCTTGAGCTTGGAAGCTCTAGGAAAGAAGATCCTACCATGATAAAATATGACCCCATCTCTGACTAAATATGTCTACTCATGCAGCTGGACATCTAAGATCATGTAAGTAAAATGATCCTTTGAATACTCCACTGACAGCTGGGAGTTCCAATATGGATCCATCCTCCAAAGTGACAACGCTGATGATCTATCATGAAGAGTAGTTGTCACATGGCCATCCTCTTCTTTGACATCTCCTATGCTAAAGATGCAAGCTAGAAGGTTGTTGTCCTTCCCCAACTACTTCTACCACAGCGCAGAATCTGAAATGGAAGTGGGTATTGATGATGTTGAGAGAATGTTCTCTCCCTCCTTGAGTCTACCCCAGACTCCCAGCACTATACCAAGATCTCTCCAAGTTTCCACCCTCCTAAAATCAATGATTGATGCCTCAACATGTGAAGCACCCATCCTCCTTTGTTGATCTAGTGGACATCCCAGCAAAATGTCTCCATGCAATGAGACATCATCATCAAAATACGACTGAATAGATGAACGGAGGTAACCCTCCATGCTTCCACTGTGCAATCCAATCACCTTCTTAGGTGCATCAACCTCCATAGATGAATAGGGATGTGTACTCCTCATCTCATGATGTTGGGTCTTCTCCCTACTTCCTCCTTATGTCTCCATGGTTCCACACCTCCTCAACAATGGCACAGGTAAAACATGAGATGTGCCTTGATCTCCATACATGAGATCCCGAGGACTTCCTTGCAAAGATGCAAGCATCCCTCTATGTGGAGCAAGAGCTCCTCTTTCCTCTGCATGAGGAACTAGATCAAATCCAAATCTAACGGTGATATTGCCTTCAATATCTGCAAAATGAGTGGGCAACCTCCCAATGATTTGATCCTCTTTGAAAAAGAGACCCCCATGCCTCTTTGCTCAAAAGTGTGAGAATAAAGTTCCTTCTCCGGCAAAGTATGGTGCAAGTTTCTAGTCTCCTGATGTGGTATTGTGCTATCATGCAAGGGTTTTGTTTGAGTTTCCCTGTTTGTCTCCACCACGAGTGTTTCATGAATCCCTCCATCAAATATTTTCACTAATGCCTTAGTGAAACTAGCATAGGATGCAATGTTTACATTTCTCAAATAAAAGGATTCAAAAATCCACCAGGAAAAAGCCTTACCTCTCAAAATCAGCGCTGCAATTATGATGGCTTCATCCTCCGGTATTTGGTGCTGCTGCAAGAAGGTATCTAACTTTTCAACCCAAGCTTTGGATGAACATACAGGTGAACCCTCAAAGGTAGATAGATGAAATCTATCCTGCTGCTCTTTCCCATTCACCTTCATCTTGCAAAACTCTGAAAAACTGAGATGATATATGAATTTCTGAGTTTGAGACTCATACTCCTTCAAGAAGTCACTAAGGGTTTCCCTCCTAGCAACCTCTTCATCTCTTCCCATCTCTCTTCTGGCAATCCTGGGCATGTGACTACACTGTACAAGATGGTGTGTAGCTACATGCCCACACTCCTCCAATATAGAGTTTTATTTTGAATCAAACCCTCTAGGAGATTCCCTATACTCCCTCTGGATCTCCTCATACTCTACATGGATCATATATACAGATGTAGGAAGAATCTTGGTAAGCTTATCCCCTTTTTTTTTTCTTCTCCAAAATATGGAGCCTTTCTCCCGCTTATTTCTTTGTCTCCTTGATGAGAATAGGAAGTGCAGGGCTCTTCCTCTTCTTTCTGCATATCCTCCTTGGGGAGGCTCTTCTCTGCTCTAAAAATAGATGATATTAAGCTCATATTCTTCATATTCTTCTTCTTCTTCTTCTTTCTTGGGCTTGAAGGCCACAGGCTGAGCCAAGAAAGGTGCTCTGATACCACTGTAATGTTCCTTTTTCAGTAACTTGCTACAACAATGAGAATATATCAAGATATTCTAAATTTGGAGCTCCAGCAATATTCCTTTTTCTGAAATATCACAAGTCTATTCAAGATATAGACTATGGGGGAATTTTCCGGATATGTCACCTTCACAAGGAAGGGTGAGATCCAGAGGATACCTGGCCCTTCACAGACTTTGTCTATAGATATGTGAAATTCCTTCCTCAAGAATTGCCCAAGGAATAGGGCTGCAACAATGTATGAACATACAATGGGTTCACTGTGTTATGAGCCTGCACATATGAAGATACAATAGCCAATAAATGTGTATTGCAGTAGCAAAGAGTAAAATACTTGAGGATTCAATCTCTCAAGTTAGGCAATGAAGGCCTCAATGAATTTTGTACATGAAAATGAAAGCACACTGCTACATGAAGGAAACCATGGCTGAAATTGTGTAGTCATATGGAGACACTGCAACATATAACATGAAAATATAATGATATATCAATGATAGCTCAAGAAATAAGGGGGAGAAATCTCCCAACCCCTGAAAACACTAGTACAACAATCCTTAGAAGGATTGACTACAATACATGTACAAAATGGGAAAATACAATAATGTCGGAGTTGCTAGACAACAGCAACTCATAAAAAAGAGAGGAGGAAATGGTTGAATGAGATCCTCAATCTGAAATGGCCTCCTCCAATGGAAAATATGAAGTGAAAGACTGATTCTTTCACCTAAGAACTCACCCTCCAAATATCTGCTAATCCCTCACAGCAAATGCTCTCCAATAATAACGTTGTCTAAGAGAGGGACTACACTGCATATGATGGCAAGTGGTTGGCCTGATTCCAAGGATGGTGGAGTAAGCTCAGAAACCACCTTTCCTGATTTGCAAAGAGATGGAAACTCCCTACTCTGAAAAACTAGCCAAGGATGTTGTTGTGGAAAACCTCCCCAGCAACACCTAGCAACATTGCACAATCTCCACCTAGAACTGTGCTAATGAAGATGGATGATACTTGACCTCAATGTCTAAATATGGGGAATAGAGTGTAATACTCTAAGAGCTACTCAAGAAGGAGAGGAAATCCTAAACATGAATTCCCTTGGCAATTCTTGCTAACCAGCAAGATGTTGCTGCAAGTCCACTGGACCAAAGACGAATAATTCTCAAGATGATTTTCAATGGTAGCCTTGCCCTCCTTTTAAACAATGTGAGCTCCCTCTCAATGGACCCCACTCATTAGGGTTTCCTTCCTCTAGAAGCTTCCCTCCTTATCCCACTGCACTAGCCCACAATATGCTCTCCACCTCATGCTACTGCGCAGTTTGACTTGGTCAGCTTGAAGTATCCTTCTAGAAAAAGCCCCCTTTCACACATGGAGGTGTGAAATCAAGCTCCAAAAGTGATCCTCCCTCATGCAAAGAGGATTTTTATTCTCTATCCAAGAAAGAAATGGGTCTCCTATGTAAAAATGGAAAAATTAATGTTCCAATTTTCTTCATGAAAAATTGGGAACATTACAGTCCTCCCCTCTGAGAGATTTCTTGTCCTCAAGAAAGTGCAAGAATATACTGAGTTCTTATCTTCTTCTCTCAGTAGCATCCCTGTATGATGATCTCCTCCAAGGAAAGTGATACCATCTCATCAATAAAATCTCCACAATTCTCCTCCTCAGCATGTAAGTGAGCTATCAAGCCATCATCATGTGAAGGTGAAATACTCAAGAGGATAGCAAAGTGATGTCTAGAGGTCCCCTTGAAGAATGGGATCTGTAATAAAATGGGAACTATCTTTCCCATATGGATCCTCCATCTCCAAGCTATGAGCCATGCAAAATGAGTTACCTTCCAGCTAGGCAACTCCTGAAAGCTGTCATCCACCTTTGGCTCCAGAAAAGTAGGTGGGATGAAAATATGCACATGGTAAGCAATGTAGCCTACCCCACGTTGTCCATCTATCCACTTATGATAAGTGTAGAGTGCTGGCTGTCCATGGGTTGAAATAAGTTTTCCCTCAAGTGGCAATATGAGGACTAGACCCCCAAAGATCTCTCCCCCAACGTTGTAAATCAAGCTGGCCCAAGTATCCCCATATATGATGAGTTGGAAGTCATCATCATATGGCATCTCCTCTATCATATGGCACTCCTCAGGAAGAGAAAAATGTGCTATCAAGTTGACCATATCATATCCCATGTTCCCCTTAGAACATGTAGTGCAAATAGTGTGAGGAATTCCTCCCTCAAAGGACAACTCATAAAGACAACAACAATAGAACCATAGGGAGAAAAAATGAGAATCATGCTTGCTACCATATGCAATAAATGAGAAGGACGATGGTCCCTCAAATGAATCCAATGCATCTTGACCCTCAACTGCAATAGAGGATGATAGAATGAGTGGCTTCTCAACCACTTTCCTACTACTCCAATCTCCTCATAAGTATGGAGGAAATGAATAATGTAAGATGTACAAAGAGTATGCCCTCCATAATATTCCTCTTCCCCAAGTCCTCCTAGGGAATGGCCATCCATAATGATTATGGCCTCAGCTAGACCATGAAGCTCAAAAGAAAGGTTGCTCCTCATCAGAGCAATATTCTGCACATGTATGGTTAAGGGACATATACATACATCATATGAACGCTCATGTAAACAAAAATGAATACCCTTACCATAATTCCTGCTCATACAAATGGAGTGGCTCATAAAGGAGTCTCCTCTCATCCTCAAATTGAAAAGAGGTGGTTGTGCTAACTCTCTCAAAGAGTCATGTCTCTCCTCCATCTCCATATGTTCCATGCATCTACTCATATGCTAATGTATCTCCTCCTCAAAGCCCATCCAAAAATACCCTTCCATGATGGTGTGGTATGCTCTCATAGAACAAGTGGGGTTGAAAAGGAAATCCTCTCGAGCTGCATGTTGCAACTTCTCCTTGAGCTTGGAAGCTCTAGGAAAGAAGATCCTACCATGATAAAATATGACCCCATCTCTAACTGAATATGTCTCCTCATGAAATTGGCCATAGAAGATCATGCAAGTAAAACGATCCTTGGAATACTCCACTAACAGCTGGGAGTTACAAAATGGATCCATCCTCCAAAGTGACAGCGCTAATGATCTCTCATGAAGAGTAGCTGTCACATGGTCATCCTCTTCTTTGAAATATCCTATGCTAAAGATGCAAGATGGAAGGTTGTTTTCCTTCCCCAACTGCTTCTGCCACAGCACATAATCTGAAATGGAAGTGGGTATTGATGATGTTAAGAGAATTCTCTCTCCCTCCTTGAGTCTACCCTAGACTCCCAGCGTTGTACCAAGCTCTCTCCAGGTTTCCACCCTCCTGAAATCAATTATTGATGCCTCAACATGTGAAGCACCCATCCTCCTCTGTTGATCCAGTGGACTTCCTGGAAAAATGTCTCCATGCAATGAGACATCATCATCAAAAGATGAATGAATAGATGAATGGATGTAACCCCCCATGCTTCCACTGCGCAATCCAATCACCTTCTTAGGTGCATCAACCTCCATAGATGAATAGGGATGTGTACTCCTCATCTCATGATGTTGGGTCTTCTCCCTACTTCCTCCTTGTGTCTCCATGGTTCCACACCTCCTCAACAATGGCACAGGTAAAACATGAGATGTGCCTTGATCTCCATACATGAGATCCTGGGGACTTCCTTGCAAAGATGAAAGCATCCCTCTATGTGGAGCAAGAGCTCCTCTTTCCTCTGCATGAGGCACTAGATCAAATCATTGGGCAACCTCCCAATGATTTGATCCCTCTTTGAAAAAGAGACCCCCATGCCTCTTTTATCAAACGTGTGAGAAGAATGTTCCTTCTCTGGCAAAGTATGGTGCAAGTTTTCAACCTCCTGATTTGGTATTGCGTTATCATGCAAGGGTTTTGTTTCAGTTGCCTTGTTTGTCTCCACCATGAGTGTTTCATGAATCCCTCCATAAAATCTTTTCACTAATGCCTTAGTGAAACTAGCATAGGATGCAATGTTTACATTTCTCAAAGAAAAGGATTCAAAAATCCACCAGGAAAAAGACTTACCTCTCGAATGCAGCGCTGCAATTATGATAGCTTCATCCTCCGATATTTGGTGCTGCTAGAAGAAGGTCTCCAAATCTTCAACCCAAGATTTGGCTGAACATATAGGTGAACCGTCAAAGGTAGATAGATGAAATGTATCCTGCTGCTCTTTCCCATTCACCTTCATCTTGCAAAACTATGAAAAAATGAGATGATCTCTAAATTTCTGAGTTTGAGACTCATACTCCTTCAAGAAATCACTAAGGTTTTTCCTCCTAGCAACCTCTTCTTCTCTTCCCATCTCCCTTCCGGAAATCCTGAGCATGTGACTACGATGTACAAGATGGTGTGTAGCTGCATGCTCACACTCCTCCAATCTAGAATTTTCTTTTGAATCAAACCCTCTAGGATATTCCCTATACTCCCTCCGGATCTCCTCATACTCTACATGGATCATATATACAGATGTAGGAAGAATCTTGGTAAGCTTATCCCCTTTTTCCTTTTCTTCTCCAAAATTTGGAGCCTTTCTCCTTCTTATTTCTTTGTCTCCTTGATGAGAATAGGAAGTGCAGGGCTCTTCCTCTTCTTTCTGCATATCCTTCTTGGCCGGGACGCTCTTCTCTGCTCTAAAAATAGATGAGATTAAGCTCATCTTCTTCATCATATTCTTCTTCTTCTTTCTTGGGCTTGAAGGCCACAGGCTGAGCCAAGAAAGGTGCTCTGATACCACTGTAATGTCCCTTTTTCAAGAACTTGCTACAATAATGAGAATATCTCAAGATATTCTAAACTTGGAGCTCTAGAAATATTCCTTTTTCTAAAATATCACAATTCTATTAAAGATATAGACTATGGGGGAATTTTCTGGATATGTCACCTTCACAAGGAAAGGTGAGATCTAGAGGCTACCTGGCCCTTCACAAAATCTGTCTATAGATATGTGAAATTCTTTCCTTAGGAATTGCCCAAGAAATAGGGCTGCAACAATATATGAACATACAATGGGTTCACTGTGTTATGAGCCTGCACATATGAAGATACAATAGCCAATAAATGTGTATTGCAGTAGCAAAGAGTACAATACTTGAGGATTCAATCTCTCAAGTTAGGCAATGAAGGCCTCAATGAATATTGTACATGAAAATGAAAGCACACTACTACATGAAGGAAATCATGGTTGAAACTGCGTAGTCATATGGAGACACTGCAACATATAACTTGAAAATATAATGATATATCAATGATAGCTCAACAAATAAGGGGGAGCAAGCTCTCAACCCCTGAAAACACTAGTACAACAATCCTTAGAAGGATTGACTACAATACATGTACAAAATGGGAAAATACAATAATGCCAAAGTTGCTGGGTAGCAGCAACTCATAAAAAAAAGAGGAGGAAATGGCTGAATGAGATCCTCAATCTAAAATGGCCTCCTCCAATGGGAAATATGAAGTGAAATAATGATTCTTTCACCTAAGATCTCACCCTCCAAATATCTGCTAATCCCTCACAGCAAATGCTCTCCAAGAATAACATTGTCTAAGAGAGGGACTTCGCTACATATGATGGCAAGTGGTTGGAATGATGCCAAATATGGTGGAATAAGCTCAGAAACCACCTTTTTTTATTTCCAAAGAGATGGAAACTCCCTCCTCTAAAAAACTAGCCAAGGATGGTGTTGTGGAAAACCTCCCTAGCAACACCCAACAACACTACACAATCTCCACCTAGAACTGTGCTGATGAAGATGGATTATACTTGACCTCAATGTATGAATATGGGGAATAGAACGCAATCCTCCAAGAGCTACTCAAGAAGGAGAGGAAATACTAGATAGGAATTCCCTTGGCAATTCTTGCTAACCAGCAAGATGCTACTGCAAGTCCACCGGACCAAATATGAATAATTCTCAAGATGATTTGCAATGGTAGCCTTGCCCTCCTTTTAAACAATGTGAGCTCCCTCTCAATGGACCCCTGATCCAGATTTTATGCAGGAACGCAACAGAATATAGAAACAACCATGAACATAGAGATGCAGCGGAAATAATGCTTCATTTCATTAATATCAAATAACAGAAATATGCTTACAAGCATAATGGAAATAAAATAGCTAGGGTGCTGGTAGCGAATCTCTGAGAAGAGATGTGATAGCTATAGACCTCTTAACTATGTTACAATGAGGCTCGAGGGCCTATTTATTGTTGAGAAACAATGTAGAATCCGAAACGTCCAAAAACCTAACTGTAGGAGATGAAGCGCCAAAACTATGGGCCCCGTTTGGGTAAGTTGGTGGTTCAACTTCCTAGGGACGTAACTTTGGCATACAATATCTGTTTGATGCGCTCAATAGCTTGTTAGAAAGATCTATCCGAGGAATAAAAATTTTGGCATGAATATCATTCCGAAACGGAATGATATCCACTGGAGGTGCGATGCCCAAAAAACGTCATTTAGGGCCTCAAAATGGCTCCGGAAGTTCAGGACCCGAAAAACTGCTAAAAATAGTAAGTTTTGGTGCAACTTGAAAACTGAAAGAACTGATGATGGGGGTTCAAATGGAATAGGTGGGTGGCCACCAATATCCACCTGGATCATTAAGCCCCCAAAACGGCTCCAAGAGTGGAGGACCCGAAAACCTGCTAAAAATAGTAAGTTGTGCTGAATGTGAAAAGCTGCAAGAATTGATGGCGCTGGTCCAAATGGAATAGGTGGGTGGCCACCGATATCCACCTGGATCATTCCTCCCTCCTTAGGAAGCAATGGTCCCCATTGCGTTGAGATCCTCCATGAGATGAGGCAAATTCTGTTGAATTGAGTATTAGATGTGTTGAAGATGTCATGGACCTGCGGGTGGACATGCTGGATGCGTTTAGTAAATTTGGTTTCTTTATCAGCCTCATACAGTACATGTTTGGATTTTGTATGTGTAGTTGCAGGATGTATGGCAACATCAGGTGGTGGTGCATTGGGATTCAGATCAATGGAGTGCTTGTCCTGACAGTGTAGAGGAACCTCTATGAGTGAGGAGAAATTGTCATCGTATTCCTCCATGACTTTGTCCATCTGCTGCAGCCGTGAAAGGGAGCCCTGTTTCGAGGTTGTGGCCACAATATTCTTCTTTCCCTGTGAGCGAGTCGTAAAGAAAATGAATTTCCTGGTCTGGGAAACAATCTTACTGCGTTGTTTTGCAGTAGTCAAAGAGATGGCAGGAGGCGGTACTACCTCCGGTATCTTGTACAAGTTATTTCCCAAAGTAATAATAACAGCACGAGGCCTAGACTCATACACAGCATGTCGCCTCCACAAGTATGGTTGGCCCAATAATACATCAGCTACATCAAGAAGAGCAACATCACACAATACCTCATCCGTGAATGGCTTGATACTGTATGGAAGTCGGCACTAGGATGCGGAGAGATCTCACTGAGTGGATCAGCCCAAACCTTTGCCTTCTCTGAGCTGGTATGCTATGGTTGTGGGCCAAGCCCCTCACAACCTCTCTTGAAATGAGGTTATTTTGGCTTACGCTATCGACAAAATTGCGGCGGGAGAACCCTTCACCCACATCTGTGGCCCCGGAAGAGAGACACTCCCCTCCTGCGATCCTCATGGACCCTCCCTCTGTCCCTTGGTGGTGGAAATAATGGCACTGGGATACGCATCAATGATCTGCTTCCCTTTGTCATTGCCTTTGTCTGGTTCTAACTCAGGATCAGAAAATGCATCTAATTCGGGTGCCTTTAGTTCAGCCACCAAAGACTGTTTGGCCCGACACTCGTTTGTGCTGTGAGTGGGGCTGTTATGAAATTCACACCACTTCCCTATGTCCTTCTTTGGATTTGTGGTGTTGTTCTGAGTCGCATTGCTTTGGCCTTGCCCCTTGTTCTTCGATTCGGGGGCACCTTTCGGATTCGCAGATCCAAAGTCTCGCTTCTTCTGCTTAAATTTCTGCTCGATCTTGGCAGCATAGCGATATGCCATGCCAAGCGATGTAATGTCGAGGAACTCCATTTCCTCCTGAATGTGTTTGTGCAGACAGCCGCGGTACTTGAGCACCAAATGTCTCTCTGAATCTTTAATACCCAACTTTGTGCGTAGGGTATGGAACAGATTCGTCGGTTCGTGCACATCTTGATCCTTTTGTTGCCGCAGCGTGGTCCATTGGATGTATTTGTCCTCATAGCTCCCCACAGGGTAATATTGTTCCTTGATGCCGTCTCGGAACGAATTCCAAGTGGGTGTGGCCGAGAACAGAGAGGGTTCCCCTTTGCCCTCTTGCTCACGGTAGGTTTCCCACCAGTCTTTGACATGGGGGGCAGCTTTGAGGAGTGCAAAAATAATCTTTTCTCGGTCAGAGAAGTCATGGACCGAGAAATACCCTTCCAACAAATTTAACCATATGTCTACAGCGTCTGCATCTATTTTTCCTTCAAATATAGGAATGTCAAAGTTTACCTGTACCTTGAAGGGAGTGGCGCCTCCAGAGTGGCTGTTGGATGCAAATGCGCCATATGTGGGCAGTCGTTGAAGGATTTGAGCAAAGTTATCCATCATCGCGTTCCTTTGTTTCTCGAGGGCCTCCTCGAGCAGTATTTTGATAGGATCTCCTGCTCCCTCGTCTTTCTTTTCTTCCACCATGGGAGGTCGTCGGGGTTTGCGAGGCTGATCTTGCAAGGGTTCAACCAGATCGAGCCCTAACTCCTTATACCCTGACCGCGTTGGGGAAATGCAAAGAAAAACAAAGAAAGATAAAACTCGTTAAGATACCAACGTCCCAGTATTTTGTCTGAGGGAGACACAACGGAATATAGAAACAACCATGAAGATAGAGATGCGGCGAAATAATGCTTCATTTCATTAATATCAAATAACAGAAATATGCTTACAGGCATAATGGAAATAAAATAGCTAGGGTGCTGGTAGCGAATCTCTAAGAAGAGATGTGATAGCTACAGACCTCTGAACTGTGTTACAATGAGTTTCGAGGTCCTATTTATTGTTGAGAAACAATGTAGAATCCGAAACGTCCAAAAACCTAACTGTAGGAGATGAAGTGCCAAAACTATGGGCCTCGTTTGGGTAAGTTGGCGGTTCAACTTCCTAGGGAAGTAACTTTGGCATACGATCTCCGTTTGATGCGCTCAATAGCTCGTTAGAAATATCTATCCGAGTACTACAACTTTCGGCAGGCGCGATGCCCAAAAAACGTCATTTAGTGCCTCAAAACGGCTCCGGAAGTTCAGGACCCGAAAAAATGCTAAACATAGTAAGTTTTGGTGCAACTTGAAAACTGAAAGAACTGATGATGGGGGTTCAAATGGAATAGGTGGGTGGCCACCAATATCCACCTGGATCATTAAGCCCCCAAAATGGCTCTAAGAGTGGAGGACTCGAAAACCTGCTAAAAATAGTAAGTTGTGTTAAATGTGAAAAGCTACAAGAATTGATGGTGCTGGTCCAAATGGAATAGGTGGGTGGCCACCGATATCCACCTGGATCAACCCCACTCATTAGGGTTTCCTTCCTCTAGAAGCTTCCCTCCTTATCCCACTGCGCTGGCCCACAATGTGCTCTCCACCTCATGCTACTGCGCAGTTTGACTTGGTCAGCTTGACCTAGCCTTCTAGAAAAATCCCCCTTTCACACATGGAGGTGTGAAATCAAGCTCCAAAAGTGATCCTCCCTCATGCTAAGAGGATTTTTATTCTCTATCCAAGAAAGAAATGTGTGTCTTATGTAAAAATGGAAAAATTGATGTTCCAATTTTCTTCATGGAAAATTGGGAACATTACATTTTGAGTGAGCAACATGGATATATGATCGATGTTGCTCCCTGTTTTCCCAAAAAGCATTGTTTAGGGTCTCAAAATGGCTATGGAAGTTAAGGACTCGAAAAAATGCTATAAATATTAAGTTGTGCTGAAACTTAAAAATTAAAATAACTGATCGTGGGGGTTCAAATGGACTCGGTGGGTGGCCAATAATATCCACATGGATCATTAAGTCCCAAAAAAGGCTCCGAGAGTGCAGGACCCGAAAACCTACAAAAAATATTAAGCTATGCTGACACTGAAAATCTAAAAGAATTGATGCTGCAGATCCAAATGGAATAGGTGGGTGGCCACTGATATCCACCTGGATCATTCCTCCCTCCTTAGGAAGCAATGGTCTCCACTGTGTTAAGTTCCTCCATGGGGGGGGGAACTCTGCTCAATTTGGTGTTGAATTTTTCCAAGATGTCGCAGACCTATTGGCGGACGTGCTAGATGTAGATGTGCTGTGGGTGGGCAACCGTTGAAGGATCTGGGAAAAGTTATCCATCATCGCATTCCTCTATTTCTCGAGGGCCTCCTCGAGAAATATTTTGATAGGATCTCCTGCTACCTTGTCTTTCTTTCCTTCCGCCATGGGGGTCGTCAGGGTTGCGAGCTTGAACTCCTTATTCCCTGGCCGCATTGGGGACATGAAAACAAAAAAAGAGAAAGAGTAGACCACTGTAATACCACTGATCCAAATTTTTGTAGGAACACAACAGAATACACATATAGCCTTAGATATAGAGATGCAGTAGAAATAATGCTTCATTTTATTAATAAAACAAATTATTGTAAGAAATAGCTAGGGTGCTAGTAGGCGTATATCTGAGAAGAGATGTGGCGAATACAGGCCTCTGAACTGTGTTACAATGATACATAATGGAAATGAGTGAGTGAGGGAACTGGTAGCATATCGCTGAGAAGAGATGTGTCGGCTACAGGCCTCCCCACTGTGTTACCGAACTAAAATGATGGGAACAAGCGAGCTAGCAAACTGGTAGCGCTTATCTCTGAGAAGAGATGTGTCGGATACCAACCCCTTGAAATGTGTTACAATGAGGCTCGAAGGCCTATTTATTGCTGAGAAATAATGTAAAATCTGAAACGTCCAAAAACCTAACACTAGGAGATGAAGTGCAAAAACTATGGGTCTCGTTTAGGTAAATTGGTGTTTCAACTTCACAGGGACATAACTTTGGCATCCGATCTCCATTTGACGTGCTCAATAGCTCATTAGAAATATATATTAGAGGAATACAACTTTTGAGTGAGAAACATCGGTCCATAACCCCTGTTTCTCCCCATTTTCGCAAAAAGAATCGTTTAGGGCCTCATAACGACTCTGGAAGTTCAAGACTCGAAAAAATACTATAAATAATAAGTTGTGCTGAAACTTACAAACTGAAAAAAACTGATGGTGGGGGTTCAACTGGACTCGGTGGGTGGCCACCAATATCCACTTGAATCATTAAGTCCCCAAAACAACTTCGGGAGTGCAGGGCCCGAAGACCTGCTAAAAATAGTAAGCTATGTTGAAGCTAAAAATCTGAAAGAATTGATGTTGTGGATCCAAATGGAATAGGTGGGTGGCCACTGATATCCACCTGGATCATTCAATGAATGAATTGATGGGGTTATAAGTTTCAGTTTGATGTATGTTCTTTGAGATTAAATGTGTGCAGTGGGTCTAATCTGAAAATCTGATGAAAAGAGGCCTACAAGGTGTGTTGTGTGGAAGCTTTTGGATCCAGTGTGAAAATTGATGCAACGTGGTCTGTAGTGTTTCTGAGGGTCGAAGCCTTCAGTGAGGAAGTATAAGCTTTCTTCCAGTAGAATCCAGTGTTATGTTCAAGGGGTTGAAGCTCCCTTCTAGTGGTTTTTCGTAAACGAGATCAGGGGGTAGTATCTCCCTTCTAGGAGTGGCTGGTAAACGAGATTAGGGGATCGGAGCTCCCTTCCAATAGTAGCTGGAAAACGAGAGAAGGTTTCAGCCTTCTGCAGGTGGACGCCTGCGTGCTGGTATGAGTATGCACCAATACAATATTGTAACCAGTTTTATTTATAATAAATATTGAAGAAAGAGACACCAACAACGATGGTTTTCTCCTAAATTGGATTTCCACCTTAAATCCTGGTGTTCATGTGTGTTTATTAAGTGTGATGATTTATTTTGTTCTTACTACACATGCTTACTTCTTACTAAACATATGATGAATGAATGATGCACTCATCTAAGTAAATAATTATATGCATAGTAATATCTCTGGACATACGCAAGTTTTCTTAAATATATCCACGTGTATACGCTATTTAGGTTCATTAAATTCACGTATAGAAATTAGTAAAGGAAAAGAAAATTTTTACAGTGAGTTATAAATACTGATTCACACCCCCCCCCCCATGTCTTATTATTTTTCCCAACATAGAAGAAGAATGTTGCACTGAAGAGCCTAATTCTTTTTGGAATCGAAAGAAATACTTTGTTGATCTCCCATACAAATCAGATTATTCATGTAAGCCATGTAAAAATAGAAAAATCCCTATGAATGAAGCCCACCGACAACTTTGTCAAAAAGAGATTCAAAGTTTGTTGAATAGAAAATTGATCCGTGAATCTAGCAGCCCCTGGAACTGTTATGGATTCTATGTCAATAAACATTCTGAACAAATTAGAGGAATACCACACCTGGTAATTAATTATAAACAACTCAACAATGTCCCAGCAGATGATACCTACCCAATCCCATAGAAAATCAATTTGATAACCTGAATTTCAGGTGCCAAGATATTCTCAAAGTTTGATATGAAATCAAGATTTTGGCAAGTATCTATTAAGGAAGAGGATCAATTTAAAACTACTTCCAGTATACCATCAGGACACTATGAATGGAATGTCATGCCTTCTGGCTTGAAACATGCTCCCTCAAAATTCTAAAAGGTGATGGATGAGGTTTTAAAGACATATTTTGATTGGATTATGATATATATATATATATATATATATATATATATATATATATATATATGAAATAATGGTATTTTATAAATATTTAGATGAAAATTTTAAGCACTTGTACAGATTTAAACAAGTTTTTAAAAATAGTGGATTAGTTATGAGCCAGAAGAAAATGGAAGTATTAAAAAAAAAGATTAAGTTCTTGGGACACATCATTGAAAAAGGGAAAGTCACCCGGCAAGAAAATGTTGTTGCATTTGCTGATAAGTTTCCTAATGAAATAAAAGATAAAAACCAGTTGCAGAGATTCCTAGGCTATATGAATTATCTCTGCAACTTCTACAAAAATTGCGCCTAAGACAGAAGAATATTTAATCAGTATTTGAAAAGGAATCGGAGTCCCTAGAAAGCCCATACAATTGAAATCAAGAAAATAAAATAAAAGGTTTGAGTCCTACCCATTTTATATGTATCTCATGGAAATATGTCTAAAATTGTTGAATCTCATGCTAGTGAGCTTGGTTGGGAAGGAGTTCTTAACAAAAATAAGGAAGGTGATGAGAAAATTATACAAATTACTTTAGGAGTTCAGAATATAGCCACGCAAAGTTATTCTACAGTTTAGAAAGAGGTCAAAGCAGCCTAGAACTGCATTAAAAAATTTGATATCCATCTAATCAATAAAATATTTCTTTTAAGTACAGATGCCTCTGCCATGAAAAATATCATGATAAAGGATATTTAAAAACCTAGTGAGGCAAATTTCACAAGATGGTAGGCCATGTTCTCCAATTTTCATTTGGATATTGAACACATTAAGGGTATCACTAATATCATTCCAGATTTTCTTAGTATAGAAAGTCTCCAAGGGCCAATAAACCTCATGTTTATTGATACAAAATGGGATGTACAACACAAAAAAGAAATTTACAGAGAAATACCAGACTCCACTTGATGGTAAGATTATAAAAAAAATTGGAAACCAACTTGGTAGTTGCGAAACACTCAAGTGTTAAATGAAAACCTCCAACCACATGGAGACCTTCAACATCTAGTTCTAGAAAGAAAAATCTATCCAAAGTCAAGCCAATGGATTCCTAACATGGTATACAACCATTCCAACAAATTCGTAGATGAAGCACAAACAACACTAAACCTTCACTTCAAAGATTTAATCGAGGTTTGGCAAGAAGAAAGCGATCGATTCCATATTTATCACAAATATTTTGTGGTAAATCGAGCAAGAGATCCATCTTTTAGTTTAAAAACATTATCGCCACTTAATGATCCATCTCTAATCTTTCCTAGGACTGTCTACAAATTTTCAGCAAATAAAAATTTATGATGGAATCTTCTTTGTAGAGATAGATAAGGATTTACATACTATACACTAATGCAATTTGGGTCATTATTCCTCACTTAGCTTCATCATGATCCACAATGGATGATTGAATGGTGGGGAATGTTTGGTCTCAATAACTCTGCCATCGAACCACTTTTTCTTAAATATTCTCATCAGATGGAATGTGAGATATGCAAAAATACTGAATGCTCCCATTTACCTTGTGCCATTGTCTCGGATCTCAGTAACTACTTTGACAACGATATTCTTATAGATTTTATGACTAAACGTCACCAATGGGCTGTCATGACTAAAGTTAAACATCAAATTATTTTAGGAAAACCCATGATCGTACATAGGATTTTTCACAAAGGTGTGGTAAACAACAATATATCTCAAGATAATATTTATTGACTACACTATGTTGGGAGCTCCATAACTGTATTCATTTTTCGTTCCTGATGGACCTTGCACGATAAAGGTATCACTTGTGTAATGTAGTGTCTAGTCACCTGGCTATGAGTGTGATCAATTATGTGAGATTCCAATAATATCTTCACAGGGTAACTTTTCCGTAGTATGGTTGGTTCCCTGAGATTCCGATAATATTTTCACTGTGTAACTTTTTCATAAATTTTGAGACTTAGAGCAATTTTTCAACTTTTGGTGGAATTTGATCCACATCTCAAAATTATGATGAATATTTGTACAAAACAATATTTTTGGCCATTCCTCAGGAAAGAGATTCCCTCATTTTCTATAAATAAGAAGATGAGTTCTCATTTAGGTACAAACGTTCTAGAGAGAATCAAAGTATTTTGGTGCAGTCGAGAATTATCTTCTTAATTTGCATCTAAAAACATTGGTTTGATCTACTTGCATCACAAAGAGAGTTCTTCTTAGGTGTTCATAAGTCTGAGAAAGAAATCCAAGTTTTTTTAGAGTCCATATATTATTTCCATGCGAATGAAAAACTATGTTGTTCTTCCATGGATGTTTTCAAATAGAAGTCATTAGAGTCTGGATGTGAAAATAGGTCCCAATTCACAATGATTCTCATTCAAGCAGCATGAAATTTTTATTTTGGACATCGTGTCATGAGAGAAAATAATTTGTACATTTCAGGTTTGGATGGCTTTTTGCAGTCATCTGGGATAGTTTTTTGGAAATGACAAGAAGGAATGAGTGAATCCATTTGCTCAAGATAACCTAGGCCACAACTTGGCATATCAACAGGGTGCATTTTGCTAAAAATATGAGTGAGCCTTGGGTCTTCCTTTTACAGAGATGAGAGGTCATGAATTACAAGGAATTCATCATGAGGGAATGAGATATAGTTGCAGTTAGGATTTGGACAAGATTTTTTTATCAGAACAGAAAGCGCTTCTCCAGTTCTTGGATTATGATTTTTATGGATAGTAAAATGTACAAGACTTTGCAGGTTGACTAAACACTAGCAAGCAAGGAATTTAACTTCTAATTTAGAAAAATTTAAAACTTGAGCGAGTTCAAATAATTCAACATGGAGAAAATATGTACAAATGGAAGAAAATGTGGTGGATGTTGTTATTGCCTAAATCTACCTCAAGTTGAAGGAAGGCAGAGTTCAAGGTAACATCAAACCACGCTCAGTCTGGTAGCTAGCCCTACCAGAACAGGAGAGGGCTCTCTCTGGGTCAATCTTAGCGAAAAGTAATCAATAGGGCATGAGATGACTGAAATAAAAGCTAATTTTAGGCTAGGTATATAAGTGAAGGATTTTGATTGTGTTTTTGGGGGTTTTTGTTGGATCAAAGGGAAAGGCAGTTTTGGGTGCAGGGATTAGGCATAGTTTTTGCAAAGTTCTGATTGGGGAAAGGAAGGAAAGAGTTTCGATGTTTTAGATTGATCGAATGGATGGATCAGACTGGTGAGAAGCTGAAGAGGGCAAGAGGGTCTCCAGAGTCCTCCTCAAATAGATGAAAACATGAAAAACTAAACAAAACTGAAGGCAGAGCAAAGCAAACTATGAATTATACCTTTATAACTTGTTTGTTTAGTTTAAGAAGAAAGGAGAATGAAATTGGTACACATAAACATCAATGAACTTAAAAATACATGGAGAAAAACACCATCAAAACAAAGAGCCACAAGGATCCCAAAGAGGGCTGCAAACCCTGGTCTATTCCTTTGCCAAAATTGCAGAATGAATGTACAATGAAGTGCTATGCAATCCCAAATGTCCAACCCTGAAAATGTCTAAGAAAATACATCATATAGACAAGCCTAACCCATTCCCATGACTCTAGGGGTCGAGCTCATAATTCTAGGATCTGTTTCAACCATAACTAAACTAGGAACTAGAAAATAGGCCATGAAACAACTTGCCTCTATATGCTAGGAAACTGATCCATTCACTGACATTTCACCTTTTGGTGAATGAATCTTCTAGAACAAGTAAAAATGTGCCAAAATTACATCATGATCATGAAATTACATCAAGGTACATCAATAGTTACATGAAAAAGTGAAACTGGTCAAAAATAGGCGAAATTTTGAGCTGTGGAGTGAAAAATGAGCCAAAATCCTCTATGCGCCATGCCCAAAATCTCTATTCATAGCACAACGTTGGAGCTGATTTTAAGGCTATTCCCGAAGTACAAATTGTGCTCATGATAGCTCGTTGGAAAGGCCTGCCTGTCTACTTTCCAACCCAAGTGGAATTTCTAGATTGGGTGTCCATTTTCCTCTCCAAACGTTCAATCTCCCAAGACTGGTTCATGTGTGTGCAAAAAATGGCAGAAAGGCCATTTTGAAGGTGTTTTTGACCCTTAAGGCAACCCAAAACTTCATGAAATCCTTAGGCCATTACTGAGCATGCATAAATTTTCATAAAAAATCCAAAAATACCAATTTTCCCTCCAGAGGATCTCTCAATCATAAGCGCGCGCAAGGTGGCGTTACGCGTCAGGCATAAAACACCTGTTTTGTGACCAAAAAATTCAAAAATGACAAAATTTTCTCCAAATTCCTTGAAATTTGGACTGAAGGTCCCTCACCAAGTACCATGCTCAGCCAAAGAAGCTTCGGCCAATATTGGAGCCTATCATGCCTTTTGCGCCCTCTCAGTGCCCTCCTTAGCCTCGCTTTCAGGATCTTGATCCTCGCTTTGCAAACATGTGTGCGTGACCAATAGTGGTTCTTCATGTGTTGGAGCATGTTATTCTCTTTTTTTTCCTTCTGCAACAGCTTCTCAAGATGCATGTTGACCCTCTCAAGCTAAGTCTCTCTATCGGCCTCAATCTCCCGCTCAATAGGTGTCATCTCGGATGGGCTTCTTCGGGCAGCTTGCCGGTTTTCACGGATGTTTTGCAACTCCATGATCGTCTGATGATCCTCCAACTACTTATTCCACTGCTCTAGATATTTTATGATCCATTGTGATCTCTGCAACTTGTCGGTCAATGTGCCGATCTCAGCTTTCTGCTCCTGAATGATCTCTCTCAGTTTTGAGTTTGGAGAGCTCAAATCCACATCAATCAATGTAAAATCAGTATCCTGACCTCCTGAAGGGCATTCCTCCTGCATAGGCCTCTTTCCTCTGTCCCGTACTTGTACCTGTGCTGATGACGATGGCAACGAGACCCCTTCCACCCTGGGTGGAGATAGTACTCGTCGGGCTGCTGCAAATAATGCTCTCGTGCCTGTCTGATAAGTAACAACCACTGGCACACTGATAGGCTCTGTCTTGGGACCTTCAAACTAATGTGAAGGCTCACCTGCATCATGAAAAATCTCTGGAGGAGGCTGAGGGGCTGTGAAGAACTCATGGGAAATGAAATCTTCCCATGCAATGCCCTCCAATCCAAGATGATGTACCACAATCATCTTGATGAGCGCATAATGATAAATGTTGTTGTACTGCTGCTCGGGAGTCTTCTTCTGCACAAGAGTAGTCATCCTCTCTATGTTTCGAGACATAAAATATGGAATGTTCATCATCCTCACTCTCGTGAAATGCATCAACAACCTGATTTGGTATGCATAAAGGCGTGAGAACTGGCCCTCTCAACCGAAGTATTTGATAATGAGTCTCATCAATGGCGCATAGGATTCCTTTAGAAACTGGAATGGGAATACCCTGTTGAGCTGCCTCACATAGCCAGGCCTGATGTATGGCTCATAATGAACTCTATCCACCTGTTGTCTTTTGTTCCACTCTTCACCTAAATTCGGTATTCCTGTTGCCTGAGAAATGGTTTCTGGTATCAAGGTGAAATTTACACCAGCGAGGGTAACCTGACCATCTCAAAAATGTAAAACAAACAACCGGGCTAACTCTTGATGATGTTGAATCTAAGCAACCCTCTCACAGTACTGATAACATGACTTCTCTCGGAAACACGCCATAGCAAGTGGGCAGGCCTGTAACTGAGTCAATGAGGTGGGCTCCTCTCTCACATGTTTGCCTCCTTTACGAGGCCTTCTCGGTACATGAAGCTCTGTGGTAGAATCATTGTCTTGCTCATATGATGAATCTGTGTCCGTCAAGATGTTACAAGTTTATGCCAAGTGTATGCTGATCTGTATGAGGTGAAAACAAAAATTTGGTGTATTTGCCTCCAATTTCCAAATGTGTTCCAAGACTGTGGGAAATATGGACAGTGGGGAAAACAAAGGTTCCGTCAAGTGAAATTAAAATGTAGGACAATCACTTGACTGTGTTTGGGATATGGGATTTGGGATTTAGAAGTTTTGCAAGTGACATGGGAAGGGGAAGATGATAGGGAATGAAAGGATTTTAAGGGATAGGGAAAATGGAATTGAGTGATAATGGGATTATAAGGGAATAAGGGAGTGACCTTATGATGATATGAAAATGATGATAACATAGGTAAAAAATTGAATGGGAGGGTTTTGGCACCAAAGTCAAGTTTTAAAACCCAAATTTCAAACCCTAAGAGAAGTTTTTGACAAAAGATAGGGTTTATATTCTCAACCTCCAAAATTTCAAATTCATCCCTCCAAACAACACCCGACATAAGCTAAAATCAATGGCAAGAGCTCACAAAATTACTTGGAGCAAAAGAGATTGAGTCATTTTGGAAATTTGATGAAGCAGTGGTGAGAAATGGCTTGTCGGCCCTGTGCGCCACGCACAAAACCCAGTGCACCGCGCTCACTGTATGCATCATGCAAGAGAAAATTGACACTGTGGAACACGACTGTGTGCGTCGCGACATGCCAATGCGCCGCGACTTTTCTCCTGTGTGCCGCAACCCTAAACTCACAAACAGTCCGCCTTCAAACTCACAGTTTCGCTCCTCCATGATTTTCCTTTGGGTCTTTGACAACTTCTTGTTTGCAAATGACATTTGAATGGTGAAAATATCTTGTATAGTCATGGATTTGATTTTTGTTTTGCAAAAACCCACTTTCTTATGTCTCAACTTTGGCACTTTTCACATTTTTAATACAAACTTTGTTTTTGTTTCCATTTCGACTTTTTGACTGAAATGATGAAACTCTTGTCTATTTTTTGCAGGGATGATTGGCACGGAATTTGGCAAAGGCGACCAGGGCTGTGCCTGAAGATTTTGACAATTAAAAACTTTGAAAATATACATGGAAATTTATTCAAAGAGCAAAATGACGATTTTCTTCAAAACAGAGTTTTGAAGAAAAGTCATGATCAGTCATTATAACGATGAAATTTTGCGATGAAAACTTATTTTGAGCCTCTGTCATGTGCCTTCTGGCATTATTGGACACTTTGAAGACAAAAATTTGTGACACCCTAGACCTAGCAACTGAAATGACTCTTTTCCCACCAAAAGACCAAACATTGACTGCCATTGACTGTAAAATTATTTTGATGGACTTTGATGAACATACCTGAGCTAGCAGGTACATGAAATGAGGGACATGAGTGACAAGACCCTTCTGTCAGAAAACCGATGCTCCTAATGGAATGCAAATGACTAATCTGAATGAGACACCTAAAAATGAAATGCAACAAAAGAGATTTTTGATCTCTGACGGAGGGATGAACAGACCGACTCTAACATTGGCTCCAATGGGGATGGTAGCTCCTGGGAGGTGCCAAGAACTACAGGTCTTTGGAAAGAATACAGTGCCTTTCGTCGATTGGGCTATGTAGTCCATTATTTGACAAATCAACACAAGACTGTTGACTGATTTATTGACTGAAAATCTGACTCGAAATGACTCAACTTTGAAACTGAAATGACTGAACAAAACCGACTCAAAAAACTCAAAACCAAAACTGAAATCCTTCTTGAGAATTATAGCCTTCACTTCGGGCCCCAAACTGAAGAAAAGATCACAGTGCACACTTGCGATAAAACTGAAATAAATGGTATGTACGATGACAATGTGATCAGCAGAAAACATCTTAGAAATGGTACCGCTTGAGCAGCCGACCATTGACCGGCCCTCCTGGAAAATATTCCCCGTTCATCTCCTTCAGAAGAAAAGCGTTCTAACCTCGATATGCAGCAATTTTAAAGGGTCCTTTCCAAAGATTTTCAAACTTATTGTGCTTACCTTTTTCCTCATTTCTGGCATCCCCTTTCAGCACCACTTCTTCCAGTTGAAATTTGTTTGCCTTTGCTTTCCTGTCGTAGATCTTCTTAATTCTCTCCTGCAGCTTGAATGTGTTTTGAAAAACTTCTTCCCTCATCTGCTGCAAATGGATCATTTGATTTATTCTTCTTTGCATATGATCTTCTTCACTGCCAACTTCCTGTAGAAGTTTGACCACCGGAACCACGAGAGAGGTAGGAAACACTGTATCAACTCCATAAACTAACTCAAAGGGGGACATACCAATGGATTTCTTCTGACTCACCCGATCAGCCCATAGTGCATTGACCAGCTTCTTATGCCAACTCTTCTTGTTTATTTCCAGCAACTTTTTAATGATGTTGACTAAAGATTTGTTGGAAGATTCTGACAATCCATTGCCTTGCGGATGATAAGTGGTTGAGTGTCCCAAAATGATTTTATACTTTTCACAAAACTCAATCATATTTTTTGATTTGAAAGCTGCTGCGTTATCAGTGATCAATTTATGCGGGCAACCAAAATGAGAAAAAATGTTGTTCTCAAGGAAAGAAATTATTACTGAATCCATAGCTTTCCTGGTGGGAACTGCTTCAATCCATTTTATGAAATAATCTATCGCTGTTAAGATCCATCTATTTTGACCTGAAGAGGCATGATGAATTTCGCCAATGAAATCCAGACCCCACTGCTGAAACGGAGCACTCACCTCAATAGGCTTAAGCGGAAAAGGCTGTAATTTATACCTTCCTTCAAAAATCTGACACTCATGGCAGCTTTTGACAGTCCTATACACATCAGCAAACAATGTCGGCCAATAGTATCCTGCTCTCAAAATCTTATTTGTTGTTGTCTTCAAAAAAATGTGACTGCCACAATCTCCCCTATGAAAGTCTTCCATAACCTGCTTTGCTTCTTCTTCCACTAAAGAATTCAGCAAAACACCACCGGGATCTTTCCAATAAAGTGAATCATTCAAAACAAAAAACTTATTAGCCTTTAATTTCAGAGTTCTACTCTTGTTTCTAGCCATACCAGGTGGTGGTGACAAATTTTGAAGCACATATACAATATCTGAATACCAAGGAGATGTCACAAAGATTTCTGATACCTGAACTGATTAACTTTCCTCATTATCTTCAGACATAGCAGCAATAAGATTGATGTCCAAAGCGTGCAAATTTGATTCAGCCATTAGCTTTGCCAGCCCTTGTCCTTTGATAAGTTTTGTAGGCTTTATCTCCACATCATACTCCAACAAGGCAGCAATCCATCCGCCTCGTCTCCCTTTCGGATTTGTTTGCACTAGAACATCCTTAACAACAGTGTTAGGAACATAAGCAATAATATGAGGATGCAAAATATATACACCAAAATCTTTCAGTGCTTTCACAAGTGCAAGAGCTTGCTTTTCAATGATGTTATATTTCAGGGCTGCATCTGTCATGGTACGGCTGAAAAAAGTGATTGGTTTTTCATGTCCATCTGTTTTCTGCATTAATACTGCTGCCATAGTATGCTTCGAAGCAAAAGAGAACTGTTGGGAAAAATACTGAGAGGGGGGGGTGAATCAGTATTTACTGCATATTCAAAACTTTTACTTTTTCTTGCTTCTAAAACCCATACGCTACTTTCCTGAAACAGACTCGCGTATATACGTGGATACCCTTTATGAAACTCGCGTATACACAGATATCTAATTATGTTATTAGATCTTCACTTAAATCATTCCATCATTTATTCATCAGATGTTTAATAAATAGTAAACATGAACAGTAAGAGCAGAGTAAATCAACACACAAAGCATCACACATGAACACCAGGATTTTTAGGTGGAAACCCAAGTTGGGAGAAAACCACCGCTGCCGTTGCTCAGCCTTCAATCTTTTATTATAGAGAAAACATCTTACAACATATGTGTTGGTGCAGACTCCTACCCGACGTACGGTGCCACAACGTCGTTTACCCGGCCTCTCCTGAAGGGAGCTCCAACCCCACGACTCGTTTACCGGCCTCTCACCGGAAGAGCTCCAGCACGACTCGTTTACCAGCCTCTCCTGGAAGGGAGCTACGACCCCCTGATCTCGTTTACCAGCCTCACCTGGAAGGGAGATACCACCCCCTGACTGAAGGCTACAACCCTCAGCACCAATATGGACCATGTTTCATCAATTTTCACACTGGATCCAAAGCTTCCACTAGGACACCACTTGCAGACCACGTTTCATCATATTTTCAGACTGGACCCATTGCATACATCACCAACAGAGACTTACCAATTCAGACAACACAGATCAGATAGCAGTAATACAGCAGAACAGATCAGATGTTTCATACCCCATGCTTCAGCAAACCCTAGTTTGCATACGCTCTTTCACTTCACTTATGTCGCGTATATACGTGCTTCCGTTTACACAAACCCGCGTATACTTCAGTACAAATTACAGAGCCAATTTTATTGCGCATACGCGCTTTCTCTTCAGCGAAGCCATGTATATACGCGCTTCCTCTGCGGCGAACTAGCGTATAAATCTTAAACTATTATAGAACACCATACTTCTTCAGATCAGATATTCAGTTCATATTTACCCTTTTTCCTCTGACAGATGTTCGCCTCATCTCAGATCTAAGCCTTCCATGAATAGATCTAGCAAATACAAGTACAATACAGATCTAGATTCCCTTCTTCATCACTCCTTCATCGGTGCATCATACATTCAGTTCTTTCATTCAACTGTAACCCTTTCCATTCAGATATACTTCAGAGAGAAGTATTCATTCAAGCTCAGACATCTTGCACCCACACTCATACTTTGCACAATGAAATTCTTCTCCTTATATAGGTTTACCCAATTTCAATACCATGAGCCAAAACCACATTACTTCCGATGGTATTCCTGGACAGGGTCAATTAGACGAATCATTACCCAACACAATGGGTCAATACCATGGTGGTTACCCCTGGTTTTGCATTTTAAGAGCGCTTTTGCCCATACGCGACTTGGCACGTTGATTCCCGCGTGCATACGCGACTTCCCCTAGGAAAATCCGCGTATGCCTAGAGACATACTCTTTTCATCAAGATTTAGCACATGCTAAAATCCTTTCTTCATTGCCTTCTGTACACACTGTAGACATATCAGATTTACTCCATCAAGAACATATTCTATCAAGCACAACTTCATCAAGTAAGTTGTCATCATCTTCATCAAGAGGGTTGCCTTTTAAGAACAACACTCATCATCATATTGCTAACAAACGTCATTTACCAAGTCCATCACGTCAATAATAACTTCATCAGGTGGATTGCCATCAAGGACAACACATGTCAACATTCGTATGTCTTCATCTTCATTCAGTGGGTTGCCATCAAGGACAACACTCTGCATCATATTGCCAACAAGAACAAAAAAAAATCCTGAGTGTAATCCGGGCTGATTAAAACCGGTGCTGATGAAAGAACCAACTTCACTAAATTGAAATAATTTACCACTTCTTCACTCCACTTTACTACACTATCCTTCTTAAGCATGTCTGTAATCTCTTTTAGATGTTCAGCAAGGTTAGGCACAAAGTGGCATAAAAAATTCATCTTACCATTAAAAGACTGAATCTCCTTCTTATTTATGGGAAGATCAATTTTCTAAATTGCTTCAACTCGAGCTGGGTCAATACGGATGCCATATTTTGAGATAATGTGACCAAGGAGTTTTCCCTCATCCATGGCAAAAAAACTCTTCTTCGGATTGAGTGACGCACCATACTTTCTACATCGCTGAAAAAAAACTTTCAAATGGTAAAGATGCTCTTCATTAGAATTGGAAAAGACTGTCAAATCATGAATATACACAACTAAGAAAACATCTTTCTCATTTGCGAATGCCATTTCCATTGCACATTGAAATGTCGCACCATCATTCTTCAAACCGAAAGGCATTTTGGCGTAATGGAAATTTCCCCATGGAGTGGTGAACGTTGTTTTCTCTCTATCATCCTCATGGACCAAAATTTGGTTATACCCAGAATAACCATCGAGTAGTGACATACGATATGCTCCAACTACTCACTGCAATATGTGATCCATTTTGGGAAATGGATAATTGTCTTTCAAAGAAACCTTGTTCAAATTCTGAAAATCAATGCACAAACGAATCTCACCTGTCTTTTTGCGAACGGGCACCAAATTGGAGATCCAATATGAAAATATTATAGGAACAATGATACTAGCCTTGTATAATCTATTTACCTCTTTCTCAATTGAGGGAAGCAACTTCGGATTCATCCTTCTTAACTTCTGCCGGAAAGGCTTTTGATTTGGCTTAATAGGAATAGTGTGGTGAATTATATTGGTATCATACGTCTTTAAATCTAAATAGTCCCAAGAAAAAACATCAGCAAAAGAAGACAACAAACTCACATATTTTTCTTTTACCTCAGGTGGCAATGCTTTAGACAACTTCACCATCTTTGGATTCTCAGCTGTTCCAATGTTCACATCTTCAATTCCCTTTTCAGTTGGACGCAAGGTTGGCTTTCTAGCTACGTCATCTTGATCAAATATTTCTTCTAAAGGTATCAAACCCTTAGGAATGACATTATCTTTCAGCTGTAATACTTCCATCTGATTTATTTGCACATCAGCCTCACCATCATCATGTTCCATGTCAATCGAAGTATCTTTGAGCTTACCTTTGTTCTGTAGAAATTCATCAATCTCATCATCATCTTGGAATACTTGCCAAAACCTTTGATTATTCGGGATATTTGGACGATGTTTTACATGGATTTCAAACTTATTACTTGATTTCATTGGGATATTCAAATTACTAGCTGCCTTAGCAAGAGCATCCGCAATACCATTTTGAATGCGAGGGATACAAGTTAAAGTATAGTCTGAAAAAAACTTCAATAAATCAAGAACATCATTTCGATAAGCCCGCATCCAAGATGCTTCGCTTGATACTCACCCTTCACTTTCTTAATTACCAACTCAGAGTCACCATAGACTTCAATGCTCTTAGCATTCAACTTCCTAAGTATTTTCAGACCAGTGATCAAAGCTTCGTAGTCTGCCTCATTATTCGAACAATCAAATGCTAACTTGTAAGAACAAACTCTCACATTACTAGGTACCTTGTTTGGGGTAGAAAAAGGACTACGTACCCAAATACCGATTCCGGCACCATCACTCCCAACGGCACCATGGAAATCCATAGTCCATAAACCTTCTTCATCTTCTTCCAAGTGCTAAAATTTCATTTGCTCCGTTATTTCTGCATGTTGTCCCTCAACTTTCTACTACTTTTGAAAGGTTGACTGCTCAGCGGAACTCTTAGGTTCTTGTCTCTCTTTCATCAAAAATTCCCTAAAATTTTCTGTAATCTCCAGAATGTCTTCCGCTTCAACTAACTGACTATCTACATCATTGAAACTATCTGAATACAAAACAAAAGACTCTAAATCTGTATGTACATAATTAATCGGATGATTTACCGGTTTCTCCTTACTGGTGATCATATACTTCATCTTTTGTTCCCAATATAGTTTTCTCATCTGACCGAACACAGGAATGGTAGCATAGGAGAAATCGAGCTGCAATGTTCCCTTCAATTTTTCTCCCCAAGATCTGGAAAGAAGCATGCCAGATCTTGGAGGAATGTATGCCACAACCACATCCATCAAAACATTCTTCACTGGAATCTGATCTAAACTTACCACCAAATATTTAATAAGTCCAATGCATCTTACTCTGCAGGAATCAAAAGAATATATATCATGATACTTCCAAGTGATGTCCAATCCCAATTTCTCCATAATCGCCTTCGGCATGAGATTGTGAGAAGCTCTAGAATCAAACACGGCATTATGTAACACAAAATCATGCAATCTAAGGCTGATATAAAAAGGCGGCACATCACTATCGGGAGACTCACCATCCAATGCTGGTCCAAATATCAATTCAGGTTGATCATCTTCCACATTCAGCATATCAGACATTGGATCGAAATTCAAAATCTTAGATACTTGACCCATGTAGCTGCTATTTCTCATTAACTCAGTCAAAGGTATGGAAACTTTTAACTTAGCAATCTCACTCTCTAAGTTAAAAGCTGAAGTTTTTTCTACCTCTTTGGCTGGAGCATCTTTCCTTTCAGCTTTATCCCTTGATACAATTGGCTGATTTGATCTTTCACTTGCTGATGGAGTGTTGCTAGTAACGGGATCAACTACATCTTTTCCCTTCTTTTGTGCAATGGGTGTATCATTCCTTGGTGCTGAAACTTCTTTTCTCTTTTTTATTTGATTGATAGGCACATCTCTGTTTCTAAGTGAATATTGTTTCTGCTGGGCGGAGAAAGCATTCATATAACCTCTCTGATACTCATCCGACTCTAGTTCAAGAGTTGTCTCATTTTCCAAGATAAAATCCTCATCCTTTTGTACAGCTGAACTTTCTGCAAACTCCTCATCTTCAGTGATAAAGGTTGGCATGTCAACAGGTGTGAAGAAGTGATTTTCTTCCCTTACTACATTGTCTTCATCATCTGATTCGGGACCAACAAAATTCTGTTGTAACGGAGTCTTTACCTACTGTTGTGCTGGTAGTTCTTGTGCTCGTTGCTCTCGTTGTTTGATCCTGAATTGTGGTTGTTGCTGTCCACGGAAATTGGGATTTCTGATCTGCGGTTCAGGCCAATCAAGTGTCATTATTTCGAACATCTTTTCCACTTTGCGAAGAAGTTGATCTGAAGTAGAAGCTTCTTCCTTTATCACAACTTTCTTTTCTGCTTTCAATCTTGCTCTCTTATCATTCAAATTCGCTTCAACACTCACTGCAATTTTCTGCATGTCCTCCAAAGTGGGCGTATCTCTTTCTCGTAATGAATAGGCCATGTCCAGATCAAAACCATTCGGAAACTTAAGCAAATTTGACTTCTTAGATGGCCTAAAATCATCAGTAATTGCATTATAAACTGCATTAAATCTAATTGTATAGTCTTGGACGGACTCACTAGCATTGCGATTGATCTTGGTATATTCAGAAGTAATTTGAAGAGGATCCTTCTTTATTTCACACCGATCTAAAAATTGTCTCTGAAGCTCAGCCAATGTAGCAATACTTCTAGGCTGCAAAGCTCTGAACCACTTTTGTACTTCACCTCTGAAAGTTTGCACAAACAATCTCATGGTCACATTTTCTTCATCAATTTCATGAAGATCAAAGAAGTCTGCCATTCTATCAATATGCTGCTGAGCAGGAACACTTTGAGGATTTCCATCAAACAATGGGATTTTACTCTGATAATCAGCGGACATGGCATCTAAGTTCTGAGGCAAGACAAGAGGTTCGAATCTAGCAGCCATTGCTCTCGGTGGATTTATAACCGGTCTCGGAGAAACAGGTGGAGTAGGGGCAGTAGATGTGTGAGGTGTATGTGGTGGGGAAGGAGGAGAAACTACTGTAGATTGTTGATCAGATACAGATGGTTGCACGGGAATGGTAGGAATGAAAGAAGGCTCATCACGAACTTGTGAATCAAAAGTAACTGCTGATGGACCAAGAGTTTCATATGCAGATTCGATAAACTCCGGTATATTTTTTGCCACAATAGAGTTTTGAATATTCAAGATGTAACTATCAATGGATCTATTAGCTTGTTCAATCTCAAGATACTTGATAAACTTGGGATTTATGACAGTAGAACCAATAGCACTTTCAGATTTAGTTTTAAACAACGAAAACTCAAATTGATCATCAAACTCAATATCTTCAAGGAATTCAAATACGGTAAGGCATGAATGAGATTTAAAAAGAGGGATCACGGGAATTTCTCGATGAAGGATTCTTGAAATCAGATTGGGGTTCTCATACACTAGAGGTGGATCAGGATCTGGATTTTCTCTAGTATGTCTTTTGGAAGCCAGTGTGTTGGATTAATTTCAAAATCAAAGGCACAAAACCAACTTGTTCAGCCTATCGAATTCTAGACTCATCACCCAAAAGTCTAGAATGATATGATATACTGGGGTAATTCAAGAGTCAAGTGTCATGTTCACAAGCTAGACCGGAGATTGACTGAAGCAGCGTTTATCTACTTTCGCTAATGCAAAGCAAGAGCGTTTCGAAGGCTACCTGGCATAACTTCAGGCTCCATCTATAGCTTATAAAACAATTAACACCAAAAAGCAAACCATTTTATTCCCCAGTATGGTCGCCACTATGTTATAGACTAAATCTACCTCAGGCTGAAGGAAGGTAGAGTTCAAGGTAACATCAAACCACGCTCAGTCTGGTAGCTAGCCCTACCAGAACAGGAGAGGGCTCTCTCCGGGTCAATCTCAGTGAAAAGTAATCAATAGGGTTTGAGATGACTGAAATAAAAGATAATTTTAGGCTAGGTATATAAGTGAAGGAGTTTGATTGTGTTTTTGGGGGTTTTTTTTGGATCAAAGGGAAAGGCAGTTTTGGGTGCAGGGATTAGGCCTAGTTTTTGCAGAGTTCTGATTGGGGCAAGGAAGAAAAGAGTTTTGATGTTTTATATTGATTGAATGGATGGATCAAACTAGTGATAAGCTGAAGATGGAAAGAGGGTCTCGAGAGTCCTCCTCAAACAGATGAAAACATGAAAAACTAAACAAAACTGAAGGCAGAGCAAAGCAAACTATGAATTATACCTTTATAACTTGTTTGTTCAGTTTAAGAAGAAAGGAGAATAAAATTGGTACACATAAAAATCAATGAACTTACAACTACATGGAGAAAAACACCATTAAAATACAGAGCCACAAGGATCCCAAAGAGGGCTGCAAACCCTGGTCTATTCCTTTGCCAAAATTGCAGAATGAATGTACAATGAAGTGCTATGCAATCCAAAATGTCCAACCCTGAAAATGTCTGAGAAAATACATCATATAGACAAGCCTAACCCATTCCCATGCCTCTATGGTTCGAGCTCATCATTCTAGGAGCTGTTTCAACCATATCTAAACTAGGAACTAGAAAATAGGCCATGAAACAACTTGCCTCTATATGCTAGGAAATTGATCCATTCACTCACATTTCACCTTTTGGTGAATGAATCTTCTAGAACAAGTAAAAATGTGCCAAAATTACATCATTATCATGAAATTACATCAAGGTACATCAATAATACCATGAAAAATGAAACTGGTCAAAACTAGGCGAAATTCTGAGCTGTCGAGTGAAAAATGAGCCAAAATCCTCTATGCGTTGTGCCCAAAATCTCTATGCGTAGCACAACTTTGGAGCTGATTTTTAGGCCCTTACCAAAGTCCTAATTGAGCTCATGATAGCTTGTGGTAAATCCTTGCCTTTATGCTTTCCAACCCAAGTGGAATTTCTGGATTTGGTGTCCATTTTCCCCTCCAAAATTTCAATCTCCCAGGATTGTTTCCTGTGTGTGCAAAAAGTTGCAGAAAGGCCATTTTCAAGGTGTTTTTGATGCTTTAGGCAACACAGAACTTGATGAAATCATTAGGAAATTCTTGAGCATGCATAAATTTTCATAAAAAATCCAAAAATACCAAGTTTTCCTCCAGAGGATCTCTCAATCATAAGCGCGCGCAAGGTGGCGTTGCGCGTCGGGCAGAAAAACATGTTTTGTGACCAAAAAATTCAAAAATGACAAACGTTTCTCCAAATTCCTTGAAATTTGGACTGAATTTCCCTCATCAAGTACCATGCTCAGCCAAGGAAGCTTCGGCCAAGATTTGGAGCCTATCATGCCTTTTGCGCCGTCTCAGTGCCCTCCTTAGCCTCGCTTTCAGGATCTTGATCCTCGCTTTGCAAACATGTGTGCGTGCCCAATAATGGTTCTTCATGTGCCAGAGCATGTTATTCTCTTTTTTTTCCTTCTCCAACAGCTTCTAAAGATGCATGTTCACCCTCTCGAGCCAGGTCTCTCTATTGGCCTCAATCTCCCGCTCAATAGGTGTCATCTCGGATGGGCTTCTTCAGGCAGCTTGCCGGTTTTCACGGATGTTTTGCAACTCCATGATCATCTGCTGATCCTCCAACTGCTTATTCCGCTGCTCCAGATAGTTTATGATCCATTTTTCTCTCTGCAACTTGTCGGTCAATGCGCCGATCTCAGCTTTCTGCTCCTGAATGATCTCTCTCAGTTTTGAGTTTGGAGAGCTCAAATCCACATCAATCAATGTAAAATCAGTATCCTGACCTCCTGAAGGGCCTTCCTCCTCCATAGGCCTCTTTCCTCTGTCTCACACCCATACCTGTGCTGATGACGATGGCAACGAGACCCCTTCCACCCCGGGTGGAGATAGTACTCATCGGGCTGCTGCAAATAATGCTCTCGTGCCTCTCTGATAAGTAACAACCACTGGCACACTAATAGGCTCTATCTTGGGACCTTCAAACTGATGTGAAGGCTCACCTGCATCGTGAAAAATCTCTGGATGAGGCTGAGGGGCTGCGAATAACTCACGGGAAATGAAATATTCCCATGCAATGCCCTACAATCCAAGCTGATGTACCACAATCATCTTGATGAGTGCATAATGATAAATGATATTGTACTGCTGCTCGGGAGTCTTCTTCCGCACAAGAGTAGTCATCCTCTCTATGTTTCGGAACATAAAATATGGAACGTTCATCATCCTCACTCTCGTGAAATGCATCAACAACCTGATTTGGTATGCATAAAGGCGTGAGAACCGGCCCTCACAACTGAAGTACCTGATAATGAGTCTCATCAATGGCGCATAGGATTCCTTCAGAAACTGAAATGGGAATACCCTACTGAGCTACCTCACATAGCCAGGCCTGATGTATGGCTCGTAATGAACTATATCCACTTGTTGTATTTTGTTCCACTCTTCACCTACATTCGGTATTCCTGTTGCCTGAGAAATGGTTTCTGGTGTCAAGGTGAAATTTACACCAACAAGGGTAACCTAACCATCTCGCAAATGTAAAACAAACAACCGGGCTAAATCCTGATGATGTTGAATCTGAGCAACCCTCTCATAGTACTGATAACATGACTACTCTCAGAAACATGCCATAGCAAGTGGGCATGCCTGTAATTGAGTCAATGAGGTGGGCTCCTCTCTCACATGTTTGCCTCCTTTACGAGGCCTTCTCGGTACATGAAGCTTTGTGGTAGAATCGCTATCTTTATCATATGATGAATCTATGTCCGTCATGATGTTACAAGTTTATGCCAAGTGTATGTTGATCTTTATGAGGTGAAAACAAAAATTTGGTGTATTTGCCTCCAATTTCCAAATGTGTGCCAAGACTGTGGGAAATATGGAGTGTGGGAAAAACAAAGGTTCTGTCAAGTGAAATTAAAATGTAGGACAATCCCTTGACTGTATTTGGGATATGGGATTTGGGATTTAGAGGTTTTACAAGTGACATGGGAAGGGGAAAATGATAGGGAATGAAAGGATTTTAAGGGATAGGGAAAATGGAAATGAGTGATAATGGGATTATAAGGGAATAAGAGAGTGACCTTATGATGATATGACAATGATGATAACACAAGTGAAAAATGGAATGGGAGGGTTTTGGCACCAAAGTCAAGTTTTAACACCCAAATTTCAAACCCTAAGAGCAGTTTTTGACAAAAGATAGGGTTTATATTCTCAACCTCCAAAATTTCAAATTCCTCCCTCCAAAAAACACCCAACACATGCTAAAATCAATGGCAAGAGCTCACAAACTTACTTGGAGCAAAAGAGAATGAGTCATTTTGGAAATTTGATGAAGCAGTGGTGAGAAATGGCTTGTCAGCCCTGTGCGCTGGGCACAAAACCCAGTGCGCCGCGCTCACTGTATGCGTCATGCAAGAGAAAATTGACACTGTTGAACACGACTGTGTGCGTCGCGACATGCCAATGTGCCGCGACTTTCTCCTGTGCGCCGCGACCCTGAACTCACAAACAGTCCGCCTTCAAACTCACAGTTTCGCTCCTCCATGATTTTCCTTTGGGTCTTTGACAAATTCTTGTTTGCAAATGACATTTGAATGGTGAAAATATCTTATATAGTCATGGATTTGATTTTTGTTTTGCAAAAGCCCACTTTCTTATGTCTCAACTTTGGCACTTTTCACATTTTTAATACAAACTCTGTTTTTGTTTCCATTTTGACTTTTTGACTGAAATGATGAAACTCTTGTCTATTTTTTGCAGGGATGACTTGCACGGAATTTGGAAAAGGCGACCAGGGCTGCGCCTGAAGATTTTGACAACTAAAAGCTTTGAAAATATACATGGCAATTTATTCAAAGAGCAAAATGACAATTTTCTTCAAAACAGGGTTTTGAAGAAAATTCACGATCAGTCATTATAACGATGATATTTTGCGATGAAAACTTATTTTGAGCCTCTGTGATGTGCCTGCTGGAATTATTGGACACTTTGAAGACAAAAATTTGTGACACCCTAGACCTAGCAACTGAAATGACTCTTTGCCCACCAAAAGACCAAACATTGACTGCCATTGACTGTAAAATGATTTTGATGGATTTTGATGAACAGACCTGAGCCAGCAGGTACACGACATGAGGGACATGAGTGACAAGACCATTCCGTCAGAAAACCGATGCTCCTAATGGAATGCAAATGACTAATCTGAATGAGACACCTAAAAATGAAATGCAACAAAAGAGATTTTTGATCTCAGACGGAGGGATGAACAGACCGACTCTAACAGATGCTTTAGAAGAAGTGGGTTGAGAATTATTTTAGTCTGTTACTATCTGTTCTATTATTCTTCTCAGAACAGTAGATCTAAGAGGAAAAGACAAAACTGTAGAGGAAGAATCGTCTCTAATTTGTGCAGAGGTTATATTTTGGGTTTTGGGTGTTCTAGGAATATCTACCAGCCAACTCTCAGGAAAGTTTAGTTCTTCCTATTTAATTGTTTAATGCTCAATATTCTGATTGTGAGCATCTATGATAAAAACAACACTTGATTTTGATTCTTGGTTAGGAGAGTGCAGGACTGTTGGATAGAGGGTATTAATATGATGAAAACAACCTCTAGCGTGGATAGAAATATTTTTTCTTTTTATCTGCATATAAAAGAAGGATTTATTTATTTGTAACTGTAGTATGTCTCTAATGTGTTCTGTTAGAGTCGGTCCTTACAGCCCTCCGTCAGAGATCATTTCACTTTTTGCATATCATTGTTAGGTGTCTCGCTCACTTCACTTCGTTGCATTTCGCTAGGGGCATACCATTGACTGACGAAAGGGTTTGGTCTTTTTGTATTCCCTCATGCTTGTACCTGCTGGGCTAATTAAAACTCCTCAAAATTCATCAAAGTTCAATTCACGTCATTCATGGTCATAAATGATTATTTTGGTCAACAAGAGTCTTTTAGTTTTAGAGTCTAGGGTTCAGTCTTTTGGTATGTTTAATAAATGCCCGCAGGCCATGAGGATGGTTTTCAAAGAGGTTCTTAGTTCAAATTTTTATCATCAAACACATTTGAGGACATTTCTTGTTCAAAACTCTGTTTTGAATAAGAAATTGTCGAATTCATTTTTTGTAATGATCATGTATTTTTCCCGCAATAAAAATTTCAATGCGGCCTCTGATCTTTGCCGAAGTCCAAACGCCAACATACCTGCAAAAATCAACTAATTTCATCAGTCCAAACTCAGAAAATCAGTGAAAATCCAAAAGACAGAAGTTCAATGAAATGATAAAGTGCCAAATGAAAACATTACAAAGTGGGTTGTGGAGGAAGTAAAAATTAAAACCAACTCTTGCAATATATTTTCCAAGGCTATGTAAATCATTTTTGTCAAATTACATTCACAAATTCTCATTGCAAAGTCGAATTTGGAGGTTGAAGAGTGAATAACATTGTTGAAGGGCCGTGACTGCGTTGATAGTTTGTGCGCGACACATACAAAGGAGGCGCGGCACATAGAATGCGCGCGGCACACTGGGTGAAGTTTGTCAGTGTATTTTTGTGTGGGCGCGGTGCACCAAAGCAGCGCGGCGCACTGGGAGTGCCCGCGGCGCGTTGAGCCCTCCAGCTCAAATTCATCAACGTTTGGTGATTTTTCACTTTCAAACAATCTTCCAAGCTCCAAGTAAGTTATCCAAGCTTGCTCAATGATTTTTTGATATGCTATGGTGGTTTAAAGGTGGAGAAAACAAGTGTTTTAATGGTGAAAGTTAAATGCTATATCCACTCCAAAATCCGCTCCATAAGGTTAGAGGAAGAAGTGATGGTATTTTGAAATTGTATGTCAAAGCTGCAACTTGTCAAAACAATCTCATTTCATTGTTATTGGAGTTTTTTTCAATGTTATTGTCATATCATTGTCTCACTACTATTATCATTGTGATTATAGCATACTTCCACAGTTCCACAGTCCCATATTCACTATCCCATATCCCTAATACCATTTCGTTCCCATGTTTTGAGTTCCCAAACCCTAGTTGTTACCTCTTTCCCTTCCATTGATTAAATTTCAAGTTTTCATAAGGATCAATGGTTTTTTTCATGTTTTTTACTGTACTTTTTCCATTTGAATAATTCCTATGTCTATCACATTGCAAGTCCCATTAATGTCACCCATTCCCCATACCATTTGTAAAGGTATGTAATCCCAACATTTTCCAAAGCAGTGAGTAAATTGTTTGTCTTTTCCAAAGCCACTGGACAGTCCATTGTGTTCATTATGACATTTCCCACAGTCCCCATTCCATGTTAGAAACACTTGGCATATTTGATATTGAAAGGCAAAGCACCAATTCATCATTTTCAGACATACTCCTAACGCTTGTTTTCACCATACCTATATCAACATATATTTGTCAAACATCTTGATTTCAGCGCCATGTCAGATACAGATTCACCTTATAAGCAGGACAGTGATTCATCTACAGAGGTTAATGTGCCAAGGAGGTCTCAAAAAAGTGTTAGGCATGTCAGGGAGGAGCCTACTTCTTTGGTTCAATTGCAGGCTTGCCCGCTTGCAATGGATTGTTTTCAGCGTCAGTCATGTTTCCATTATTGTGAGATGATTTCCCAAACTCAGCATCATCATGATTCAGCTCGCATATTTGTCTTACATTTGCATAACAGTCGTGTAAACCTTGCTGGGGTGGATTTTACTTTGTCACCTGAGACAATTTCAGAGGCGACTGGGATACCAAACATCGGGGAAGAGTGGAATAAGCGGCAGCAGTTGGAGAGAGCCTATTATGAGCCATATATCAGACCTGGATATATGAGGCAGCTGAGCAGGGTATTTCCATTCCGATTTCTGAAGGATGAGTACGCACCATTGATGAAACTCATCATTCGTTATTTCAGTTGTGAAGGGCGTTTTTCACGCTTGTATGCATATCACATCCAGCTGTTGATGCACTTCATGAGAGTGCGGTTGATGAGCATTCCATACTTCATGTACCGTAACATAGAGCGGATGGTGTTTCTTGTACAGAAGAAGACCCTAGCATAGCAGCATAACAGCATATATCATTATGCGCTGATCAAAATCATGGTGGTACATCAGCTCGCACATCAGGGCATTTCTTGGGAGGAGTTCATCTCCGGTGACTTCTTTGCAGCGCCACAGCCGCCTCCCGAGGTAGTTCATGATGAGGAAGAGCCTTCAAACCAGTTTAATATTCCTGAGACTGAGCATATCAGTGCTCCAGTGTATGTGACATATCAGCGAGGCCACAGAGCCTTATTTGCAGCTACACGACGAGTACTATCTCCACCCGGGGTGGAAGGGGTCTCGTTGACTTCATCAGCAGCTCGAGTACTATCTCCACATGGTGTGGAAGGGGTCTCGCCTTTGAAATCAGCACAGGTATAGGTTCAGGACAGAGGCAAGAGGCCTATGCACGATGAGGGCCCTTCAGGAGGCCGAGACACTGATTTTATACTCATCGATGTTGATGTGATCTCTCCAAGCTCGAAACTGAAAGAGATCATCCAGGAGCAAAAGGCCGAGATTGACACGTTGACTGAGAAATTGCAGAGAGCTCAGTGGGTGATAAATTACTTGGAGCAGTGTAATAAACAGCTGGAGGATCAGCACACACTTGTAGAGTTGCGGAAAATCCGTGAAGATCGACAATTGGCCCGGAAGAGACCAGGTGACATGACACCGGTTGAGCGAGATACATGCCTCACACATGTTAACATTCATCTGGAGAAGCTCTTGGCGAAGGCCAACAGAGACAAAGACATGCTCCATCATATGAAAAATCACTATTGGGCCCGCACGCATGTTTGCAGAGCAAAAATGAAGATCCTGAAGGCAAGGTTGAGCAAAACACTGAAATGGCAAAAGAGGCCTGATCCGCTCCGAATATTGGCCAAGGCTTCATTGGCTGAGCATGAGGCATGATGGGGGATATTCACTCCAAATTTCAGCAAATTTGGAGAATTTTTTGTCATTTTTGAAAATTTTGGTCTCAAAACAGGTTTTTTCGCCCGACGCGTCGCGCCACCCGATGCGCGCTTATGATTGGGACACTTTCTGGAGGAAAACTTGATATTTTTGGATTTTTTATGGTAAGTTATGCATGCTTAGAAATGGCCGAAGCATTTCATCAAGTTCTGGATGATCAAAAGGGCCAAAAACACCATGAAAATCACCTTTCTGCCACCTTTTGCACCAGCAGGAAGTAGTCTTGGAAAAAGGAAGTTTTGGAGGGGTAAATGAGCTCCAAATCAGAAAATTCCACTTGGGTTGGATAGCAGACATCCAGAGATTTCCAAAAATATATCATGAGCTTGATTTTGACTTCGATAAATTGTAAAATCAGGTTAAAGTATACTGGCGCATAGAAGTGCTTTATTTTTCACCTTCCAGCTCAAAAATTCGGCCAGTTTGGACTAGTTTCACCTCTTGATGTAATTTTTGACCTAGCTTGATGTAATTTGATAAACATGATGGAATTTTTGCATGTATTTACTTGTTCTAGATGATTCAATCACAAAAAAGTGAAAATCAAGTGAATGGATCAGTTTCCTAGCTTATAGAGGCAAGTTGTTTGGCTGCCTAGATTTTAGCTCTTTGTTTAGAATTGGTTCAAAATTATCCTAGAAGCATGAGCTCGACCCCTAGATGCTAGGGAATGGGTTGTAATTGTCTATATCTTGTAGATTTTCAGTCAGTAGCAAAGGTTGGACTCTTGGGAAAAGTTTGGCACACTATTGTACATATTTTCTGCATTTTTGGCTAAGGAAAGATCAGAGGTTTTGCAGCACCTATTGGGATTCCTGTGGCTTTCAGTTTTGATGGTGTTTCCTCTCAGTTATTTGTAAGTTACTTAATTTTTAATGTATGCCATTCCCTTCTTATGCTTCTGAAACTAAATGAATGAGTAAATGAGGTAGAATTCATTGATTCCAGTGCTCTGCCTTTAAATTTGTTTAGTTTTATAAGTTTTCGCCAGTTTGGAGAGGATCCTTGTTCTCCCTTGCCCTCTTCAGCTCCTTGTCATTCTGATCCATCCATACACATAATCAAAAGCATTAAGACTACTGCCTACCTTGCCCCAATTCGAATTCTACGAAGATCTGACCTCATCCCCAAGCCCAAAATTGCCATTCCCATTTTTCCAACAAAAAACCCAAAAAAATTAAATCAAACTCTTCCATTTGTTTACTAGCCTAAAATCAATATCCATTATAGGTCATCTCAGCCCCTTTGAATATTTTCATCGAGATAGACCCGGAGAGAGCCCTCTCCTGTCCTCGTAGGGCTAGCTACGAGGCTAAGCTTGGTTTGATGTTGCCTTGAGTTTTACCTTATTTCAGCCTAAGGTAGATTCGAGCGCTAACATAGTGGCGACCATACTGGGGAAAAAATCTCAAATGGTTGGCTTGTTAGAGTGTTCATTTCATGAGTTATAGACGGAGTCTAAATTCACGCCAGGTAGCTTTCGAAACGCTTTTGCTATGCATTAGCAGAAGTAGATAAACGTTGCTTCAGTCGATCTCCGGTTTAGCTTGTGAATGCGACACTTGATTTGCGAATTACCCCAGTATCACTTGTTCGTTCTAGACTTTTGGATGATTGAGTCTAGAAGTCGATAGGCTGAAAATAATCGGTTGTGTCCCTTGGATTTTTGAATAGATCAACACACTGGCTTCAAAAAGGCACACTAGATCAAATCCTGATCCACATCCGCCTCCAGTATATGAAAACCCCAACCTAATCCCAAGAATTTTCTGTCAAGAAGATCCCATCATTCCTTTGGTCAAATCTCACTCATACCCCACTGTTTTTGAATACATTGAAGATATTGAGTTTGATGATCAGTTCAAGTTATCATTGTTCAAAACCAAATTCGAAAGTGCTAACACGTTCATCATACACATAGATAAAAAATTTAGGGTGGAAATCAAACCAGACAGGTCCATTTGACAGGTGCAACAATTCCTCCAAGAATAAAATCAGTATATTTGTTATGAGCGAGATTGTGAATGGTATCCAAGACAAAAGTGTTTAACCCTCTATGAGTTAAGGTTGAGATTCCTAAGCGGATAGAACCAAGGTGAACGTAGGAAGTATTGTGTTTCTTAGCTTATTTTTGTAGCTCTTTTGGATCTAACAAGGGGACTGTTTAAACATATTTTGTATTTTATTGGACCTAGCATACACAATATTTTACACAAATGTGAGTAATGGCTTTCAGGTGGGACATGGAAAGGTCAGAATAAGCTTCATATGGACTAATTGTAGGGAGTTTCTAGCATGAAGTAAGCTGGTTTTCAACAATTTCGATTTCAACAGAATTTATTATAGAAGACGAAGCTTTATCAAAGAGATTTTCAATGTCTATATTAATGATACTTTTTTCCTAATATTTTACTTCTCGAAAAGAAACAAATATTCTTCCCGCTTCCATTTGAGCAAAGAAAGTGTTTATATAATTACCCTAGGGAACTAGACAGTATAGGCTCTGATACCAATTTTCGCAGGGGCTTCCTCTGACGGAGAATGAAGTTTGTTGATCAACAAATTCTGAGAAAGGTACACAAACCCATACATGAACCTTCAGGCAAGTCTAACACCAAACACGCTCTTCTGCGAATTTTTGCCTTAACGACCAAACAATGTCCCATGACTCTAAGTTAGCCTCTACGAACCTCAAATGAACCTCTCTTTACTCACAATTAAAAAAAGTACGCAACAAGGGGATTCTCATTATAAAAGACTTTTTTAATTTATATTTTGGAATATTTTACACAGATTTGTTGATTACATAGAAGAACTATCTAGTTCGTATCAGAGATTAACTGTTGAGGCTTTTACTGAGTATACAACCTTGAGGCAAGATTAAACTCTGAGGCTTTTTGGTCTTTCAAAGTCTCTGCCGGTGAACTTTATAAAAACTGAATGATTCAATCCCTAAAATTCTAGCCACTTTAGGTTTTCGCAATGGTTGCTAGCCTTGATGCGTAGGATTCTCAGACTTATGAACACCTAATAATAACTCTCTTTTTGATGCAAGCAGGTCGAACCAATTTTCATAGATGCAGAGCAGGAAGATAATTCTCGACTCCACCAAAAGTCTTTGATTCTCTCTAGAACTCCGGTGCCTAAATGATAACTCGTCCTCTTATTTATAGGAATGAGGGAATCTCTTTCCTGATGAATGGCCGAAAATACTGTTTTGTACAAATATTCATCATAATTTTGAGATGTGGATCAAATTCCACCAAAAGTCAGAGAAGTGCTCTGAGTCTCAAAATTTTACAAAACAGTTACACAGTGAAGATATTATCAGAATCCCATGGAATCAGCCATACTACAGAAAATTTACATAGTGAATATATTATCGAAATCTCATGGAACCGGTCACACTCATAGTTAGGTGACTAGACATTACATTACATAGTGGATACATTTATCGTGCAAGGTCCACGAGGAACAAAAAATGAATACAGTTATGGATCTCCCAACAAAGTGGAGTCACATAATCTTTTCTTGGCATATATGCTTGTTTCCAGGGCCTTTGTCAAATTCCTACAGATGATCATGGGTTTTCCTAAAATAATTTGATGTTTAACTTTAGTCATGACAACCCATTGGTGATGTTTAGTCATAAAATATAGAAGGATCTCATTGTCAGAGTATTTATTGAGATCTGAGACAATAGTACAAGGAAAATGGAAGCATTCGGTATTTTTTTATATCTCACATTCCATATAATGAGAAGATTCAAAAAAGAGTGTGTCCATGGCAGAGTTATTGAGACCAAACATTCCCCACCATTCAGTCAGCCATTGTGGTTGATGTTAAAGCCCAGTGAGGAATAGTGACCCACATTTCATCAGTGTATAATATGTACATCATGGTCTATCTCTACAAAGGAGATTCCACCATAAGGTTTTATATGTAGAAAAGTTGTAGATAGTCCCAGGAAAGATTAGATATGGGTCATGATGTGGCCATAACATTTTCAGACTAAAATATGGATCTCTTGCTTGATTTATCACAAAATATTTGAGATAAATATGGAATTAGGGGAATTTTGAGGCCTAAAATGGGCCTCCTAAGGAAATTATAAAATAATAGGGGACATAATAAAATAATATTGGATTACATCGTCAAATTTAAGAGGAAAGAAAATGAAAAACTATTTTTTCAACCCATATTTTCAACTTATCTCCCTATGGGTTTACTCAAATTTCGAGCGGAAACACTTGTTGGATGAAAAATTTGATTTCTCATCCAAGATGTACCCATGTTGCATACTTTCGATGGACCTTGCTACACGAAAAAGCATAAATACATGAAAAACATGATTGTAAACAAATTTTTTCATGTATTTCTCATTTTTCGTGTAGAAAGGTCCATCGTAAGTATGAAACATGGGTACTCCTTGGATGAGGAATTAATTTTTTTATCCAACGAGCACTCTCACTCGAAATTTGAGTAAAAAATTAGGGAGATAAGTTGAAAATATGAGTTGAAAAAGTAGTTTTATTATTTTATTATTTTTTCATATTTTTTATTTTTTCCTCCAAAAATGATGAATCATCCACCATGATTGACATGATCATGTTGAATCCTATTAGTTCTTATAAATTTTACTTTTATTGTAAATTTTTCTTAGGAGGCCCATTTTAGACCTCAAAATTCCCCTAATGGAACCAATCTCTTTCTTCTTGCCAAACCTCGATTAAATCATTGAAGTGAGCTTTAATGTCATTTGTGATTCGTCTACCAATTTGTTGGAATGGTTGTATACCATGTCAGGAATCCATTGGCTTGACTTTGGATATATTTTTCTTTCTGTAACTAAATGTTGAAGGTCTCCATGTGGTTGGAGATTTGCATTTAACACTTGAGTGTTTTGTAGCTGCCAAGTTAGTTTCCAAATATTTGTATAATCTTGCCATCATGTAGAGTCTGGTATTTATCTGTAAATTTATTAGTTGTGTCGGACATCCCATTCTATAAAAATAATCATGAGGTGTATTTGCCCTTGGAGATTTTCTCTGCTGAGAAAATCTGGAATGCTATTAGTGAAACCCTTAATGTGTTCAATATCAAAATAAAAATTGGAGAACAAGGCCTGCCATCTTGAAAAATTTTCTTCTCCGGGTTTTTTAATATCCATTGTCAGGATCTTTTTCATGGCAGATGCATCTGTTTTGAAAAGGAACATTTTATTTATCATATCGATATCAAATTTTTCGATGCAGTTCCTGGCTACTTTGGCCTCTTTCTCAATTTTAGAATAATTTTTCTCAGCTAGATTCCAAACACTTGAAGCAAATTGTATAATTTTCTCATCACCTTCCTTATTTTTCTTAAGAACTCCTCCCCAACCAAGCTCACTAGCATCAGATTCAACACTTTTAGATAGATTTTTCATCGTATACATATAAATGTGTAGGACTCAGACCCTTTATTTTATTTTCTTGACTGCAACTGTATGGGCATTTTTCAAGGGACTGGGATTATTTTTCAAACGATATTTCAAGATTTTTCTATCTTGGGTGAAATTTTTGTAGAAGTTGCAGACATAATTCATACAACCTAGGAATCTCTACAACTGGGTTTTATCTTTTGTTTAATCAAGAAACGTATGAGTAGATGCAACAACATGTTGCTGCAACGTGATTTTCCCTTTTTCAATGATGTGTCCCAAGAACTTAATCTTTGTTTGGAATACTTCCATTTTCTTCTGACACAACCAATTCACAATTTTTAACAATTTTTTTAAATCTGTACAAGTGCTTAAAATTTTCATCTACATATTTAGAAAATACCAATATTTCATCTATATATACAATAATTCAATCAAAATATGGATGAAAAACTTGGTCCATCACCTTTTGGAATTTTGAGGGAGCATGTTTCAAGCCCAAAGGCATGACATTCTATTCATAGTGTCCTAATGGTATATGGGAAGAATTTTTAAATTGATCCGCTTCCTTGATAGATACCTGCCAAAATCTTGATTTCATATCAAATTTTGAGAATATCTTGTCACCTGTCATTCGAGTTATAAAATTTCCTTTTTGTGGGATTGGGTAGGTATCATCTGCCAAGACACTATTAAGTGGTTTATAATTAATTAACAAGCATGGTATTCCTCTAATTTGTTCGGAATATTTATTCACATATAATCCATAACTATTCCAGGGGCTGCTAGATTCATGGATCAATTTTCTATTCAACAAAATTTGAATCTATTTTTGACAGATTTGTCTATAGGATTCATTCATAGGGATTGCTCTACTTTTACATCGCTTGCCAGAATATTCTAGTTTGTATGCAAGATCAACAAAGTATTTCTTTCGATACCAAAAATCATTAGTCTCTTCAGCGCAACATTATTCTTCTAAACGTTTTCTGATTTCTGTAATTCTCTTCATCACATTGGGTTGTTTGATTTGGTATTCAATCTGGAGGCAAGATTTCAAATCATTCAATTCTACTATTTTTTCTTGTGATTTATGTAACTCCTGCATTTCTTAAATCATAGTGGAGATTCGAGGAGTTGAGACAAATGGGAGTGTGATGGTATGCAGAAAACCATTACTGTTTGGTACAGAGATAAAATATCCCGATCTACCGTCTTCAAGTCTTATGGAACCATGTGGTTCTATGACCTCGAAAAATGGATTTCCCAAAATGCAGTCAATGGGAATTCTTCCTACTACAAAATTTACATTCATTCAATATGTCTCAAAACTATTGTGGCCTTAGGAATCCATACTGAAAATCATACCCTTGTGCCCCTAATCCAATAACTTCTTGTACTACTTTACACCAATACTTGGCACGGACAAATTTTTTATTCAAAACATTGATGCCTTCTCCAGTGTCTAATAAAGTTTTGAGATGAAAGATCTCATTCTGGATTTTAATTTGGAGCATGACATGAAATTGTTGATGTTGTACTACCATGATCTTCATATTACTGAAGCCCTTATAATCTGCAGTTTAGGTCTCATATATTTCTATTTTATGATTCGTTCTAGAAAAGAGCTCTGATTACGAGAGGGTCCTCTCTTCTTCAGGGAATTTTTGCTTTTCTAACTTGGAGACCTAGGCTTTGAGCTCTATTATTTATTTTTTCAAATTTTCTATTTCTTTGCTTATTTCTGGGAGGGTAAGTGTCCTATGTTTATCATTTTGATGATGCTTCTCGAATATTTAGTATTGTTTTCAAAAGAAGTGTCTACAAACAGAGCTTTAGAGCTAGATTTCTTACTAGTAGAAGCAAACATTGATCCTTGGTTCTTAAGCATGGTCTGCAAGAATATTTCTATCATCCTTTCTTTCATTTCTCCTTCAGGTAACATCTTTATTCCTGTAGGAAATTTAGCTTCCTCATCATCATTGAGGTGTGCCATGAAAATATTGAGTTTTGATTGTGGTTTGCTAGATACTTGTGCTTCTAGATCCTCCTCATAACTATACTTTGAATCGTTTTCTATGTAGGGAATTGCGCAGTGACAATTATCAAAATCTATAGAGATACAATTTTCAGCAAGAAATATGTTAGCTTGCTCTTACTCTTCTGAGTCAGAATTACTGAAACTAAAGGTTTCAGTTGAGTTGCAACAATCATGTCCAAGCATGTGAATTTCTTCTTTGATATGAATATTAGGATAGTGTTCAGTTTTATGCAGTTTGGAGCCACACTTAAAACATTGGATATTTACAAGTGGCTTATTTTGTTTTGTTTTTTCCTGAGATATTTTCCCTTTATTTAGTTTTGAGCATTCTCTAACGAGGCACCTATTTGATGTATGGCCTTGTTTGCCGTAGAGCCAACATACAATTTTACTGAAGGCTTCTTGTTTATGTGCCTTAGGATGTAATCTTGTGGGCTATAATAATGAGTACCAGACACAGTTTTATAATATCCTTTAGCAGAGTTTCTCTTAGGATTCTTAGGATGGCTGGAGTGCTTTTCTGATTGTATAGAATAATGTTCCCTCTGTCTGGAATACTTGTTGATAGCTTTTATTTTTTCTTTTTAATACACGATCATCAAGAGATAGTCCATGTTTATTGTAGATGGACTTACTATCAGGAAGTCAAGATAGGCTTTGGATTGACTTATTCATCTTTGATTTTGTACATAGGCTGACTAAAGCCTTGGTTATGGTGCAGTAGATTTCACCCCATGTATAAGATTCATATGGATGTTGGAATCGCTCCTGAATTCTTTAAATAATCAAAAAATTTGGATGGTAGTGAAGCAAGGTATAGTTGTTTCCATATGAGATTTTTACTGTCTTTAGCCCAATATATCCGCTGCACCCAATCTCTATAGAAATCTTCATACTATGACATCTTTTTGCACTTCAACTTCATTAGTATCGGGGAATGTTTATCTGATATCTCAGTTTTTGAACCACACCAATGTTCATGAATCATTGATGTGAGAGAACCAATCATGTTTCTTTGTAAACTTCCATCTTCATGTAATACAATATCCCCTTTCTCATCTTTCACAAATTCTTTTGCCATTTTTTCTAAAATTGCGGGAGAAGACTCTACTTCCCACCACCTCTGAAGAGTGCCAGTAAAGCATTGGATCAATGTTTTATAGGCTTCTATTTCATTTTTACCTTTCCTACCCATGAGTTTGTATTCAGTAAAAATCTCATCAATCATCCGTCTAACTTTGCCAGAACTAATATTATCGACATTCCATTCTTTTTGGGAGTCAAGTTGGAATGTCTAGAATTCAGGCATGCATCCCTTGCCACTAAGGTTAGGGGTGGTATATCTGGTAAATTGACTTGGTAGAGGTTCATAAACTAGAGAAAGGTGGGATTCAAAAGATGATTCTAGTTTTTTAGGAGTTTCTTTGGGAAACAAATGGGGAAATATATCAATAGGTTTTGTTTGTATAGAGATATGATGAAAGAAAAGCATAGATGAGGAAATCTCTTTGTCTTTTGCAGAAATGGATAAAACTTCAAATTTTGAGGTCAACTCTTTAATTTTTTTGTGGATATGATCTATTCCTTGAGTGAATCCCATTTCAATATCATCATACTGGCAATTGATTTGGTCAGACAAAGATGTTGTGGCTCTAGTGTTTTCATGGATAAAACCTTCAAGAGTGGAAACATAAAATTAGAATTCATTCAAATTCTTATTCACAGTGTTCATAGAGACTTGTAGACACTCAATTTGGTCTTTATGTGAAAAATGAATTGAAGTATATACAGAGAGACCTTTGAGAGAATTATTTTTCCAGTTTAATTTCTCACTAACCTTTTGGATTCTCTCATCTGTGCCTATGGCATAATCATCTCTTAAAATCAAAGCAGTAGCTTTGAAAATATTTTCCTTTTCTCCTAACACAGTACCTCTATATGGTGGAAAAACTGATGAATATTCAATATTTGAACCATCAAAGGTTTTCCATTGGTGTTTTGTGGAGATTTTTCCATAAATAATTTTTATTTGTATACGTTCTTGTAGTTTCTTTCGTTCATAGAAAGAAATACAAATTTTTGTAGAGTCCATATATTCTTTCCTTGCGGATGAAAAAATATGTTTTTATTCCATGGATGTTGTCAAATTGAAGTCATTGGAGTCTGAATGTGAAAATATGACCCAATTCAACATGATTTTCATCCAGGCAACATGAACTTTGTATTTTGGACATCCTGTCATGAGAGAAAAGAATTTGTACATTTCAGGTTTGGATGGCTTTTTGTAGTCATTTGTGATAGGATTTTGGAGATGACAAGAAGCAACAATTGAATCAATTTTCTCAAGATAACTTAGGCCATACCTTGGCATATCAGCACGGTGATTTTTTCTAAAAATCTCAGTGAGCCTTGCGTCTTCATTTTCTAAAGACATGAAGTCATTAATTACAAGTACTTCACCATGAGGGAATGAGATAGCGTTTCACTTAGGCATTGGAAAAGAGTGTTTTAACCGAATAGAAAGTGCTTCTCCAGTTCTTAGATTATGATTTTTATGGATAGTCAATTGTACAAGAATTTTCAGGTTGACTAGACACTGGCAAGCATGGCATTTAAATTATAAATCAGAAAAATTCAAAACTTGAGTGAGTTCAAATAATTCAACATGGAGACAATTTGTACAAATGGAAGAGTATGTGGTGGATGCTTCAGAAGAAGTGAGTTGAGAATTCTTGTAATATGTTACTACATGTTCTATTATTCTTCCTAGAATAGTAGATCTACGAGGAAAATACGGAACTGCAGAGGAAGAATCTTCCCTGATTTGTGCAGAGGTCATATTTTGGGTTTGGGGTGCTCTAGGAATATCTACCGTCCAACTCTCAAGAAAGCCTAGTTCTTCCCATTTAATTGCTTAATGATCAATCTTTTGATTGTGAGCATCTGTGAGAATAACAACACTTGATTTTGATTCTTGGCTGGGAGAGTGAAGGACTTCTGGCTAGATGGTGTTAGTATGATAGAAGCAACCTCTAGTGTGGATAGAATTTCTTTTTCTTTTTCTCCACATATCAAAGCCAGATGCCTTTATTTGTAATTTTAGTATGTCTCTAATTTTTTCATCATACACATAGACAAAAAATTTAGGATAGAAATCAAACCACACAGGTCCATTTGAAAAAGGAGAAAAAATTCCTCCAAGAATAGAATCAGTATAGTTGTTATGATTCAAATTTCAAATGGTAGCCATGACAAAAGTGTTTAACCCTCTATGAGTTAAGGCTGAGATTCCTACGGGAATACAACCTAGGAATAATGAAAAGTTAATAATACGTAGTGTTTACCTTTCTATTTGTAATGATAGTTTTATTAGAATAAAGAACAAGGAATTTGGAGCCAAAAAATTTCTACCAAGTTCGGTATCATCTCATCTGGGGAAACATTTTTAGCAAGCCCTTGAGAGTTAAAATTTATCATAGATTTAAGTTGTTGCAGCATATTATTAAAACCCATGGTAAAAATTACTTCGAGCAGGAACACATGTAAGGAGAATGGGTTCTTGAATTGGGAAGAGAGGGATGTAGAACACCCTCACACCTTGTGAAGGACCAGAATAATGAAACCCTTGGTTATTTCCAAGATAAACAGAAAGCCCAAGGGGGAAAAAATATAAGGGGAAAACACAACCCATCAAGGTTACCGTTTGGTTTCTGCGCAATATAGCTTAGGTCGAAACCCAGAATTTCATTCAAGTCCTTGACAGGTTGGGTGGCAAGAATCTGCGACCGAAAGGAAGTAAATAGGAGTCCCTATAAATAATTGTACACAATTTTTTTTTAGAAATGAAACAATTTACAACAAAGAATGCCACATAAAGTATAAATTAATATATATTAACACATAAACTATAATTACAGAACAAACAGTAAAATAGTTGATGCCATGCACACATTCCAAGAACAGAGCCCATAATTCGGGGTTATAACAGTCCCAAAATAAATTACTAAGACTTCAATATCATGTAACAAGGGAGAAACGACAAACTACTAAAGTATCAAAGCATAAATTACAATATTTGTTCACGAGGGTAATTCCAGAACCCAGTAAGGATTTTTATAAAGAAACACACACACAGACACACACACACACAAACACACACACACACACACAGATATATATATATAGATATATATATATATATATTCACCTCACAGTAAAATGTTATAGCCTATAAGGTGAAGTAAATTACCTGAAAAAATGTTGAGAAAAAAGAGGCATCTGTCAGTTTAGTTATCGAGGGAAAATGTAAACCTGAAAATAGTACCTTCAATGGGTAGCCATACCTATAGGGTAATATTCGTGTTGGGAAGAGCTAGAGCTGGGAAACTCGTGTCATAACAAAAATTTCAGCATGGGAGCTAACTGTTGAGCAAGCGAGGTAGAAACTAATAGTAGTTAGAAGAAACCTTTATAGGCCATGACCAAAGCGTTGGAAACATATAAGGAAATTAATAACAGAGGGATGCTCCCCCACAACACATAGAATACAAAGAATATGTGAAGAAAATAGTAGTCATACATAGACAGCGTAATACACAGAAGAGGAATGAAATTCGTTTTTCTATTCAACTCTACTCTCATAATGAAATTACATTCTAATCAATGCAATTGAATTTTTGAATGGATGTTCAATAACCATTTGTCGTTGGGTCGTCAAAGGACCCATATCTTCATTAAATCGGTACGTAGGCCGTATTTATGGTTTATACACAAAAACACATAAAATGCATTCAAAAACATAAAACTGGTGGACTTCAAACTTTATGTGTTTTGGCTATGATTCCTCATCGCATCTCTCTCCTTATCGTAGATCGCAGATCGACGATCTTAGACTTTAACTACCGTGAACATGGATAACCTTAATTTTGTGCGAATGCGAAGTGATGTGGCACTGTCGCATCACAAATCAATTAGCATAGCCTGCGGGCGATTTCATTGATAAACATAATTCTATGTGATTGTGATGTACGATGGATAGCGCATCGCAATGAAAATATGTTACTTTGCGGAACTTTTAATGGTAAACATAAAACCTTGTGAGCGCGATGTGCGATGGCACGATCGCACCACTAAACATATAACATTCGGTGTGGGCGCTTTATGGAAAAGTTAAACTGTTGTGAATGTGATGTGCGATAGCACAGTCACATCGCATAGTAAATAACATAGCTTGTGGCAACAGAAAGGTAAGTGGTGTAATCTGTGAAGTGTGCTCTGTGGAAAAGGTAAGTCAACTCTGGTAGTTCAAAGCAATAAACACAGAGGATGGCCTAGTACTCGGTTTGCGGTGTTGTGTGAAAAATGCCTCCAGATCTCAGATTTGCTGCTTGTCCTTTTCTGCTGTCAAAATTGATGGAATTGTGGGCTACTGCCAGCATTATTTATGGCAGTGGTTGGGAGTATAATTCCAACACTCCCCCTTAATCACAATTTCCACCATCAGTTATTCATAGACATTTTCTAAGATACTCAAAACTCTTCTGTACTAATGGATTTGTGAGGATATCAATGAACTGTTCCTCTGTCCTATAGTTCTACAGAAAAATCTCACCATTGTTAACCAATTCTCTTATAAAATGATATTTTTCATCAATATGCTTTGTTCTCTTATGGAAAACATAATTCTTTGATAATGCTATTGCTGAGCTATTATCACAATAAATTTTGGTTCCCTTGCCTTGCTCATGACATAAATCTCTCAACATCCTTCTCATCCAAACTGCTTGCCATGCTGCTACTGTTGTTGCCACTTATTTTTCTCCTGCTATTGATAATGAAACTATTGGTTGCTTCTTGGAATCCCATGAAATGGCTCCTGATCCCAAATGAAACACATACCCAGATGCGCTCTTTCTATCATCTACACTTCCAACTCAATTAGTGTCAGTGTAACTGATCAATTTAAAATTATCAATTGAGGAGTATAGAATAGCATACTCCTTCGTTCCATTTACATACCTTAAATTTCTCTTGGCTTCTTTCCAATGTGTCTCTTTTGGTGTCTCTATGAATCTGGAAATTAAACTCACAACATACATAATGTCAGGCCTAGTTGCAGTTAAATACATCAGACTGCGAACCATGCTCTTGTACAATGTCAGATCGACATTCTTGCTGTAATATTCCTTGCTTAACTTTAACCCCATGACATTTGGAGTTATTGCTGCTTTGTTGTGTTACATGTTAAACCTCTTCAAAACTTCTGCAACATATTTTTCTTGGGAAATAAAAATTCCCTTTTCATTTTGCTTTACTTCTATGCCCAATAAGTATCTCAATAAACCCAAATCAGTCATTTCGAATTCACTCTTCATGACTGCTTTAAAATTAGCAATGAGAGAAACATCATTGCCAATAAAGATTAAATCATCTAAATATAAAACAACGATAAGGATCTTACCATCATTTTCTTGATGTGGAGTGTGGGTTCACCATCACATTTTCAAACCCATTTTCTGTCAAGTAAGCATCTATCCTATTGTACCATGCTCTTGGTGCTTGCTTCAGCCCATAAAGAGCTTTCTTCAACTTGCACACTTTGTGCTCTTGGCCTTCAAACTCATAGCCTGGAGCTTGTTCAAAATATACCTCCTCTTTCAACACTCCATTCTGAAATGATAACTTCACGTCCATTTGGTAGACTTTCCATTTTTTTTGTGCTGTTATGGACAACATTGTCCACATTGTCTCCATCCTTGCAGCAGGTGCAAAGGTTTCTTCATAATTTCTTCCTTGTTGCTGCTTGTAGCCTTTGACAACAAGTCTTTCTTTGTTCCTTTCAATCTTGCATTCAACATTTCTCTTGGTCTTCTGGACCCATTTTACTCCAATGAATTCTTTACCTTTTGGGAGGTCCACTAACTCCTATGTGTCATTCTTTTCAATTGCACCAATCTCTTCATTCATTGCTTCAATCCATTTTACTTCTTTTACTGCATCTTCAAAATGAATTCGTTCATCAACATGAGAATACAAAGAAAATAAAGAGTTCAGACTATTACCATTATTAGCTTCTTGCTCATAAATATCACTTAAATTTATGAATATTTTTCTTCTTGGTGTGCTTGGAGTTCCACTTGAACTCGAGGGAGTTTCTAATCCCTATGGTATGCTTAGAGAAGCACTTCCTTGATTTCTCAAGGTTGTCCTGTTTTCTGCTTGAGGTGTGCTCTGATGTGCTTGTGTGAGTGGAGGAGGAACCATCGTGGAGGAATTATTTGTTGTTGTGCATTCGTCTTGCTCTTCGTGAGACACACATGTCTTCGCATTCATTCTTTTCTCTAAGCTTCCATCCCAAGATTCTTCCTCAATAAACTGCACATCTCTGTTGATTATAACTTCCTTGGTGGATGTATTATATAGTTTGTATGCCTTGGAATCATCACTGTATCCAACAAAGATACACTTCTGCCCCTTGATGTCCAACTTCTTCCTTAGTTTATTTGGGACATGTGCATAAGTGACACACCCAAATACTTTCATGCGAGTGACAATCCGCTTTGTTCCACTCCATGCTTCTTCCGTAAATTTGTTCATAACTACTTTCGTTGGGAATATATTCAAAATATATGTTGCACAATTGATAGCTTCAGTCCAATACTCATTTGGCAAATGTTTTTCCTTCAACCTACTTCTGACCATGTCCATGGTGGTGCTATTTTTTCTTTCTGCAACACCCTTTTGCTGTGGTGTGTACCTTGTGGTAAACTGCTTGTGTATGCCATTTTCCCAACAGAAATGTAGGAAATATTTGGAGATATATTCTCCACTTCTCTCAGTTCTCAACACTTTTATGTAGTGCCCACTCTGCTTCTCAACACGAGCTTTGAAGTGGTAGAATTGTTCAAAAATTTCACTCTTTTTTTTTAAGAAATACACCCACGTCTTTCTGGTGTAATCGTCTATGAATTTCAAAACATAATGGCTGCCAGCTAGAGATGGCATTTGCATTGGTCCACACAAGTCTGAGTGGAAAATATCTAAGGGTGTCTTTTCCCTTATACTCTTCCCTACCAGGAATGCTTCTCTGTGTTGCTTCCCCAAGGTGCGGCCTTCACATAGGCTTTCTGGTTTCTCAATGAGTGGTAATCCTTTTACCATCCCTTTTCTATCCAAGAGGTTCAAACCTCCAAAATTGAGATGTCTAAATCTCAAATTCCATAACCAGTTTTCGTCTTTCACTTCTTCTTGAAAGACCTCTTGTGTGACTGCTGCTACCACACCTCCTTCCTTCAAGTCTGTTCTGAGCTTGAGAGGAAACATCCTATTCTTTTTCATATGCACTTCTGCAATGACCCTTTTACTTGGAGGTATGTCCATGATAGTACACACATCATTCTTAAAAAACACATTGTATCCCTTGTTCACGAGTTTTCTAATGCTTAAAAGGTTAAATGTTAGTCCAGGTACATAATATACATCTGGCAGAAACTTATTTTCTCCCTTCCTTGTGAGTATTGACACTCTTCCTTTTCCCATGATAGAGACATTACTTTTAGTCCCTGTTGTCACTTCACACTTCACATCTTCATCCAGATTGGAAAACATTTCTATGTTTCCAGTCATGTGGTTGCTACAACTTGAGTCTAAGAACCATACATATTCATGTTTTCCTTGTGCTACATAACATGTTAGAAGCACATTACTCTATTCCTTATCTTCTTTTGAAAAATTTTCATTTTTCCTATTATTCATGTCATTTTGTTTCTTTCTACATTCATTGGCATAATGACCATACTTTTTATAATAATGACATTGGACTTGGGATTTATCATACCTTTGTCCTTGTGCTTGACCTTGTCTTCAGCCTTTGATTTGATTCTGATTGCTACCCCTTCAACTTGTGCTTGTAGAGCTGTTTCTTCCACTTGTCAGTGGGCTTCTTCCTTTTCCTTGTTAGTTCGATCTTCCTTGACCTCTACCTTGATTGAAAGGCATTTGTGTCTTGAATGCATGCTCTAATGAGGATTTTTTTGTTTTTTTCATTCTATGTTCATGAGATATCAGGGATGCACAAATCTCATCCACTGAAAAATGTGAGAGATCCTTGGTCTCTTCTATTGCCACTACTATGGCATCAAATCTTGAGGGTATAATTCTCAATATTTTCTCCATTATTATTATTTCCTCAATTATCTCTCCATGAGACCTTATATGGGTAACCAACCCAATCACATGTGTGAAGAATGAGTCTATGTTATCGGAATCTTTCATACAGAGAGTTTCAAAATCCCTCCTCAACATTTGTATTTTTGTTGTTTTAACTTTCTCCATGCCTTCATAGGTTGTCTTGAGAATATCCCACGCCTCCTTAGACTTTTTTGCTACTACAATCCTTGGGAAAATACTCTCATGTAATGCTTGATAGATATAGAAGAGGGCTTTTGAGTCCTTCTTCCTATTATCTCTCAACAAGTCTCTTTCTACTGTTGTCAAAGCAACCAACATTTTTGCGTCTGCTAGTTCATGGAAACCTTGTTCCACCAGCTCCCATATATCTTGTGAAGTAAACAGGTCTCTCATTGTAATGGCCAAATAATCATAATTCTTCCCATTAAACTATGGTAGTTGCGGATTTTTTAAGGTTGGTGCCTGTTGCTGCCATCGTGACTGTGTCAAACAAACAATCAACCTTGACTATTTAAAACAGAAGCTTTCTCACCGCTGGAGAAATTTGCTTCTTCAAATCAATATTACAACTTCTGCACTGAAGAGCGAGCTTGTGAGTCTTTCACTGAGAGCCCAGACCTGCTCTGATACCATGTTGAAAATATAGAATGAAATGAATATGAGAGGGATGCTCCCCCACAACACAGAGAATACAAACAATATGAAAAAAAAATAACAGTCATACACAGACAACATAGTACAGAGGAGAGGAATGAAATTCCTTTTTCTATTCAACTCTACTTTCATAATGAAATTACATTCTACTTATATCAAAATGGCTGAAGGTTGTAAAACCTAAATATAATCAATGCAATTGAATTGCTTAGCAGACATTCAAAAACCATTTTTCCTTGGGCTGTCAAAGGATCCATATCTTCATTAAATCGGTACGCAGGATTTATTTTTGGTTTAAACATGAAAACACGTAAAATGCATTCGAAAACATAAAACTAGCGGACTTCAAACTTTATGTGTTTCGGCTCAAATTCCTCATCGCATCCGACTCCTTATCAGAAATCGCAGATCGGCGATCTTAAACTTTAACTGTCGTGAACACAGATAACCTTACGTTTGTTTGAATGCAAAGTGATGTGGCACCGTCACATTGCAAATCAATTATCATAGCCTGCGGGCGGTTTCAATGATAAACATAATTCTGTGTGATTGCGATGTGCAATGGATAACGCATTGCAATGCAAATACGTTACTTTGCAGAAATATTAACGTTAAACATAAAACCTTGCGGGCGCGATGTGTGATGGCACGATCGCACTGCTCAACATATAACATTCGGTGAAAACGCTTTATGGAGAAGTTAAACTGTTGTGAATGCGATGTGCAATAGCACAATCAGATCACATAATAAATAACATAGCTTGCAGCGACAGAAAGGTAAGTGGTGTAATATGTGAAGTGCGCTCTGTAGCAAAGGTAAGTCAATTGCGGTAGGTCAAAGAAATAAACGGAGAGCATGGCCTGGTACTCAGTTTCCTGTGTTGCGTGAAAAAAACCTCCAGATCTCGGATCTGTTGCTTTTCCTTCTCTGTTGTAAAAATTGATGGAATTGTGGGCTATTGCCATTGTTATTCATGGCGGTGGCAGGGAGTATAATTCCAACAAAAAGTAGGAATAGTGAAGTGGAATACCCTGGTGCAGTGAAGTTCATATGAATTTGAACTTGATGGAACTTGCCATCAATGGCCTACTATTTTGAGGCAACCATAGGAACCAAACGAGGACATTGAACCTGTAAACATAAAAATTTTACCTGTAAAAGTCGAGGTAAAAACCCTGGCTAAGCGGGTTCAATGCCGAAACCCTCAATAATACGAAAGGAATGAAATGGCAACCGACCCTACAGTGAAAAGTGGTTTGTTACTCTACCACACAACTGGGTCGTCGGATATGAGGTCGGAGATGAAGGGTGTGAAGGATGTCATCTGTCTCAATACTGTGTTCAATCCAGAATGTTCGACAAATAGAAAGTCATCTCCAAGTAGGCTTTTACTATAAGTCAAATTACACTAAGTACTTGTTTCCATAAAATAGCCACGTGTTTAACAAAACAGAACCCATGAAGGGAAAGCAACAACCTCGTAACATAATGTTTAATGAGAATTACAAAGTATTAATAAATGCCGACAGATGGAGGAGACTTGGGTGTGACTGAGTAATTGCACAATCCAGATATTATGTATCACAAAATTTCTTATGGTATCAAAACCTAGGAAAAAAAAAGAAATTAAAAAAAAAACTTGCATAAAATATCGTAAGGTATCAAACACTTAAAAAAATAAAAGAAATTAAAAAAAAATTGCAATCATTTTATGAGTTGTTCTAATGACAACAATTATGAAACCTTAATCAATAGTAATTTTTTTTGTTAATATATATATATATATATATATATATATATATATAATTTTGTTATCTTTACAATTTTATTGATAATTTATAGTGGATATTTTATTTTAATTTTAAGAAAAATAAACATATTAATTAAACCTCTTAACTCAATCAAATATTTTAATTAATATTTACATTTTATTTTTTTATAAAAAGCAAACACTAACCAATTTGATTGTTAATCTATTTTGATTTTTTTCTTGAAACTTTTTACAATTATCTATCTATATATTTACCATGAACTAGAGCAGATAGATGTAATTGATTAGAAAAAGTCATTATCTAATAATTATACCACAAAAACCTAAACATACAAATTATGAATTAGCCTAAATTATGTCTTAAAGTATTTGTTAATAAGTTTTCATAACATATTATTCTTAGCATGGTTAGAAAATTCATGAGACATAAACACCCTCAATAGCCGCCATTATCCAGTTGGGGAAAAAACCAAAAAACACAATAAACTCATTTCAGGAACTAATTGGTATTTTTATGTAACAAATTAGCAATGCATCTTTCACATGTAAATGATATCAAACAACACTCACAGTTCCACTCTGGGTAAAACATTGAATTAACTGAAATACCCTGATTCTTACCTCATTTTTATCACAAATTTAACCATGATCATTGAAGTTGAATTGGAAACTAAATTTGTAGTACATAAACTAATATGAGTGCCTTCTCTTACACCCAGGTTGGGTCACCTGGTTGTTAAGTCTGGGACTGTATGGATGGCATAATTCCCTCTCATCTCATTCGGTCTTATTCTAATTCATACAACAATTCTAGGACATATCATTTTAGATCGCATTCCTCCCTCACTTCATCCACTCCTATACAAAAATGCCCGAGATGTACTATCATCACACTTACATCATCTTGAGATTATCTGCTTACTGCTACCTCTACAAGCTTTTTTCATGCAGCTTTAGGGCCGCCTCTAAATACTGATGAATTAAATTGCTTCTTGATGCAGAAAGGCCTAGCAATATCCAATTCTTCTTGATTATTTACTTTATCCCACAACCCATCTAATGCCAAAATTAGAAACTCGCAATCCGAAGTAATTTCAATCTTTTTGGTATCTGGTTCAACGGTTATCCATTATTTCATGTGTGAATCTCTTATTTCCCTAGTTACAGTTAGAGATCCCTGAACTCGCCAAACACCGTTGCAGAGTTCCACAATTCCACCAAAATTCTCTATGCGTTGGCAATCGTCCTCCCTTCCAGCTCGATGATCAAGTTTCCATCCCTGGCAATCCCCAACATTGGAAACAATCAAATTTCCATCGATAATTAGAGCAGTCACGCAAGCAGTACTACTACTAACCTCATGCTTCAAGAACTCTACATCTGTTGTTAAGTAATCAGCTTTAACAACCTCTTTAATATTGTCGTTTGTTTCATGTTCCATGCGGAGTATTGCATCTACAATATTCTGCCCGATATTTTCGGTAGCAAAAGCAACAAATTTCCAACCTCCATGACCATCAAAGACACCAAAGAGGGTGTCCATGAATTCTCTCGAACCTTGTTTGTATGAAATTGCGTGATGAAAATGTTGGAATTTAATTCCAACTGCTGCAAAGCAGAAACAGGACGGCGATGATTTAATTTTTGATGGGATTGAAGGACAACAACAGCCATAGCAAATCTCCACATTTGATCTTTGTTAGGACCTCACAATGTACCATTTTTACCATACATTTTGACACTACCTTACCCTTTATAACTATATTTAAAAAGGGTTCCATCATCATTTTCATTTCACTTTATCCAAAGGTATATGAAATCCTCCTCTTTACTATATATTTAATCTGTTTACATATAATTCCATATTACTCTTATATTTCATCATTAATCGAAGGTATATTTTTGCTAATATAAGTCTAAAAGATTGCAGATAATTTATGTGTTGTGCTGAAACAATCGGCCGTTGCTGAAACAGTCGACTCCATTGCTGAAACAGTCAGCAAGCACGTAAATTCCGTCACTACTCGTAATTTGCGATTCTGGAAGAGTATTTTTGGAACAATGGCAACAAGATAAAGACGAGCAAGGAAGTGGTTACACGGATTATTCTGAAGACAGTACTTTTTTTTCTGTATCTGTTTTAACAATATCTTTCTATGGAAGAATAGAATAACCCTGTTTTAAGAAAGAAGAATATATTTGGATAAATATAGATTTTCTCTGATGTAACTGTAATAGATGTCTCCTCTTTAAAAAGAGGAGACATCATCATTATAAGGGGAGTTAGAAACTACAGGAGAACATTGTTTTTGAGCAGGAAGGAGCTAGACTCCATTGTAATGTATCATTCCTTTTTGACAGATGAATAAAGGTTCCTTTTGAGCGCTTCAATTTAACTCTTTCCCTGGGGAATCTTGTGAGAAGGAAAGGGCCCGCCTTCATCACAAGATTCACCCGACTATTCCTGTAGTTTGTTAAGTTTCTTTATGATATTCGCATCTTAATTTAATTCTGTTGCTGAAACACCAATTGCATAGTTCTGTAATTCATTAAGCATTTTGTTTCCTTTAACGCTGCATGAGTTTGGTACATTCATTCTTAAAAGAGCCAAGAGATATTTTTTCTGTTATTTGTTTGAATGTATGATTGATGTTGGGAAGCAGGTGCTGAAGATTCTCGTGCAAGAGAATAGGGTCCTGTTCCCATTGATTGCTTTTCTTTTTCCTGCAGTGTGATTAGAAACAAGAGACAGGTGCTGAAGGTTCCTGTTCATGGGAATAGGGTCATGTTTCTTGAATTTATCTTTTCTATAGTGTGATTAGTGTCAGTCAGCAGGTGCTGAAGTTCTTATTTGAAGGAATAGGGTCCTGTTCCCTGTTATGGCTGATTGGTTTCCTTTCCTGCAGAGTAATTTCCTTTCATTAGGATCCTTAAAGACTGCAATAGAGGAATTGCTTTTACTATGACATAAATAGACTTCAGCTTTGTTAAAACAAGGTGTGAATAATTAGAGTTGTATGATTAATAATTGTGTGACTTTTACTACAACATTATTTTTGCTTTTGGAATTGAGCATATCCAGTGCGTGGTTGTCTTTGGAATAAGCAGAATTTCTCGGGTTGACAATTTATGTGGAGCTTGAATTGTTAAAACAATTAAAGTGACCAACATTTTGGCGCCGTTGCCGGGGAAGGCAATTATAGATTTCAAAAGAATTAATATTTTCTTTCTAGATGTGCAGATTGTATGAGAGGACGCGGAACCCAGAAGAAAACTAATCCTACAGGTGGCAAGGGCAAAGGAAGGGGAGGAAGAAAGACTTTCATTGACGAGATTGTATCAAAGGCTGAATCATCACAGAGATTAAGTTCTCGAAGACCAAAACTTCAGCACTCCCCTCAATCAGATTATAAAACAGAGGAAGTTGTGGGCCCTGAAAACATAGAGGAGCCAGTAATTAAAGGACCAGCAATCAGTGCTGGAGAGTCAGAAGAAAGTGTTAGCAAATCAGCAGAGCACGTTGAGGAACTAATAGAGAGTGTTGGATGACCAGTGGAAAACATTGAGGAGCCAGTAGAATATTTTGACGATCGAGCAAGTGCAGTAGAAGAACAACCAATGGAAGGAAACAACGAAGACTTCTTTGGTGGAGGACATGTAGATCTTGAAGGAGAAGGAAAGGATGAAAATTCTCTCTCTACCTTGGGATTTCCTATCAGTGATCTCCCTAGAGGAACAACTCCTATGAAGAACATTCCATTGTCAGCTTTACCTAACTTTCATGGTTTATCCTCTGAAGATCTGGATGAATTTCTTTTTGAATTTGATATATTATGCAGAAGTTATGATTATGTTACTAACGCTCAAAAGTTGAAACTGTTTCCAGCAACATTAAAAGGAAATGCTTTAAGATGGTTCATGAGCCTTGGAAGTCAGGTAATTACAACATGGGAACAGATGAAACAGAAATTTCTGCTTAAATATCAAGACTACTATCGGACGAGAGAAAAGAAGGACGAACTATTTAATATGGCACAAAAGCCGGACGAGAATCTGGAGGACTACGTAGAAAGGCTGCAGTATAATATACAGAGATCTTATCATCCGAATATAAGTAAGGAAATTCGCAAAACAATATCACTTAGAGGATTAAGGGATGATTGTTTAGACATGTTAAACATGCTTGGCAAGGGAGATATATCTAAAGAATCATATGATGAGATTGTTGAACTTTGTAAAAGGTGTTCAAGGGGAGCTGCAAAGAACAGAGTAAGTAATAGAGATCCCACCTATTCAAGAGTGCAGAAATCAGCCAGTGGGGGAGCAACAAGAGCTGAAATAGGTAATTTACTTGAAGAATTTAAAACTGAGATGTTAAGTTCTTTTACTTCACAAATCGACACTTTGCAGGTTAAAAAGAAGCAGGCTGAAGCAGAAGCAACTCTGGCTGTCTTTTGCTCGAAGTGCAGAGACAAACATCCACTAAGGGAGTGCCCATTGGATAAAATACCAATCTGCACCCTTTGTGAGAAAGATCATGAAACACAACAATGTCCATCTCTACCAGGAATAAAGGCAGCATTGCAGCCAACGGAAGAAGAAGTTGAAGCAGTTTACTTGCTAACTCAAAGAAGACAATGGAAACCAAAAGGACAAGGTATGAATTCTAGTATGCCATTTAATCGTTGGAATAATTATTCTGCTTTCAGTCAAACAAATTACCCTCCCTTTAATCAAATGCAATACCCACCCTTTAATCAAATGAATTTCCCACCCATGCAACAATCAAACCCTCTCTTTGTTGATCCTACAATGTGGACTCCTTGGCCCCCACAGCAGCCATCTTCTTTTAACCCTTGGAATTCAAATTGGAGAAGCCAACAACTCCCGTATCCAAATCAATTTCCTCAATTTCAACAACCACTTCCTCTGCCATCAAATGCTCCACCAAATAATCAAATGAGACCCCAGCTACCTGTGCAACCAAATCCTAACCCCAATAATAAAGTTGTGCAAGTCATTGATATTTAGAATCAGCCTACATTTCCTACTATGCAATGTAATGATATTCATTTGAGATCCGGGAAAATAGTAGAACCTATCATCGATGATATAACCTCTTCTGATTCTGATAAAGAGGAAATTGAGAAGCATAAAAAAGCACAACCACCCTCTAACAAGGGTATTGAAATAACAGAACCACCATTCCCCGAGCATTTAGTTTTAACTAAAATGCCTGAAACACCTGCTTTTAATCTTTTAGGGGAATTGCAAAACTTGTATGTTAAAATTCCACTTTTACAGGCACTGAGAGATGTACCAATTTATGCCAGAACCATAAGGGATATTTTTGTTAAGAAACCTGGTAGGAAAACTAAAGATCCCCTTACAGTACATGTGATGGGTGATTTATCTGCATTAATGACCGGAAAAACCCCTCCTGTGAAATATGGTGACCCCGGCCATCCTACCGTGACAGTTCAAATTGGTAAAACAATGATTCCTCAAGTTCTGGTAGATTTAGGTGCTGCAATAAACATAATGACTCTTGAAACTTCACAATTGTTACAGCTGAATAACACAATCATAGATACACCTACCATTCTAGAGTTGGCTGACCGTTCTACAATTAAACCTGAAGGAGTTGTTGAAGATCTACTTATCTCAGTTGAATCCTGGAATTACCCAGCTGATTTTGTTGTATTGCAAACTAAAACAAAGCTGGGGGGACATCCTTTAATTCTAGGGAGGCCATGGCTGGCCACAGCTGATGCCTTTATTAGTTGCAGATCTGGTTCAATGATAATTTCTAATGGTTATGAAACCAAACAACTTACTCTTTATCCTCATGCTACACCCATAATTAATAATGAAGATTCTATGTGGATGGATTATGATGATAATGCTATTCAGCCCATTCTAACTATTGGACAAGCCTTAACTCTTAAAGACAATACAGAAGATGAAATAATTAATAATTTTATTTGTGAACCTTCCTCTGTAATTGCTGAAACACACAATCAATTGACTGCAATTTTTGAAACAGATACCCAAGAAAAGATTGAATCTGAAGACTTATCTCAGGCATTAACCACCATCTCATCTAAAAGCATAACTGTTGAAATTGAACCTGGCAAGACATTAAACATAAATCTTGATCTAACAGTTGCTGAAACACAACAGTTAATGAAGTTATTACATGAAAATAAGGAAGAATTTGCATGGGATTACACGGATATGAAAGGGATCTCTTCTGAACTATGTACTCACCGAATTTACATTAAAGAAGGATGCCGACCAGTCTGTCAACCCCAAAGACGAATGAACCCTAATTTACGGGAAATTGTTAAAGAAGAACTTCAGAAATTGCTTAATGTAGGATTTATATACCCCATATCTGACAGTGAATGGGTTTCCCCATTGGTAATTGTCCCTAAGAAAAACAGGAAATGGAGAGTATGTGTTGATTACAGAGCCTTGAACAAAGCTACTCAAAAGGATCACTTTCCTTTACCTTTCATTGATCAGGTGTTGGATAGTCTGTCAGGGAAGAAATTCTTTTCTTTTCTAGATGGATTCAGTGGGTATAACCAAATTAGAATTGCACCCCAAGACCAGGACAAGACCACTTTCACTAGCCCTTGGGGAACTTTCACTAGCCCTAGGACTAGAATAGAGTTCTTCCATTTGGGCTATGTAATGCACTAGCAACTTTTCAGAGGGATGTTATAGGAATCTTTTCTGATATGCTGAATGACTCTATGGAAATATTTATGGATGATTTTACTCCTTATGGTGTGTCTTTTGAAGATGCATTACAAAATCTTGAGAAGGTACTTAAACGATGTATACAAGCTCACCTCTCCCTAGGTACTGAAAAATGTCATATGATGATGAGTGAAGGAGTAGTGCTTGGAAATTTTATTTCATCTCAAGGTATTCAGGTAGACCCATCTAAAATATTGGTCATTCAGAATCTTCCTGTTCCTAAAACACAAACTGATGTGAGAAGTTTTCTAGGACATGTTGGATATTACAGAAGATTTATTAAAGATTTTTCTAAGATAGCTTCTCCATTATTTGTGTTGCTTATCAAAAATGCTGAATTTAAGTGGACTAATTCTTGTCAGAAAGCCTTTGTAGAACTCAAGCATCAGTTATCTACTGCTCCTATTTTGAGGGGACCTGATTGGGCCCTCCATTTTCATATATCTTCTGATGCTTCAGACACTGCAATTGGAGCTGTCTTGGGACAAGAGGAGAATCATCTTCCTTATGCTATCTACTTTATCAGTAAGAATATGACCCCTGCTGAGCTTAATTATACAGTTACCGAAAAGGAGTTTCTTGCAGTAATTTATGCCATTAATAAATTTCGACACTATATCACTGGTTATTCTACTTTTGTGCACACTGACCACTCGGCTATTAAGTATTTAATGAAAAAATCTGTCACAAATGCTAGAGTTACCAGATGGCTATTATTACTGCAGGAATTTGATATCACAATTGTAGATCGGCCTGGTAAAGAAAATGTGGTGGCTGATTTCCTTTCACGGTTAAAAACTGATAATGATATTCCAGTAGATGATTCTTTTCCTGATGAGTATTTGTTTGCAGTTTCTGCTCACTCTCCATGGTATGCGGATATTGCTAATTATTTGGTTGCAGGAAAATTACCATCACACCTGTCATACAGAGAAAAGAGAAGAATTGTTCAACAAAGTGCCAGGTATAGCTAGATAAGTGGGTGTCTTTTCTACACAGGGCTTGATCAGGAAATCCGAAAATGCATTAAGGAAGATGAAGTGTATGACATATTAAAATCTTGTCATGATGGCCCTTGTGGGGAGCATTTTGCTGATAAAAGAACAACACACAAAATTTTGAGGATGGGTTACTATTGGCCCTCATTATTTAAGGATGCAAAGAAATATGTGAGGGCTTGTGACAGCTGCCAGAGAATGGGTCAACCCAATCATAGAGATCAAATGCCATTAAACCCCTAGGTAGTTTCTGAACCATTTGAAAGATGGGCCTTGGATTTCATAGGACCCATTAATCCTCCATCCAATCAAAGAACTTATATATTAGTCTCTACAGACTATATGAATAAATGGGTGGAGGCCAAAGAACTTATTAGAGCCAATGAAGAGGTTTTCCTATCTTTCTTATTTGAAGAAATATTCACTAGATTTGGAATTCCTAGAGAGCTAGTTACAGATGGAGGACCTCCATTCAATTCTCATGGTTTTAAGTCTACCCTTCAGAAATATCATATTCATCATAGAATGACTACACCATACCACCCCCAGGCCAATGGGCAGGTGGAAAGCAAAAATAAAGTATTAGAAGCCATTCTAACTAAAACAGTGAAGGACAACCGGAAGGATTGGTCTCAAAGGCTCCCTGAAGCACTATGGGCTTACAGAACTACTTGGAGAAACACTATAGGTTTTTCTCCCTATGAATTGGTTTATGGTAAAAATGTTGTTTTTCCTGTGGAATTTGAAATTAAAACTCTAAGAACTGCTTTAGCTGTTAATCTTGATTTGACCGATGTGCAGACAGCTAGGTTGCAGCAGCTTCTTGAATTGGATGAAAAGAGATTAGATGTCATTCATCAAACAACCATGATTCAACAACAAAGAATGAAGTGGCATGATAAAATTATCAAACACAAGCAGTTCCAAAAAGGTAATTGGGCCTTATTGTATGACTCTCGGTTTGAAAATTTTCAGGGTAAGCTACGTACACGTTGGCTTGGACCATATGAAGTAGATGTTGTTTTTCCTAATGGAACAGTAAGACTTCTAACAATTGATGATTCTAAAACATCTCTACTAGTCAATGGTCATAGGCTTCGTTTGTACCAGCGCCCTGTTTCTAAAGAGGATTTCAAGACTGCTTGCATGACTGATACACATTATCTTTTTCTAGGGGAGTCTTCTGCTCCTCACAGCATTTAATTTTCTGCACTGTATTTCTAGCACTAGATTAGATTTAAAACTAATAATCCCTGTCAAGGGTTGGCATGTTACAATTGAATTTTGCAGATTATGGAATAACTCATTAAGGAGGACAGATTCATCACAAGAAGATCTGAAGCTTCAATCACAGAAGCTTGTTTCCTTCATTTCAACCCATTTCCTAGCAATATCCCTTTTATCCCATTTCTACATTTTTCCCTTATTCTATTTTTCCCCACTTTTATCATTCCTGAAATATCATCCTTTAGCTAGTATTTCCCATTCCTTACTGCTGAAATTATCCCTTGGCAAATACTTCCCCCACTTGTCTTAAACCCAAGTCATTATATCCCATTTTCCTAATTTTTCCCTTTGCTGAAACACCAGTTTCAGTAACATGTCATTCATTTTTTCGTTGCTGAAACACCACTTTCAGCAACCTGTCATTCATATTTTCATTATTAAAACACCATTTCTTTCCTCTGCTATACAAGCTTTTCAGTTCTCCACTTTTATTCTTCAGATCCCTTGGGTGAATATTATTCAGTGTTGAGTAGATCCTGATATACTCTTGTTCTACATTCCAGAGAAATCTAAATATCCTTCCATTAATATCAAGCCATTATGAAGCATTCTATACTTCGAATTATACAGACAAAGGTAAAAATATAAGGTATGTGGTTTTTATTTAATGCAGTTAAATAATATTTTAAAGAGAGGATCTTGCTCATAATGATTACAATCTCTGCACACTTAAACATCATTTCACCATACGTAAGGGGGGAATTTCGAAAACTAAATCATCATTCCACACCATCCAATCCTCCGTCACTCTTCATATCCATTATTTCCGCCGTCATTGAGACTCCATGTCCTCTGTTGCAACAATTAGCTTGACCAAAGCCTGCGTTTCTATTCTCTGCGCCTCTGCATGTGACTCAAGTTAGTAGCTATGGGAGGTTTAGCTATCAGACATGAGCCTGGTTCGATAACTCTTCTTGAATTGTTCCCGGAGGCCTATCAAATTTTTCAGCAGGCAGGATGGACAATATACTTTGAAAGGTTAAGAGAATTTGATCCTCAGCAAGTTCTAGAGTTTACGCAGAATCTTCAGGAAGACTACTCAGTGGTTCAAGGGGTCCGAATTTCGGTCACAGAGGAAGATATAACACAAGTTTCAGGGTTGCCAGTTACAGGTGCTCGCTGGTTCAGCAAGAAACAAGTCATTCTAAATGCGCAGCAAGACTTTCTTCTTCCAGAGGAACGGATTGAACATAAAGGCCGTGGTATAAGTCTGCATTCATTACCTCGCCCATGGCCAACAGTAGCTGAATTCATCAAGCACTATTTGACATGCGAGGGGAGTTACCAGGTAGTCTATCAACACGTCTTCGTTTTAATGAATCATTTGCGACATGGTCGATTAGTTAATATTCCCTATTATCTGCTTGGTTGTATCGAAAACATGTCATATTACTGTAGACGGGTAAGATTCCCATTATTATCCCTTACCCATCATCGCTTATGTCAATTATTAATTCAGAGGGGGTTTTCTCAGCAAAATCCCCCTCTGAATAATCCACTCCTCATTCCCCAGCAAGCCGAAATTCCCCAACAAGCCGGAAGTTCCCAAGAAACTCCTGAGAATTATTATGAAAGGAAACTGGACGATATCCCTGACCCCCCAGTGATTCCATCCTTAGAACCAGTTGACCTACCCCCAAGTTCATCCCACTTAGTAGAGTCACCACTTCCCACTTTTCATATCTCTAGTGATGACTCTCAAACACCCCCATCTCCCCCTACTCATAAAAGGAAGAGACAAACCCCAACAATCTCTGTCTCAAAATGACAAAAAAGGGCTACATCCCAATCTGTCACCTCTTCCGAAAGCCCTTCCCCTAGAAAAGAATCTTCTCCTACAAAAAGGAAAGTCACTGACTTCTCTGCTTTCCTACCTAGGAGGAAAATGAAAATGACTGTTGAAACTGAAGTCACTCCCATTTCCCCTGACCCTGCGACTATCCTGTTAAAACTTCAATCCTCATCACCATTCCAAATTCCCCAACCATTACCCATCTCATCTTGTGGCACTGCTCCACAAGAACCAGTTAGCCAGGGTAACATGACATCGTTTATTTCTCAAACAGTGACTGCAACACAAGAACCAATTACTTACCCAGAAGCAGAAACACAAGAACCAGCTACTTTGGTACAAAAATCATACACCAAGCATGATAATACAAGGAAACCAGCTATAGCTGCAACACAAGAACCAGCTACAGCTGTGGATTAGCAGACAACTCCAGCAGAATCAACCAGCACACAGGGTTCACACACTATGGCATCTTTATTGGAGGAAAATGAGTTTTTGAAGTCTGAATTAGAGGCTTATAAGAAAGAATTGATCATGCCACGAGAAGCCTTTGATAGAGAATTGAATCTCTACATGTTGGCACACACAGCATTAGCACAAAAGAAGGATCCATGCAGAGAATACATGTGCCATGAGTGTGGTAACATTTACCAACAGGCAGGATACAAAATAGTCAAAATTTAGGTACCTGAGGCATCTACATCAGCTGCAATTAAAGAAGAACGCCCTACTGTCACACAAGAACCAGTAGGGCCCTCAAAAAGTCTGGAAAAAGAAACTAAACCACAGATATCCCACCCTGTGTTAGTCAGCTCAGCCACTCAGACAATGCCCCAACCCAGTACTTATAATGCCGGGACACAGACCCTGCCATGGAAACAATTAGAACTTATGAATAACTGGAAGAAACAATATGCTGTGGATCAAGATAAAATATTGCAGCAGCATAAGTTGGCCTGGAAGAATCACATGTATGCCAACTAGGATATTTGGGAACAGACACTGCAACAGCTCAAGGATTCTAAGAAAGAAGTCAAGGAATTAAAGGAAAAGTTGGTTTTGATGTTTTCATTAGTGCAAAAATTGTTGGCCACCCGTAAACCCTCCTTGAATTATTCTCTCTTCCTCTCTGAACGTCTTGTTTATTTTCAATTGAAGGCAATTAAGGATGGCAGACCTCATGAATTGCTCATAGCGGAACAATTTGTTAAAACTTTTGCTGAGGCCCCTGAAAGTGACCAACATTTGTTATGTGAACTTTATCTCCATAATGAGGCCATGCCTGAGAATAGAAAGGTCAATCTCACTCCAATTGTAGGTGATGTACAAATTAGGGCATTTGTTTCATTTCTTGCCAATCAGATAACATGGCAAACTGCTTTTATTGCAAGTAGGCATAATGAGGAGAATCGTCTCCTTTGGATTAGACCGGAACCTTCAAATCTGGCCATGTTTGTAGCAGAATATCACCGATTCTTGCAGAAGCCAGGAATGCACCGCTACATACAACAACTGCAAGCCTCAACACTTCTAAAGTGTCTACAGCTAATCAGAGTGAAGGAAACTGTTGCATTGAAGGCCAACACTATGTTTTGGCAACAGTCATGTAAGGAAAGACAAGACTATCACCCTTTTAGCCCTGATAATCTTCAAGCTGCACTATCCAGGGTACCAAATTACATCAGATGCATTCGGCATTGTGGAGAAAACTGGATTGGTTATCATTTTCATTTTCCAATCCTATGGATGTCGACAGAAAAATACCAGTCTCACTACCAATTGGCTAACAAGGACGAGGCTGTAGCATGGCAGAAATTGCAGAACAATCGAGGATTCCGAGCTTCGACAGAAGCCACCTTCTCCAGTTACTACTTGAGCAACTTGCATGCACAGAGTCAGTACTCAGACTCTGACTCGGACTAGGAGTTGCCTGAGGACATGCAACCCTTTCAGCTGGGGGGGATGTTAGGACCTCACAATGTACCATTTTTACCATACATTTTGACACCACCTTACCCTTTATAACTATATTTAAAAAGGGTTCCATCATCATTTTCATTCACTTTATCCAAAGGTATATGAAATCCTCCTCTTTACTATATATTTAATCTGTTTACATATAATTCCATATTACTCTTATATTTCATCATTAATCAAAGGTAGATTGTTGCTAACATAAGTCTAAAAGATTGCAGATAATTTATGTGATGTGCTAAAATAATCGGCCATTGCTGAAACAGTCAGCGGGCACGCAAATTCCGTCACTACTCGTAATTTGCGATTTTGGAAGAGTATTTTTGGGACAATGGCAACAAGATGAAGACGAACAAGGAAGTGGTTACACGGATTATTCTGAAGACAATACTTTTTCTGCATCTGTTGTAACAATATCTTTCTATGGAAGAATAGAATAGCCCTGTTTTAAGAAAGAAGAACAGATTTGGATAAAGATAGATTTTCTTTGATGTAACTGTAATAGATGTCTCCTCTTTAAAAAGAGGAGACATCATCATTAGAAGGGGAGTTAGAAACTACAGGAGAACATTGTTTTTGAGCAGAAAGGAGCTAGACTCCATTGTAATGTATCATTCCTTTTTGACAGATGAATAAAGGTTCCTTTTGAGCGCTTCAATTTAACTCTTTCCCTGGGGAATCTTGTGAGAAGGAAAGGGCCCGCCTTCATCACAAGATTCACCCGACTATTCCTGTAGTTTGTTAATTTTCCTTATGATATTCGCACCTTAATTTAATTCTATTTGCTGAAACATCAGTTGCATAGTTCTGTAATTCATTAAGCATTATGTTTCCTTTAACGCTGCATGAGTTTGGTACATTCATTCTTAAAAGAGCCAAGAGATCTTTTTCTGTTATCTGTTTGAATGTATGATTGATGTTGGGAAGCAGGTGCTGAAGATTCTTGTGCAAAGGAATAGGGTCCTGTTCCCATTGATTGCCTTTATTTTTCCTGCAGTGTGATTAGAAACAGGAGACAGGTGCTGAAGGTTCCTGTTCATGGGAATAGGGTCCTATTTTCTTGAATTTATCTTTTCTACAGTGTGATTAGTGTCAGGCAGCAGGTGCTGAAGTTCCTATTTGAAGGAATAGGGTCCTGTTCCCTGTTATGGTTGATTGGTTTCCTTTCCTGGAGAGTAATTTCCTTTCATTAGGATCCTTAAAGACTGCAATAGAGGAATTGCTTTTACTATGACATAAATAGACTTCAGCTTTGTTAAAACAGGGTGTGAATAATTAGATTTGTATGATTAATAATTGTGTGACTTTTACTACAACATTATTTTTGCTTTTGGAATTGAGCATATCCAGTGTGTGGTTGTCTTTGGAATAAGAAGACTTTCTCGGGTTGACAATTTATGTGGAGCTTGAATTGTTAAAACAATTAAAGCGACCAACAATCTTCACGCAACCAGTCTCCTCTACACTTAATGATTCACCCACTAGAAATAAATTATGCACCAACCAATTTGACTTACCACTTTTCATTTGATCACCAGCAACATTTTGGGAGGTAGCAGACTTGAGCAATGAAGGAGGAAGATGATCCACCGGAAGAAATGAAGTCACCCATCACTGGACCCACCACTTTACAAACCAAAGGAATTCCGAGGGAGTAAGAGAGCTGGAGTGAATGCTCTCCAAGCACCCCATGGAAAGCATAAAGGAACGTATAAAGTTTTTTTTTTTCTTTTGATTTAATTTAACATTGGGTTAATTATATTTACCATGGTACATTTATTTTTAACTTTGGTTTATGTTTTATAACAGTCGCAACATAAGTTTTATGTTTTGTTTTAAAAGTTTGGTTATATAGAGTTTGATATATATATATATATATATATATATATATATATATATATATATGATAAATATGGAATATTTATAATATATATTTATATATATTGTAATGTGCCGTGAGTACAAAAATAGAGTGGAATTAGTTGACTGTGTATTGTGGAAAAGGCCCGAAGGAAGAAAAACAGAGAGACATAGAGCAGAGTTATGAAACAATACTGTGTGTGTAGCAGTCAGAAAAGAGATAGTGTTGTGTTTCGTAACAGCCAGAAGAATTTTTTGTTGTTGTTGTGAATCTAGAACAAAGAAGTTCTGAGGAATTTTTCATTTTGTAACAGTCCAGTTTTTATTAATGAAATATATGTTCTGCACATCTCTATCCGCATTTTTTTTAATTAAATCTCTGTGTTGAGTTGAGGGATTTTATTTTCTCTGTGTGTTAAGGAATTGTTAAGAAATTCTAACATGGTATCAAAGCAAGTGCAGGCTCTTTGAAGTTGTCAAAGAAGATGAAGGAAGAAGGTGTTGTTGCAGCATTGGACCAGTAGAGTGAAGGCTCATCAAAGACCAGGTATTTTAAAAAATAGATTTTATTGTTTGTTGTTAATATTATGTTCTAGAGAGCTGTAAAAGAGAAGTCTCAAGAGTTTTTAGAGACAAAGCTTATTTCTCAGCAGAGAGACAGTTTCTTTAAAAAAAACATAGTCAAGTTTTTAGCATAGTTCAGCAAGCTAGCTATGGCAGGAGCCAGCACAAGAATGGGTATTGGAAATACTCAACTCCCACAGTTTAATGGTAAGAACTATGACTATTGGTAAATCACCATGAGAGCCCTGTTTGCCTTTCAAGATTTATGGGAGCTTGTTGAAGATGGTTTTGAGGAACCAAAAAATGAACAAGAGTTTAATGCCTTGACGCAGGCAGAGAAGGATTTTCTAAAGAGAAATAGGAAGAAGGACTCAAAAGCCCTCTTCTATCTCTATCAAGCAATGCATGAGAGTGTGTTTCCAAGGATAGTAGCAGCATATCTCATTTTAAGTCCTTGTAAGAGTACGCATAGAATATTGAAATTTCACTTTTAGTTCTTTGTCTCCATTTACATTCTATACATACAAGGAGTGAAAACCTTCGTTTAAATTTCAATGATTTGATGTTCCATTACTAATCAATAAACATGTATATGGAGAATAGTGCATCATGGAGATAGGGTTTTTCCTCCCTAAATAAGGTTGACAAGCATCTCTAGTTTGGCTCTGATATCACTCAGAATCTATATCCTTCTTATAAATATTCGTCTTGGCCAAGAATGCAAACAAGAATCCATAGCCATTTTCATAATCAGAGGGCCCAGAAAGTAACTAGCCTCTGCTCAGGTAGGTGAGGTCCTGATGCTCGAGCTCTGTTAAATTATTGTAAAACACTGAGCTTTGAAGTAAAATATTTACTTTAGTTTGACCAACAAGAAAACATGTTGAGCTAAGAATCCTTTTTCATTTGGAAACATAAGTAATCTATAAACAGTAAATCTCTACTACAATGTGCCATGCCAAAATAAAGACTTACAAGTAGGTAGCCTCAATTTATAAACCATTAATGATAAAATTTGAATTACTGTTCTCATTTCAAGTCCTTGTAAGAGTACACATAAAATATTGCAATTTTCCTTTTAGTTCTTTGTCACCATTTAAATTATATACATATAAGGAGTGAGATCCATCATTTAACTTTCAATCACGATGTTCTATTACTAATCAATAAACATCAATATAGAGAATTGCATTGCCTTTGATTTTCCAACATGGTATCAGAGCTAAGGTTGACAGAAGAATGCTTGAAGATCACTGATGTTGGCATAAGTTGAAGATACCTCCAATGGAAAAAATATAAAATGATGTACTATAGAAAATTCTGGCAAGTATTCAAATATAGTAATGTGATTGAAGTAGTAAGAGGTTCTCCACAAGAATTAAATTCTATTCTTCAAAGGTCTACTTCTTTTCTGCAATTTTAAGTATCAAATTCCAAACATTTGAAAGAGCTATGTTTTGAAGGGATTAAGGATAATCAAAAGATATGTAAGTTGTGCAATTCGAGTTTTGAGGTGATAATTGTGGTGCTACAATTTAAGACCATAGTTAGCTTTCTTATCCAATAAGACCATTTATGTATGATGACTGTTTGAAGGTGCAAAATCTAGAAAGAAATAATTGATGGCAACACACTACATCTATACAATGATCCAGAGTTGCAGGCCTTTTGCTTGCTACAAAGAGAAAAAATTTGACATGTAATGTCTCTAAGACAATGCATATGCATGACTTATCAAAGTACTTTCTCTGAGCTAGGCCATAACAACGATCCGTGGGTTAAGCTTGAAAATATAAACTACTAAGAAAAGTATAATATTATACATCCAACAAGAGTAGACCTATCCTCAAGAGAACCTCACATACCTCAGATGAGAACAACTAAACAGGAATAAAAGTAAGAACGAGGTTTTTGTCTTTATCTTTTTTTATATTTGTTTGGCATACGTTAGAGGAAAAGCATCTGAGTTGAGAGAAATAGATGGACTAAGAAGTCGAGTTTGTATCTCTGATATGAAATGATGAAAAGTATCATAGGGCCAAGTTGTTAGGGCATCCTTATCTCTATTACTTAAATAAATTTAGGTCCAAAAATCTAGAGATAATCTAGCGCAGGAACAAGTTGCAACAGGGCTGTTTTAGGGTTCTTGTGCTTGGTTGGAATGCAGGTTAGCAGACTGCATAAATGCCTTGGTAGAGAAAGGCTTTCAAATAGGGTCAAAGGTAGATAGAGGTTGTTAATAACTTTGCAATGGTGATTGGTTCATAGAGGAAGTTTGCTAGGTTGGAACGTTGCTCCTAAAAGAGCTAGAGCATGTGTTTGAAGATCATCCAAAATGTGAAACATCACAAGTAATTCTGTGTTGCATCCATGGAGGAATATCTTTGAAAATATTTTTGGGAAACTGAACTACTGTAGGTATCCTTTTGAGGACTAAAAGGTGCAACAATAGGCTAGAAGGTGTATTATAACGCAAATTATGGAAATACTTCATAGAAGAAGGGCAACCACAGTCTCTTGAGTAGTGGAGGCCGAGTTGGAAGGACTGTAATAGTGGTTACAACATGCCCTAATCAGAGTTCTGGTTTCTGCAGAAAGAACACAAAACCAAGAATAAGAAGGATAAGGGGAAGTTGAGAAACAAGGTATGTTTCTCTAATAGATTGGTTTGTTTATTAATGAATGGTTGTTAAAGAGCACTTTTCGACTGTTGAAAGGCCCAAGTAGAGTGATGTTTGAAGAATTAAGTCACTATTACAAGGCAACGATTATGAAGCCAGGACAATGATCGCTAGAATACAAACTTTATTGTATGGGAAGATGTTTGAGTTCATTAAGCACACTGAATGTGGAAGTTATTTAGTATTGTATGAGCTATTGATGATGCCTTAACTTGTGTGACAAAGTAGTAGTCTTGACTCTTGTCACTATGTAAGGACATTTCTAGAAGGCCCTATGAACAGTATAGCTTGTAACAACAAAATTATTGTTGAAGGACAAAATTGCAGGTCCTTGTTCTAAAATATCAGAGATATAGGGCAGATCGTTTAGAATAGTTAGATTATTGGACTGTATGAAGGCAAACCTAAAAACCCTAGGTGTGTGATTTGGAGCAACATATCAATGATTTGGGGCAACTAGTTGAAGACCCTATGAGTTGAAAATATTGAAGGAGCAGGATAGCAGCTAGAGGTAAGGATTATTTATGACAATGAAGCTATTTTGACTGATGAATATTGATTGGAAAGGTCAACCAAGTTGTGGATTGGCTAGCCTTTTGATAATTAGTGTGTTGAAAGAATTGTGTGATGGACTATCTTCATTGCAGGAATTAGTGGAGATCACATTTAGAGAGAAATTTCAATTTTTTTCTTGGTACGTTGTGTCAAGAAAGGGCTCTACATGGAGTACAGTGCACTGAAATACCATGGGACATTGATGAACACCTGAAAAATAGAGAGAATACAAATTAAGAGGTGATTTGTCTATTTGATAAACTGAGTATAATATCCTCGCCCTTATAGGTCCCAAAAAAATCCCACGCTTGCAAAATGAATATAGAAAAAAGACTTAATTACATATGGAATACTTGACAATTAGCAGGATTGGAGAAATTCTCCAACATTGTACTTGAAATCAGATCATTTTGAATTATGGCAGAGGCAACGACAATCGAAAGTCACAACCCAAAGTTAATATGTTTGAGGATCCGCAGTCTACAATTGATGAGATTGGAATTCAAGTCCTAGAAAGATAAAATAGTCCATTACCATGCTTCATTCATAGAGTGATTTCATTTTCTTCAAATTTTTGGGATAAGATAGAAAGAAAGGTTTTATTTCGTAAGTTTCTTGTGAAAATCCTAATTCCCTCACTGTATTATGTGATAGTGGTGGCTACCTTAACACAAGGGTTTATATCTCAACTCGTTGTCACCATATCGCTGAGAATTTGTTTAGTTCCATAATAGTTGGTGCCTTGTTAAACCCCACTGGGTAAGGTGCACTAATCTATGCCAATGGGCTTATTTGGGAATTAGGATACCATATTCAAATGTGATGAAGCATCCTTGGGTTTCCCATGAGATTTCCCTTTGAAACAATAAGATAGAAAGAAAGGGTTTCCTCTGTAAGTTTCTTGTGAAAATCCTAATTCCCTCACTGTATTATGTGACAGTGGAGGCTACCTTAACACAAGGGGTTATATCTCAACTGGTTGTCACCATCTTGTTGAGAATTTGTTTAGTTCCATACTAGCATGTGCCTTGTTAAACCCCACTGGGTAAGGTGCACTAATCTATGCCAATGGGATTATTTTGGAATATGGATACCATATTCAAATGTGATGAAGCATCCTTGGGTTTCCCATGAGATTTCCCTTTGAAACAAAAACAGTGACCATTACGTTGACCATGAAAAACAAAACCCTTGAGGGCAGGTTGTGACCATACAAAGAAATGACTATATACGCTCCTCCATCTCTAAACCATGTAATTCTGAGTGAAAAATACAATGAGGTTGAACTTAAAAGGTCACAAAGGTCCATTGAGATTTAAAAAACTATGATTCAAGAAACAAAACTAGAAATGTTCTGATACAAGGAAAACTTGAGAGAATTTTTTTTCACTTACTGAAACACCACACAAATACGTGTTAACTCGTCATAAATTTTAGCATTGGATAGACTCTCTTAATCAATAAGGAAAAATAAAATAAAAATTGGAGGACATAGGCACTAGAAATAGTAGCTTATAGTCATTTCACTGATAAGATTGACATAGTCTTAAACCATTGACCAAGTTTCCATTCTAGTTGTGGTCTGCTCTGACACACAAATGGTAGGAACCTCAGAAAGACAAAGGCCTAGTGGAAGCCTCGAGTGATTTTGATGAAGTATATATCCTTCATGCACCTGAGCCAAAGGAAGACCATTCCTTGTAGTTTAGCCCATATGGACATGTTTTTTGAAGCCTTTCAAAAGGGAGAAAGGAAAAGGAAAGAAAATTTCCATGTACTCATTATACATAAGGTTTTGTAGGAATACTATTGCATTTTCACAGTACGAGTAAAAGGAGCATGAGTCATATATTCTGCTGAACGTCGTTCCTGCCAAGGCTATATGTCGACGATGAATGAGATTCTCAGAGCAAAAGAGATAGGTTTCTTGCTGGTGATAATCGTATTGGTGCCAACACATATTATATATGTTGTGGTGGTTTTTCCATTTTCAGTTGGATCTACTACTGTTTTGACTGAGGAAGGAAATCCAAAAGAAACTCGAGTTTTTGGTCTGGTTGCTCAGGAATTGAGACAATTGAATTTCCTAATAATTGAATGTCCATACTCAAATATTTTGTGGGAAACTATTTTATTGTTATGAAACTCATGAGAATTTGCACAGTTAAGAATAAAGTCTACAAAAATATTCCCAAAATTCGCTGAATCTTCCATAAGTTTGCATTCCTTCCAATCTGGGCTAGGATGCACTAGTACAAAACCAAAGCTGAGATGCACAAGTCTAATCCGAAAGATAAGATGCATTAACTAAATTCACGCTAAATTTTTCTTTGTTGCGATGGATTACCTTGTTTTTTTTGTCATTCAAATGAAATATGTATAGATCATGTGAAATTGACAAAAATAAAAATTCAATTATGATCAACAAAACCAAGGACATTATATAGTATTTGTATACAAATTTTATGCATTCAATGCCAAAACCTTCTATGAGAGAAGATCAGACCATGAAAGAACAAGAAAAGAAAATGAAATCCATGAACAAACAACTACTGGGAATTGAAACAACTAGCGGTTAACGATAACATTATGTAAGCTTCTGCTCTAGCTTTCCTGAGCTGATTCTTCATCATCATTTTATTCATCATCCTCTACACTAGCATCATGATATTGCATGTATTCAGACACTAAATCATTCATGTTTCTCTCTGCTTCAGTGAATTCCATCTCATCCATGCCCTCACCAGTGTACCAATGCAAGAAGGCTTTTCTCCTAAACATGGCAGTGAATTGCTCGCTCACTATTTCCTGAATGGATGTTAAGTTCCCAATGAACATGGGAAACATGGAGAGGCCTTTATGCCGGATATCACATGCACTAGATTTTAGTTTTCACATTGTTGGGGATTCATTCCAAAAGGTATGATGAATTCTTGTTCTGTGCATTCATCATCTGTTCATCCACCTCTTTGGTGCTCATATTTCCTTTGAACATGGTAGATGCAGTCAGATACCTATCATGATGGGGGAAGGGGATCAATTTCACTGCTAGCTTCCTTAGATCTTAGTTAAGATGACCAAGGAACCATAAGAAGCAGGTGACTCCACTCATTGTTGTAGATATCATATGGTTCAAATCACCGACTGCAATAAACAATATCAAATACATAAGATATACTGAAAAAAATAGACTGTGGAGATTACTTTATTCACCCAGATAAACTAGGTATTCAAATACATAAGAGCTGGAGTAGAAGAACCTAACATTTTCATGTGTGGGGTCCCATGAGAGAATTAAATATAATAGTTAAAATTACCAAAGAAACTAACAAATATCTACAGAACAACATGTATTAATATGTGTTGAAGAGTTTAGGCTGGACTTACGCTGAAAATATAGGGCGCTCTACAACCCCGGTGAAGATAGGGACAAATTCAAGAGTTTAGGCTGATTTTACCATGAAAATCTAGGGCACTCTACATCCCTAACGAATATAGTGACAACTTCAAGAGTTTATGTCGGTTTTACCCTATAAATATAAGGGGGCTCTATAACCTCGGTGAAGATAGGGACAACTTTGATGCATACATTCTTAACAAATGTAAACAATATTTTAAAGCTAACAATAGATTAAGCACACAGAGCATAGGTAGTAACAAAGCACATCTAAATATAGATAATGAGGCAGGATAGAGCCAACTTTACATGGTTTGTGCCCATTTTAATTATAGTTAGCTTCACAGAAAGAAGCACGATGTATTGGAAAACAAAGAGTGAAAAAAAAACAATGAACACCATATTTCCATGCGGGTGACACTAACATTTCTAAAGGATTAAGGAGTTATGGCCAGTTTTACCCTGCAAGATAGTTCATAAACTTAGCGGAAGGTCCCTTAGACGATTTTTGATCTCATGGATTCCATTAAAATTCTTTAATTCAATTGAATCTAGTTGAAATGTGCATAACGAGATCACTTCACAATCTATAAAGAAAAAAATCTTCAAGAAAAGGAAGAGGGAAAGCAAACATCAATTGAAAAGAAAAAAGAGGACGAGGGACTTAAAGAGACTCAAAAAGAAGAAAAGTGGGAAGCAAAATTTAGAGAGAAAATCTAGGAATTCAAAGGAAAATCTCTAGAACCAATTTTAGATGAGGACTGTGCTAAACAAAATTTTGAGAAAAATGGATTTCCTGAAGGATAAGGTTATCATTGATGTCATTATAATTGTTGAAGCAAGCCCTAATATTCCCTAGGTACATGAATGAAGTATATTCTAATGGAGAGGAAACATCATGGAGCAACGAGTTCAATTGTGAAGTTGATGATGAGTACATTCAAGATAGCTTCAATCTTAGTGGACTTACTATGATCATGATCTTGACTTGACTTTGGATTTGAAATCCCCCAATGAAACACTTTTCTAAAGATTAAAGAACCACAAGGACAATTTCTCTCTTTTAAATTTGGAGAGCGTTCAACGATTCTAAAATGTAATTCTTTCTATGTATGCCAACAAGATGATATTCTAACTCAGAAACAAAATGCGCTGGTAGAATTTGTTCAAGAGATGTTTTATATCAAAGCAATAATGTTGGAGAATTTTCCACACCTTTTTTTAATGGCATACCCATACATAAAACCTATGAATACCTAAAGCACATGCCATGGTCAAAGTTTGAAAATAATAGCTACAAAGATGGTTACTCAACCATATAAAAAAGGAGCCTCATTATCAACCACATGATTGCTGGCAATGCTAGATTGTGATAAAAAAATTGCCAAAATTAAAAGACATAATTTAAGATATATATATATATATATATATATATATTGTTGCATAGGTCGACTCAAATACTCATATCAGCCCTCCAATCCCAAGTGATATGTCTCTTAAAAATAGTCAAACAAGTATAAATACAAAGTTGTACTCCTCATTCTAGGCCATCAAATTAGCTCTGAGATACATAACAAGTGAAAAAGCAGAAGTAAGAGGGTTCATAACTCATGAACCAAGGAATTAAGGAGAACAAAGATTATCTAAAGTTTAGAATTTTTTGTCGAATCCCCTATGGTTTCATTATATTTTTTATGGTTCATTTGGAGCAAGATTTGAGACTGAAATAGCTCATACTCTCGAACCTATGGTAAAGGTGAAGATCAAACTTGTTCTTGACGTGTGAACAAACTTTTACGAGCTCAGATATTTGGAACTATGCATATATTCTTAGATCCATGGAAACATCTTCAAACCCGTGCGAACAAATTTTGGATCTATAGTCCGATTAGTTTGGACTTGTGACACTGTAAAATTTCAGATTTGTGGCACTGTGAAAATTCAGACCTATGTCACTGTAAGAATTCGTCCCTGTGACACTGTGAAAATTTGAACTTCTTAATGATTCATATCTGTAGCATTGTGAAAATTTGAACATGTGGCACTTAATGTTTTAGACCTGTGGAATTTGGTTGGAAATTTAGCATCCCTTGAGAGCAGAATATTGGTCATATGTTGAAGTTGTATAGTGACCTTTTGGGAGAAAACTTGAAGAACAACATTAGAAACTTCTTGAATGATCTATGTAGCATAACATCTCACCTTCGTTAAATAACTCTTATAGACTATTGCTTGAGGACTTGCTAGAACAAATTGTAGTGGTGTTTTTGAAGCTATATTTGGAGAAACCCCCACTTCTACTATTTGGAACAAGATTGAATATATTGAAGACTGAGTTGAAGCAAACCTATTGAAGTAACCATCACAACCCTTCTAAAGGAGGAATCTTGGTTCATGACAAAATTCTTGTGAAGACCCTAAACCTTGGAAAGTGCAGACATATCCTTTATCTTGGAGAAACAACATTAGTGTATTTTGAACCTACCTCCTCTGTATCTCTTAAGCATATCCTTGTTGGAGCATCCTTTCATATAATGTAAAGATATTGAAGCCATCATTGAAGAATTTTTTTGTGCAGTGTTGGAGCATATTTATTAACCTGTGTTCAACCAATTATCTATGAAGAGGAAACATTCTTGAAATTTTTGATGAAGTAGATTTGAAGAATATTGTTTGTGAAAACCTAAAGAGTCACAGGATCAACATACGTGATCTGAAAATGGAATGTACTTGTTTAAGGGTGCAAGGTATCCATTTCAGAAAATTTCAAATGTGAGCTATACACTCCAAGTGACCTCTGAAAATGTGAGAATAAACTATTTCCTATACAGAGATGGACTGTAGGGGCATTCACTGGACATGTCACCTCTAAAGAGAGGATGAGTTCCAGAGGCTACCTGGCCCTCTACAGACTCTGTCTAAGGAAATAATATGTAAACACAAATATCAAGATCAATGAAAGTCTTTTGTTTTTGAATTCAAAGTGTTCATTGATCTGTTTTAAGTGTGAATAAGCAAGAGTATATGTTCTGCAATTGGAGTGTAGAGGTTTGATGTTAAAACAACAAGTTTTGATTCCTGTATAAACTTGTTTTTGGAAAGCATGCTTATGAAATTTTACTGTTTAAACTATCAGAATCTGGAAATAAACAGCCAAAACACACAGATGAACAGCAGATATTTGTTTAAGCGGTTCACCCCTCTCTTGGGCTACCTCCGCTGGTCCAAAAGCCTCTAATTAGGCTCAGTCCTCTTTTGATTAAATGGTGCAAATGAGATTACATCTGTATAAAATCCTCTAATGAGAAAATAGACTGCTAAAACAGACTCAGAAGATCCAAATCAGTATAAATAGACTACAAATTCACCTCCATTGGAGGAAGGTAGCCCAATGCAGCAATCTTTCCCCTTAGCTCTGATGGAGTCACTGTCAAAAGCGCTGTAAAATTCGTAGATAGAATGCCCTGATGGCTCTGCAGACACCTCCAACAGCTCCAGAATGCTCTCTACACCCAAAATCAAAAAACAATTCGTCTTCAAAGGCCTCTCCTAGCAGAAGTTATGCCCACTTTACTGAACTGCCAGTTTGGGCTAAAAAATCTCCACTAAATGTGGAGAACTGGAGATAAGGCAGACAAATAAGAAATTGGCACCAAAATAGAAGGCGGAACCACCAAATAAGGTGCGCGGTTAGCAGGAGCAATAAATGTTGTGGTTATCAAAACGCATGTTCATATGCGCTGGCGGTCATAACAACGGTTTCAAACGTTTTAATACAACGTATAACGTTGTAACCAACGTTTAAATAATAAACAACCCACTTTATCCGTTATCCAAAGTTTTGAATAATCCGCCATATGCGCGCCGAGCCCTTGGTCGAAGGTTCCCTGCCGGAGGTTATATGGGAAGGGGGCTGGCCCTTCGGGGCTGGGCCCCTTTTGGGCCCCGCCCAAATAAACCCAAATGATAACAATAATTTCGTTTGGTTCATAAAACAACGAACAGACCTTGGTACATTGGTTAAAGCGCTTGAATGTTAATCAACTGGTCCTGCGGTCAAATCCGGTCGAACCCATAAAAATTTTGAACACGCCATTTCAACTCCACGTTTGGGGCCCACGTGGCGGCCTCCGGGCTAGCCACGTGGCGCCTTATGATTGGCTGCCACGGGAATATTCCCCAGAATATTCTGCGGAATATTCCACGGAATATTCCCAGAATATTCTGTGGAATATTCTTTTTTTAATAAAAAATTTTCCCAAAGTCAAATTTGCCCTTTTTAATTGAAATTGACAAAACTTTGAACTTGAATAACTTCTGCATACGGAGACCATTTTTCGAACCGTTCGCGGCGCCGGAATTAGGAAGACGAGCTCTATCCGGTCATTCAGGTTCAAACCAGTTCTGAGCACCTTCATTTTTGACCATTTTACGACACTTGGTCCTGAGCTCCTGATCACACCTCCCAAATGAGAAGGCTTTTGGTCCCCAAAAGCTTACTGAATCTCTGATCTGAACTGTACAGCAATTGAGGAACAGAAATATCCTCTTCCAGTCAGCCAAAAGAGCATACTAATGCCAAAAATGTCCTGCCTTGCTAAATGTCGTCATGGCGACTTTTTGCTGCATACGCCAAGTACTTGTCGAATCCCGACCAAGTTCTTTCGCCAGACAAATCTGAAATTGCAGGAACCAGCAATGAAACTTGCTGATATATGAGCTAAAATATTCCCCTGAACATGTGGGCTTGCCAACTGTCACGATGCCCATCCATGGCACCTCCATTCCAGAAGAAGAGATGCCTCCCAAATGAGAAGGCTTTTACAAAGATGAAACACTTCATCATTTCTCCTCTTTACAATCTTGGAGATAAAATTAACTTTTTCCAAGTCAATATTACATTACATGCATGGTTAAAAACAAAGTAATCAACCCTTCAAGTTAATCACACATACATGTTTAAAATACAATGAAATCATCATGATCCCTGTGCTCATGCATCTCATTCTCATGCATGCAGTTTATCCTTCAACTTTCTCTTAAGTACAATCATAAGTACAAGATCCTCAATCACATGTACATGTACTTTCAAAGCTGAAATGAATATAACTTTCGCTACGATAGAATGAGTCTCATACTCAGCTTTCCCATCCTGCAACTTGCATTCCTTAACAAAGAAAATGCATTCAATCAAAAGACATGCAACTTTAATTGGATAAGAATTCTAACCATTTCTTACCAATCCATTTCAAAGGTGATTCCTTTAACTACACATCGATATCAGCATGTGTATCATCCTGACACATATCAATGATGGAAACTTCTTTCCCATTCTTGCCATACTCTTTCTCCCACTTCTTCAACTTTTGTGGAAGCATTGTTGGATTCAGAGTCCAACACCTTTCAACAGTATGTCCTTGCTTATGGCAATATGTGCAACACATGTTCATCTTCTTGACCGCATGATTTGCATTGTTCATTGGAACTTTGGCTTCTTGCCTCCTTTCCTTCAAAAGTTTCTTGTATGTTGCCATTCTTTTCCAACATCTAGAAACACTATGGTTAAACAAACCACAAAAAGAACATGCAATTATTTTCCAATGCTTGTGTGGAAATTTTCCATGCTTTACATGATCAAAGGAAATATGATTGAAATCAGATTTATACCTTTCTCTTTCACCTTCATTACCTTCATGAGGAGGTGAATCGAAAGAAGAAGAAGCTCCCTTTGGAACACTATCAATCCCATCAATGGTTTTAGAGCTTTCACCACTCCCTTGTTCAAGTGCATGTTGATGCACACCTTCTTCCTTCATGGCTGCTTTGGAACTTTCTCCATAAGATTGTCCATAGCCAAGACCCAAATTCTTAGGCCTTACCTCAACCATTATTGGCTCAACTATACCCTGTGCATGTTTTCCCAATCCTTTTCCTTCATATCCTATTTTGGACATCAACTTGGACCCTATGCCTCTGGTATGTTTCTCAAAAGAACCAGCATAAACATTCTTATAAGAAATTGAAGACAAACTAGAATTGTTTACCTCTTCTTCAAGCTGATACTTGGCTAAGGCTTCTTTGGAAACAAGGAGTTGTGTCTCCAACTCATGCATCCTTTCCAGCTTCATGTTTGCAATACGAAGTTGGCCTTCCATTTCCTGCAGTTGGTCAGAAAGCAACTGCTTCTCTTCCCTCATGGAATTCAACTGCTCTTGAAGTCTAGAGCTCTTTCTTTCATCCTCATACATTTCTTTCACCATATTCATCATGATGAAAAATTCTTGCTTCAAGCCTTCATCAAAAAATCTTGTGAAGGAGGACGATTTTGAGAACTCATTTATGGAAGTTGTCATTATAAAAATGAACAAAAGAGCTTCAGCAAACTCAAACAACAAGTAGTTTGCAGAATAATAAAGCAGTCAATCTTCAACACTGCTTAAGACACCTTTCAAGCTACACAATCAAGCTAGTGATGTCAGTCAAGCAAACCAACTTTGCAACCTGCTCCGATACCATCTGATCTGAAAATGGAATGTACTTGTTTAAGGGTGCAAGGTATCCATTTTCCCATAATTTCAAATGTGAGCTATACACTCCAAATGACCTCTGAAAATGTGAAAATAAACTATTTCCCATACAGAGATGGACTGTAGGGGCATTCACTGGACATGTCACCTCTAAAGAGAGGATGAGTTCCAGAGGCTACCTGGCCCTCTACAGACTCTGTCTAAGGAAATAATATATAAGCACAAATAACAAGATCAATGAAAGTCTTATGTTTTTGAATTCAAAGTGTTCATTGATCTGTTTTAAATGTGAATAAGCAAGAGTATATATTCTGCAACTCATGTGTAGAGGTTTGATGAGAAAATAACAAGTTTTGATTCCTGTATAAACTTGTTTTGGAAAAGCATGCTTGTGAAATTTTACTGTTTAAACTATCAGAATCTGGAAATAAACAGCCATAATACACACATGAACAGCAGAAATTTGTTTAAGCGGTTCACCCCTCTCTTGGGCTACCTCCGCTGGTCCAAAAGCCTCTAATTAGGCTCAGTCCTCTTTTGATTAAATGGTGCAAATGAGATTACATCTGTATAAACTCCTCTAATGAGAAAATAGATTGCTAAAACAGACTCAGAATATCCAAATCAGTAGAAATAGACTACAAATTCACCTCCATTGGAGGAAGGTAGCCCAATGCAGCAATCTTTCCCCTTAGCTCTGATGGAGTCACTGTCAAAAGCGCTGTAAAATTCGCAGATAGAATGCCCTGATGGCTCTGTAGACACCTCCAATAGCTCCAGAATGCTCTCTACACCCAAAATCAAAAAAAAATTCGTCTTCAAAGGCCTCTCCTAGCAGAAGTTATGGCCTCTTTACTAAACTGCCTGTTTGGGCTAAAAAACCTCCACTAAATGTGGAGTAACTATAGATAACGAAGACAAATGGGGAGGTGGCGCCAAAAAGGGCGGAACCACCAACTATCCCGCGCGGTTATCTTGGGCAAAAAGTGTTAACGGTTATGCCGTTCACAAGTCGGCGGTTATGACAAATGGTTGTAATTAATATAACCGTTTTATATTAAAACGCCACCATATAACAAATGTTTTAACAATAAACAACCCACATAATACGTTATCCAAAGTTTTGAACCGCTATATAGGTGAGCTCTTTGGTTTTAAGGTACTTCACGTGAGGTTATATAAGGTATCGTTCATATCGGGTTCTTTGGCCCCACCCAAATAAACCCAAACGATAACAATAATTTCATTTGGTTCATAGAACAACGAACAGACCTTGGTACATTGGTTAAAGCGCTTGAATGTTAATCAACCGGTCCTGCGGTCGAATCCGGCCGAACCCATAAAAATTTTTAACACGCTGCATTTCAATTTGACGTTTTGGGCCCACGTATGTCATAGCTACCGGCGCCTTATGATTACCAAGGAATATTCCTGCATTATTTGTGAATATCTTCACGATTATCTTCATTTCAGAATATTCTTTTTTTAACAAAATTTTTCTCAAAGTCAAATTTTCTCTCTTTTTTAATCGAATTTAATTGACAAAACTTAAACTTGAATAATGATGTCAGTAGACCATTTTTCAACCATTCGCTGTGCTTCAATCAAGAAGAGATTTGCGCTCTATCCGCTGCTCGTGTTCAAAACCAGCTCATAATCTTCATTTTTGACCATTTTTCTAATACTGGGTCCCTTTAGCTCCTGATCAATGACTATGTGTACTAGCCCCTGAAGTATTTGATAGACCATTTGGGGCATTCTCTAAAGAAAATCTTGGATTCATTTTCAAGGATTTACCCTGCAAATCTAAAGGCGCTCTATAATCCTAGAAAGGGGCTGGATTTTAATTAAAGTTAGCATCACAGAAAGAGGCAGGATCTACTGGACCACAGAGAGAGAAAATAAATATTCAACACCATATTTCCATGCAGGCGACACTAAAATTTCTATAGGATTAAGGACTTATGGCAAGTTTCACCCTGCAAATCTTGGGCTCAGATTTCACAGGGATAAAGCCAGATTTAGATAGGTTGTGCCCATTTTAGCTATATTAGGCTTCACAGAAAGAAGCAGGATGCTCTACGATGGCAGAGACAACAAACCCAATTAAAGCACTGGGAATTTTTCAGAGGGTACTTGAATTTGATTTATGGTTCACAGAATCAGATGTTTTGGGTCCTCTTGTTAGAGTGTCCTCATCACCTTCACTTCATGTTGTTCCAGATTTAGAAAATTTAAGTTCTGTTCAATTCTATTTTGGAGTTGCTTCTCTATTTATAATTTACATCCAGTTTTAAGAAAAGAGCACGAGATAGGTTTTAGAGGAACATATAGCCTACTACATTCTAGGTGCAGTTCTATAGAAGGCCAGTACATTCATATATGCATGCATATTGGGCGATCTAACCAAAGCATTAGAGTTACAGTCATTGACAATTGTTAGTGTACAACACTGGCTGCCTCCTTTATAAAGAGAGACAATGTCTCTGTTGTTATTCATTCAATTTAATAGAGAGCAGTGAGTAACTCTTGTGCACTTCCTACTTCACTGTGAGCAATACAACCATTAAAAGGAAGTATTCTCTGTGCACTTCCTACTTAACTATGAGCCATCAACCGTTATCTGGAAGGTTCAATATCGAGAGAATCAGCTGGGAAACATATTTCCAAGATAAGAAATTTTAATGCAACACAAAAGCATCAAAGATAATGCACCTTGGGGACAATCTAACGCATACAAGCACGAATGAAGAAGTTGACCCAACCCAAGGTCCTAGCTAAGTAGTTCAAGCATCCATTTGTGAAAATAATTATGTAGGTGCCCATTATCTCCTCCTCTTGTATTCTCTTCCTATGCATTCCTGCTTTTGGTATTCCATATTTTATAATATTGCAACAGTTTGTGAAACTGTTTCACAATGCTGCAAATTCACCTCACATACCATTTGGCATCATGGTTCCAAAAGGTTATTTTTTGTTGGTCTTTAGCTTCTTTAGAAAGATCAATATTCAGTATTCCAAGTTGGTCCCTAGATTTTTGATAGAGACAGGCTTTTAATGAGGTAATAATATGAAGGTTTTTATCTGTTGGAGTCTGTGAATTTTGAAATCTAAAGGAGGCCCAAAGTGGACCCACTAACTAGACAAACAACTTTAGATGTAAACCAAATAAGGAAACCAAAATAGTAATACAAATCATAGTAACGAGCATAAAGAAAAGCTCATAAATATGAAGGGAAAATAAAACAAAAGGACCTTGCAACTTGAAGGATAAGGCTCAGAAGGACAACCTTTATGAAAAATTTAAAGACCCTGGAAATATGACATACCCTCCATGATTTGCTAAATCGACTCATATGAGGAAACCAAAGGAATCATATTCTGGAAAACCCAAGGAATCTAAAGAAAACATGGCACACATTCTAAAATCATATTTCCATGCGGGCGACACTAACATTTCTAAAGGATTAAGGAGTTATGGCCAGTTTTAACTTGCAAGTCTTGGGCTCAGATTTCATAGGGATAAACCCAGATTTAGATAGGTTGTGCCCATTTTAGCTATAGTAGGCTTCACAGAAAGAATAAGGATGCTCTGCAACGACATTTACTAAGTACAACAAAACCCATTAAAACTCAGATTTAGATGGCTTTGCTCTGGTTTATTTACTAATTACACTCTAATTTAAAGAGCTCATATACAGAGCATGTAGAGATGTGAACTAATCAAATATGTTGTTGTTTAAGTGAAACAACATAGAAACTCATCCCATCTGAAGAGAATAGCATTTACCCTATAAACCAAGCTTTGATATACATTACTAGATGCATTTGTGGAACTATTTATATGCAACCTCGACTTCTCAGTATCAAGGCATCTGTGAAAAGGCTTGAGAAAATATACTTACAACTAGGAGTTATGAGCTTGAGAGTGCTGAAGTAGATGTCTTAAAGGGCCTCATTGTTCAGTACCATACACTCATATGCATTCTCCACTAATTGATGCACAAAGAGTGTTGCATTGTAAGGCTCCACCACTGTATCAAACATCTTGGGAGAAGGGAAAACAGAGAAGGTAATCATCATTCTATCAGGGTACTCCTCTCTGATCTTGGAGATGAAAAGGGTTCCCATACCAAATCTAGTAGCTCCTCCCAAAGAATGACACACTTGAAACCCTGCACAACAAAAACCCACAACAATTTTAACAACTGAAAACTACATTCAAATAATAAGGTCAACGGTTCGAATCTGAAACACACATACCTTGAAGACAATCACAGTTTTCTGCCTCCTTCCTGACCACATGTAGCACAGAATAGATGAGCTCAGCCCCCACTGACCAACACTGTTAGACTCGCCGAAGCAATCATTAGTACACTTCGAAACTGGCAAATTTATACGAAAATTTGAGGTGGAGAGATCAAGGGACTAGATGCTCAGGCAATCACCTCCAAATTCCAAGCCCCAATCCCCAACAAGTAAAAAGTGGGGGGCGAATTCCTCCAACTTCCAATCCCCAAATAGTAAAAAATGGGGGCGAATGTCATTCCAATCCCCTGACCCAGTAAATCCCTGGGCGAATGCCATTAAAAATTGCTCCAAACCAGAAAATCAGGAGGAGAATCCATGGTTTAAGGTTTATGCACATTTATTTTTTTGGATTAATATCTAATAATTAATTATTTTTAAAATAATTATAGGGATAATTTTATAAAACTATACAAAAGGGATTTTATATAAAAACTTCGCCCCTCCAAAATCGAAAACCCTTTAAAGTTTGCCTTTGGGCTAAAATTCACCCCTAAAATTTTCCCTGCCTCTCTCCCTCTCTCTCCATTTCTCCATGGCCTCTACCTCCCTCTCCATTTCTCCATGGTATCTCCCTCTCTCTCTACATTTATATCTATGTGTCTTTAATCTACACTAGCTCTCTCTCCCCCTCTCCCTCCCCCCCCTCTCTCTCTCTCTCCCTCCCCCCTCTCTCTCTTCGTTCCTCTCTCTCCCTCTCTCTCCCTCTCCACCATCCAATTTTTTTTTTATCTCCCTCCCTCTCTCTCCTCTATTTTCCCCACTCTCCCTTCTCCATCTCTCTCTCTCTCTCTCTCTCTCTCTCTCTCTCTCTCTCTCTCTCCCCATCCATATGATGGATAAATTTCACTCTACGTAAAAAATGCTATATTTGATGTCTAAAATATTTTACATTTTAATTTTATTTGTGAAATGAGTCAAGGTTTTTCTGCATGTGGTATTTATAATCCATGGTATTGTTAAAAAATGGTAAAATGGGTCAATATCTATGGTTAATTTTTTTTTTGTAATGTAAGTGTATTATAAGTATTAAGTTTTTATGTGCTTATTAATAAAATTTAAATAGGGTTATGGAGTTATTATTAGTCCCTAGCATTGACGAATATAAATTATAATGTTTAACTTTGAAAAATGAATATTTTTTTTTAAATATTATTAAAAAAAACAAAATCAAACATTTGATTGGACCATAACTTGAAGGTCGGTATTTACACAATATAATGGATAACTTACATATTTTATGCCATAATTTATGGATATGGTTGCAATATTCATGCATAAGTTTAGATATTTATGTAGTGATTCTTTATCCCTAAAAAGAAAAATACTTCAAAATGATATATACCCAAGTAAATAACATGTCTATCGTCAATTACTTCCCACCATAAAATAAAATACTTGAAAATAACTTATACTCAATTACTTAGCACCATAATTTAAGCAACTATTTGCATAAAAATGAAAGGAATAAGATGTAAAATGTATACTTACATGAGTTCCTTCCCACCATGAGTTACTTCAGCACTTATGTAGGAGTAAAATTGTAAATGTGTAGACTTACTAGTTGTTACTCCACACCAAATTTATGCAAGTTATTCTACTTGAGCTAGGAATTTAATTATGCACTTAGCATTTCATATAAATTTAATTAGTAAGTTTCTTTCATGTTTTTTTTTTTTTTTTTAATTATGCAATTTGACCTAGTTAAAATGTCTAACTGTGCATTAAAACATGAGATCCTCAAATGAACCCAATTCTACTTCACTTTCGATAAAACCCATATTGAATTTATATCTTGTTTATACATAGTAACTATATCGATTTTTAATTTAGGTTGACATTAACATTATATTAACTTTGTTAGATGTTAAACATTTAGGCTTGACATCTACCCCATACTCGTTTATTTTAAAAATAAATAAATTTAATAATCACTTTAAATTATATATATGTTGAATCAAATTTAACCACATACTTTTAAACTTTGAATTGTAATATAATTAAGTAGTCTAAGGGATGAAACAGCCATTTCATGGCATTATTGCTAGTTAATTTCAACCAAAATTTAGTCCTTATTTTTTAAAACTTGAGTGTAAGTTGTTTGATTTGTAGAATTTGTGTTCCAAGAGGGTTTTTCAAGGTGCTAAATCCATTTGTGCATTCAAAAACGTATTTTAAACAAGAAAAAATCACAATCTGACTTGAAAAATGTATGGCTAGATTATGTGAAAAAGACCATTTAGTTTATAGGTTGCAATGCACAATTGATTAGAATCCTTTAACATTTTTTTGTATACTAAAAAATAAATGAGAGAAGTATACTTAGATCACTATAGTTTTGATGAGTTAAAAGGTCAAAAAAGTTGGAGTTTGATAGATATTTTCAAATTAAATCAATAGAAAGATAAAATAATTCTTCAACACCACATAATCACATCTCATGGTATTTTTGAAAATTGATCAACACCAAATTTCACTGTCACCTTATTTATCTCTACTTTAAAATAACCTTTTTATCTTATAACAGCTAAAAAAAATTAATAAAATAAAAATTAAAAATTAAAAACCATATATCAAATCTATAGAAATATCGAGCGTTGAACTATAACATGGATTCATTTCACTTATTTAACATTCGAAGAAATGGAAAATTTATTAGATGGCAACATATATAATATTCTCTTTCTACATTACACATACTCGTTGTTAATCGTATCGGATCGTGTCATCACATGTCTCAGTGAAATATTTTAATTTTATATTAAAATATAATTTTCAATTAAAAACATAAAGTATAAGATTGTATTTATTGAGAAAAATATTTGTATTCATTTAATATATAATTAATATAAAATATTTTTATTAATATTTTTATTTTTAATTTTATAAAAAATAAATATTAATTTGATTGTTAATTTATTTTTAGTTTTGAGGGTTAAGTTTAATTGGTCTAGTTTTTACTGTTAATATATTTATGTTATTGAAAAATTGAGGGTTTAATTTTCTCGACACTTTTTGGTGCTTGAACTTCTTCATGATTGAGTTCATTGGTTTCTAAACCCTCGGAACTACATAGGAACAAGTCATTAATAATTTTTCAATAACTTATTATCATTATAATTGTGTTATATTTTAATTTTATATTAAAACTATAATTTAGAGCTAAAAAATAAATTATAAAATTGGGTTTATTAAAAGAAAGATGTGTATATTTTTTTGTTATCTTGAGTACGGATTTAATATGAGTCTTTTTAAGTGCAAACTTATTTTAGAGTGCGAAAAAACAATGTGTAACTTTTTATTGTTTAAATTGTATTTGTGAATGTAATAAATATTACATAACATGTGTATTGACCCATTTTATTAGTGCACATTAAATTAGTTTATCTGTTATTAATATATTTTCAAGTATACATCTATAGTAATTCATATTGAAATGCTTTTAGGACATCCCAAGTGTTGTGAATATTTTGTATATATTTTTACATTTATTTTACTAGACATAATTGGTAACAATAGACTTAGTGAAAAACTTTGTTAAACTATTATAGTTATGAGTAATTACTTATTTAATTTTGGTTAAAAATTAACAAGTATAATAATGTATTGAAACAGACCCAAGAAGGAGTTGGTCAATTACCAGAGAGTTAGTTTCTCTCTCCCTAGAGAAAACTTCGCAGTGGGAATGGAAGGGGCCAAGAAAGGTAGTAGGAGAGTGGTTGGAGGCACCTGAAGTAGAGAGAAAATGATGGATTAAGAGGTAGGACACTAGAACTATTGAGCTGGGTTGTTAACCAGTGGAGTCCTTATATTAATGAGAAAAGATTCTTGGCTGGATTGGGAGGTCCTCTTGCTAGAATAGACCTGGGTGGCATTGTTTATCCATTTTCTGGAGGTTGAAGGCTGGCTTATTGTCATTATCATGGTTGTGTCGAGAGGTCAGTTCCTTAGTAAATTCCCAGACTGTTAATTAACAAATAAGTATACCTAGCTTTATGTGGATATATTGATTTAGCAAATCGAATTTATAGAAGAAGAATATTTGTAAATTGCAGTCAAATCCTGGAATAAGGAAAGGTTAATAATATATAGTGTTTACGTTTCTATATGCAACGATAGTTCTATTAGAATAAAGAACAAGGAATTTGGAACGAACACAAATGTACGAAGTTGGTTATCCGCGAGGGAAACATTTCCAACGAGGCCTTTAGGGTTAACATTTATCGTAGATTTAATTTGTTTCAGTATATTATTAAAGCTCATGGTAAAAATTAGTTCTATCAGGACCACATGCAAGGAGACTGTGTCTTTGAATTGGGAAGAGAGGGATGTAGACCACCTTCACACCCTGTGAAGGACCAAAAGAACGTAACCCTTGGGTAGTGCCAAGATAGAAATCAAGCCCAAGCAGGAACAAATATAAGGGGAAAACAACAACCCCTCAATGGTATAACCTTTTGGTTTCTAGGCAAGATGACTTAGGTCCACACCCAAAATTTCGTTCAAAGTCCTTAACAAGTTGGGGGAAAGACTATGCGGCCAAAATTTAATAGATAGGAGTTTACGTAAATAATTGCTAATGAAAAAAATTCAGAAATGAAAGAATTTACAACAAAGAATGCCACATAAAGTATAAATTCATATATATTAACATAAAAACTGTAATTACAAAACAAATAGGAAAATAATCGATGCCATGCAAATATCCCAAGAATAAAGCCCATAATTCGGGGCTATAAAACTACCAAAATAAATTACTGAGACTTCCATGTAATGTAACAAGCCAGAAATGGCTAACTAATACAATATCAAAGCATAAATTACAATATTTGTTCATGAGGGTAAACCTAGAACCCAATTAGGGTTTATATAAAGGCAGATATATATTTGTATCTGAAATAACCCCTAATGGTTCTCGATTTAAATCTACAATTAAATAAATTAAATCTCTGTTGGAATTTAATTACAACTGCCATGCAGAGCAGAAGGACGATGAAATTAAATTGCAATGGGATTTTGAAGGACGATAGCAGCAACAAATTGTCAGCTCATATTTTCACTCCACGCAACCTCGTCTCCACTTATCAACAACACTTACCAGCCTTCAATTCTTCACCAACCACATTAAATTCACAGATAGCAACATTCCGGGGGGCATCTAACATTGGGCAGCAAAGGGAAAAGCAACCCACTAGAGGACATCACCTTCCTTTGCACCAATGAAAAGAGTTCGAGGGGGGCAAGGAAACATGTGTTAGAAAAGTATTATAACCCCATGGAATAAGGAACTTGTGAAGTTGCAATTTTTTGGTTTAATTTTTATTTGGAGCATTACGTTTCAGAGTTTTAACTTTGGGTATTTTTTTTTATTATTTACCGCGGAACATTTCATTTTAAAAAGAAACTTTGGTTATATACATACATATATATATATATATATATATATATATATATTATAAATATGATATATTTATAATACATATATATGTAATGTTTTAATATGTTGTGCGCATTAAAAGGAGATAGTGTATTGTTTTTGTGAGAGCCCGAAGGCAGAAACAAAAGGCAAAGAGCACTGTGTGCGTAGCAGTAAATAGAAACAGTAGAAACAGAGAGACAAAGAAGGAAAAATTGAAGTGTTGTGTGTGTGTGAAGTAGCCAGAAGATTTCTGTTGTGAATCTAGAACATCATAGCTCTGAAGAATCCTATTTTGTAATATTTATTTTTATGTTTAATGAAATACAATTTACATTTCATCTCTTTGTGTCCACATTTGTTTTTAATCTCTGTGTTGTGGAAGAGGAATTTTATTTTCCTCTGTGTGCTTGGAATTGTTTAGCAATTCCAACGTGGTATCAAAGCTAGTCTAGGAGCTCATTGAGCAAAGAAAATATCGCTCTGCACTGCAGAAGCTGTAATAAGGTTATTGAAGTGGATTTCTCCAGCAGAGAGAAAGCTTCTGTTTGTTTACACAGTCAAAATAGTTTGATTGTTTCTTTTGTTTTTTTTAAACGGAGTCAAGAAAATTGTCGAGTTTGCATAGTTACGATGGCAGCAGGAGGCACCAGTCTGACGAATCCCCAACTTCCACAGTTTAACAGGAAGAACCATGAATATTGGGCAATCACGATGAGAGCCCTATTTGCTTCATAGGACATATGAGAGCTAGTTGAGAATGGCTACCCAAAACCAGCAGACGCAGCAGTGTTGGCTGCTTTGAAAACAACAAAAAGAGACTTGTTAAGAGATAATAGGAAGAAGGACTCAAAATCCCTCTTCTATATATTTCAATTAGTGCACGAGAGTATTTTCCCAAGGATTGCAGCAGCAACAAAGTCTAAGGAGGCATGGTATATTCTCAAGAAAACCTATCAAGGCATGGAGAAGGTGAAGACGGAAAAGCTGCAAATGCTGAGGAGAGATTTTGAAACTCTCTGTATGAAAGAATCTGAAACTATAGACTCATTCTTCACTCATGTTATTGGGTTTGTTACCCAGATAATGTATCATGGAGAGGCAGTTGAAGAAATAATAATAGTGGAGAAAATCTTGAGAAGTCTACCCTCAAGATTTGATGCCATAGTAGTGGCAATAGAAGAGACAAAGGATCTCTCACTATTTACAGTGGATGAGCTTAGTGCATCCCTGATGTCTCATGAACACAGATTAAAAAAATGAACGGATTTCTCATTGTAACAAGCTTTCAAGGCTCAAATGTCTTTTGGTCGAGGCAGAGGTCAAGGTAGAGCAAACAACCAAGGAAGAGGTAGAAACCAAAACAGAGGAAGAAACAGCCCTGCAAGCATGAGTGGAAGGGGCAGCAATCAGAACCAAAATGAAAGCTCAATCCAACATCAAGCTCATGGATAAAGGTATGATAAATCCCAAGTCCAATGTCATTATTGCAAGAAATATGGGCACTATGCCAATGAATGTTGGAAAAAGAAAAATGACATGAATAATAGGCAGAATGCTAATTTTAAAAAAGAAGAAAAGAACCAGAAGAATGTCCCGTTAACATGTAATGTATCACAAGATAGAAAAGATGATGTATGGTTCTTAGACTCAGGTTGTAGTAACCACATTATTGGAAACATAGAAATGTTTGCCAATCTAGATGAAAATGTTAAATCTGATGTAACAACAGGGACTGATAATAAGGTCTTTGTCATGGAAGAAGGAAGAGAAAGTATCCTAACAAGAAAATGAGAACAAAATTTTGTGCCAGATGTATATTATGTACCTAGCTTGAAATGTAATATTTTGAGCATTGGACAACTCATAAACAAGGGCTACAATGTATTCTTTAAAGATGATGTGTGAAAAATCATGGACATACCTCCAAGCAAGAAAGTCATTGCATTGGTGCAAATGAAAAGAAGTAGGATGTTTCCTCTCAAGCTCAGAATAGACTTGAAGGAAAGAAGAAATGTAGTAGTTGTAACACAAGAGGTCTTTCAAGAGGAACTGAAAGATGAAAATTGGTTATGGCACTTGAGATTTGGACATATCAATTTGGGAGGTGTGAACTTGTTACACGGAAAGGGAATGGTAAAAGGATTACCATTGATTGAGAAACCAGACAGCCTTTGTGAAGGCTGCATCTTGGGAAAACAACACAGAGGAAGCCTTTTAGCAGGGAAGAGTATAAGGGAAAAGACACCCTTAGATATTTTCCACTCGGATTTTTGTGGACCAATGCAAATTCCATATTTAGCTAGCAGCAAATATGTCTTGACATTCATAGATGATTACACCATAAAGACATGGGTGTACTTCTTGAAACAGAAGAGTGAAGTGTTTGAACAGTTTTCTCACTTCAAAACTCATGTTGAGAAGCAGAGTGGACACTACATCAAAGTGCTAAGAACTGACAGAGGTGGAGAATACATCTCCAAAGAGTTCCTACAGTTATGTAGGGAGAATGGCATACACAAGAAGTTTAACACAAGGTACACACCTCAGCAAAACGATGTTGCTAAAAGGAAGAATAGGACCGTCATGGACATGGTCAGAAGTATGTTGAAGGAAAAACATTTTCCAAATGAGTATTGGGCTGAAGCTATCAATTGTGTAGTCTACACCTTGAATAGATGCCCAACCAAAGCTGTCATGAACATAGTTCCGGAAGAAGCGTGGAGATGCATAAAGCAACATGTCACCCACATGAGAGTTTTCGGATGTGTGGCATATGCACATCTCCCAGATAAATTAAGGAAGAAGTTGGATAGTAAGGGGGAGAAGTGTATCTTTGTTGGATACAATGATGAGTTCAAGGCATAAAAACCCTATAATATATCCACCAATAAAGCAATAATAAGCAAAAATGTGCAGTTTATTGAAGAAGAAGCTTGGGATGGAAGCTTAGAGAAAACAATGAATGTGAAGACATGTGTGTCTCATGAAGAACAAGAGGAAGGGACATCAAAAAATAATCCATCATTGGTGGCTCCTCCTCCACCACCACAAACACAAAAAACCACACCACAAGCTGGAAATAGAACAACCTTGAGAAATCAAGGAAGTGCTTATCCAAACACACCACAGGGAACTGAAACTCCCTCGAGTTCAAGTGGAACTCCAAGTACACCAAGAAGACTAAGATTCAGAAATATGAGTAAGATTTACGAACTAGGAGAGGTAAATGATAATGATGGTCTGAAATATTTATTTTCTTTGTATTTTCATGTTGATGACCCAATTTATTTTGAAGATGTTGTATAGGAAAAAAAATGGATTGAAGCAATGAATGAAGGGATTGGTGCTATAGAAAAGAGTAATACATGGGAGTTAGTGGACGTCCCTAAAGGTAAAGAAGTCATTGGAGTAAAATGAGTTTATAAGACCAAGAGCAATGCTGAAGGCAAGATTGAAAGGCACAAAGCAAGACTTGTTGTCAATGGCTACATGCAGCAGCAAGGAAGAGATTATGAAGAATATTTTGCACCAGTTGCAAGGATGGAAATAGTGAGAATAGTGCTATCCATAGTAGCACAAAAAAAATGGAAGGTTTACCATATGGATGTGAAATCAGCATTCCTGAATGGGGTGTTGAAAGAAGAAGTATAGGTTGAACAAGCTCCAGGCTATGCGAAGAAGAGAACAAAGCATATTGATGCAAAATTTCATTTTATACGAGAACTGGTTAATAATGGTGAGATTGTTTTGCATCACTGCAGGACAGAGGAACAACTTGCTAATATTTTAACAAAGCCATTAACGCAGAAAAGTTTTAATTATCTCAGGAAATTCCTGGGTATGAAATAAAATCCAGCAGTTGAAATTAAGGGGGAGTGTTGGAATTTAATTCCAACTGCCACGCAGAGCAGAAGGATGGAAAACTTAAATTGTGATGGGAGTTTGAAGGATGATCGCAATAGCAAATCCTCAGCCCAGATTTTCACTCCACGCACCCTTGCCTCCACTTATCAACAACACCTACCATCCTTTAATTCTCCTCTAACCACATTAAATGCACAACCAACAACATTTTGAGGGGCATATAACCTTGGGCAGCAAAGGGAAAGCAAACCCACTGGAGGAGGGGACATCATCTTCCTCCGAGCCAATGAAAAGATTTCCTGGGGGTAAGGAAACAAGCGTTGGAAAAGTGTTATAACCCCACAAAACAAGGAATGTGTGAAGTTGCAATGTTTTGATTTAATTTTTATTTACCGCATTATGTTTCAAGGTTTTAACTTTGGGTAAATTTTTATTATTATTTACCGTGGAACATTTTATTTTGAAAATAAAATTTGGTTATCTATATATATATCTATATCTATATATATATATAATGTTTTACATATGTTGTGCACATTAAAAAGAGACAGTGTATTATTTTTGTGGGAGCCCGAAGGCAGAAACAAAAGGAAGAGAGTACTGTGTGCGTAGCAGTGAATAGGAATAAAGAGAAAAAGAAGGAAAAATTTAAGTGTTGTGTGTGTGTGAAGCAGCCAGGATATTTCCGTTGTGAATCTGGAACGTCATAGTTCTGAAGAATCCTATTTTGCAATAGTTAGTTTTATGTTTAATGAAATATAATTTACATTTCATCTCTTTTTGTCCACATTTATTTTAATCTCTGTGTTGTGGAAGATGAATTTTATTTTCCTCTCTGTGTTCGGAATTGTTCAGAAATTCCAACAATACTGAATTAAATAAATTAGTAATTGAGGGAAAATGTAAACCTGAAAATAGTACCTTCGGTGGGTTGCCATACCTGTAGGGTAAAATCTACACCAGGAAGAGTTGGAGCTCGTAGACTCACGGCATAATCAAAATCTCAGTATGGGAGCTAACTATTGAGAAATTAGGGTATAAACAAACAATAGTCAGAACAAACCTTTACCTTCATGACCAAACTGGGAAAGGAGAATTGGAATAGGCTAGTGGAGCCAAGTTCAAATGAATTTGACCCTGCCATCAATGGCCCAATAGTCAGGAGGCAACCACAAGAACTAAACATTAAAAAAATTGAACTAGCAAAGAGAAAAAGGTTACTTATAAAAGTGGCAACTTTTTATGTGTGGTGCCTGATTATCTTCTTGATTGAGAGGTATTTGTTTCATCCAGATATATACCCGAAGAATACTGTACACCACTCGATGTGGGGGAGGGGGATGGGTGGGAGAAATTCCCCCTGCGGGGTTTTGGGGAGGACCATCCCCCTTGGCTGGGGGGTTCGAGGATGAGTGGGCCCCCGGTGGGGGTTAAGGGGTAGCACCCATGAAGCTAAAAATATATGTAAATTTTTCTTGTAAAATATTGTAATTCCGTAGTCAATATTGGTCGTTCATTAGGTGGATTATCTAAAGGTAGAAGTTATATTTAATTTAGGGTTTTTTTCCCTAGAAGACCATCCCTCGGTTTATATGAGGTATTTGTATTGTGCCTTTTTATTGTGTATTCTAAGCTAGAAAGAGAGGGGATATTCTGTGAGATAGAATAGAAAATTACAATGAATCTATTGTAGGTTGTATCTCTTCATTTTTTTGGATAATATATAATAAACGACTGGTTGTTTGTCCATGGACGTAACCCAAATGGGTTTAACCACGTACATATGTGTCTATCTTGTTTTATATGTTTTTTGTGTTTTTTTTTCCACATATTTGATGTGTTTCATTGCTATATAATGTATACTTTTCTAACACAACTCACCCGACATTGAAAAGTGGTTTGTTACTCTACCTCGCGAAGACGCAGATGGGTCATCAAATTTGAGGCCAAATATCAAGGGTGCAAAGGATGTCATCTGTCTCAATATTATGCTCAATCCATAATGTTTGAAAGATGGAAAATCTTCTCCAAGTAGGGCATGAACTTACAATATAACCAAAATTACACTAAATACTCATTTCCATAAAATAACCATTTGCTTAACAAGACAGAAGCCATGAAAAGGAAGTGATAACCTCATAAGATAATGTTTAATGAGAATTCCAAAGTATTAATAAATGTTGACAGATGGGAGAGACTTGAGTATGCATGAGTAATTGCAGAATCCTAGATATTATGTATCGTTAAATATCTGTAATGTTCCCAATTTTCGCAGCTAATGGGAACATTGCATTTTAACTTCAATTTTCTTAATTCATGAATAAAAGTATGTGAAGGAGGTTTCTTAAACTCCTGATTTGAGAATAAATACATGCCCAATGTGAAAGGGGACAAATCCAGACTATTATATTAAACACCCCTAAGTGTGAAAAGGGGGAATTCATTTGGAGGGAAGCTTATCCATCAAGCACAACGTACTTCTAGAAGAGGATCTCATGTGTGAAAGAGGATAAGTTGAAGAAGGTGGTTTAGTGTTTTGGCAAGCCCTCATGTTATAAAAAGAAGGAGATGCAACAAGTAAATTTTGTTGAAGAATTTTGAGAAGTTGCTGCAGCAACTCAAGTCTCTTGGCTGTTTAGCCTAAGGGAAGAGGATCTCCTGTTTAGGAATCCTCTCTCCTTCCATGGAGTAGCTCTTTGGAGGGGATTGTGATGCATCTATCCATTATCTGGCATTATGTCCAAGCTCATCTCTATAGCATCGCTGGTCCTGTTGAGGGTTTTGTAGCTGTTTGTGAGTTGTAGCAAGTGGGGGAACTAGATCTGCAAGATGTAGTTGTTTAGAGGAGATTTCTCTCAGGGAGGGTGTCTTTTGACAACACGGAAGAGGATCTTACTCTTATTTCACTTTCAGATCTGTAATCTTAATTTGTTGTATTAGTTCATTCTAGCTACTGTGCAGTCTCTTCCATATACTGCGTTATTTTCATGTACATGCTTCAATGTTGTTTAGATTTCTTATTGTACTTGCTCTTTGGTGATTGAGGCTGTAGCTTGCTGATATATTCATGTTCAGATCTGATATGTAATGTAATGAAAGCCATATTCAGAAATCTTTGAATTTTTCTGCAGTTCAGTGTCTTAAAAGCTATATCTACACTTATTTATGCATTATGTTGACAAAACCCCAAGAGTATCTTGTTAAGAAGGATGAGTAGTTTCCAGATCTGGTATGGATCTGATGTTTCAGTAATTTATCAATTTTGGATCTAATATTTAACCTACAGTAGCTTAATCTCCTCATATAAAACGATGTCAAGTCTTTCTACAACTTTTCCATGTGTTATTGCTACAATTTTTGAAGGATTCTTGCTCTTGCTTCATGTAAATTCAGTTCTTATGCAAAGGAACTTCATTATAGATATGATTTATTGCTGCCATACTAAAATATGAGTTTAATTTCTGATTTCCAGTGATTCCCAGCAGAAACTACGCAATTCATGAAGGAGGGTTTCTCTATTAACCCAACCCTCTCCTTTAGCTGATTTTCAGCTAGTGTTGATTGTGGGAGATCTGTTTAAGCCCTCTAAACTCATTTATTTTTACTGAAACTCTGCATGGAGGTCCCACATAGCATGAAATAATGGAAACCAGCCCTGGTCTACATTATTTTAACACTGGATTTCTTATACAACTTCCTCCTTGAGCCTATTGCATATTTTCCTGAGAGTGGAATTTCCCGCTTCTTCCTTGTTTGGGTTTTGCTTATCTTTTGGATCCATTATTTAGATCTGAAGACATAAGGTTCCTAATAGTAGCAAAATATAAGAGGAGAGTTTCATTCCCACACTTGCTGTGTTTCACCAATCTTATATAAACAGAGTCTGGAATGGGCCAGGAAGCCTCTGGATTTCACCCTTCCTTGTGAAGGTGATGCATCTGGTAAATACCCTACCAGTATATCTTTGGTTTAGATTTATTGGTGAAATTCCATATTGTTGTGATTCCATAGTGGAATATCTCAAGATATTCCCTACTGAGCCTAATTTTCCCCATTTGGGACATCACAATATCCTATGGTATCAAAACCTAGGAGAATAAAAGAAAAAAAAAGAAACATGCTCATTTTATGAGCTTTTCTAATCGCTCAATTATGAAACCTTATTCTTAGGAATGAGTACTTTTGTTTTGTTAATAATATATGTATATTATTTTGTTACATTTTTTGTTACAAATACTTATAGGTGTTACAAATGGTACCAAACCCTAGTTTCAACACAATGGCCTATCCAGGTAGCCATGAATAACAAGTCTGTGATCCTGCATATAGTAGAGACAAAATGATAAGAGGATTGGAATTTATACGACCAACTCTTGGAGCTAGATCTATGCCTCTAGCAGAAGGGAACTGAGAGATGTGGGTGCAATTGGGGGAAGAGTCTCTTAATAATAATGTTATGCTATTGGATATTGTCTTGTAGTTACGGATTGAGATGGAAAATCTAAGAGATTATAGCAAAAAAATGAGGGTGGAGAACGAAAGAATTTTGAAACACCTCTGAGATAAGCGAAATCCAAGAAATGCTAACACTGGTCCTAATCGTAAAAATCTAATGGAAGCCCATTGAAAGAGAGAGGATAATTTGGAATCTGAAGGGACTCGTAATAATAACGAGGAAGGATCATACAATATCTAAGGAAGTAAGAGAACAAAAATACAGAATGTTGAATTGGAAGGGGAATTTTAAAAAATTAAGTGTCCAACTTTTAATGGGGAATAGGAGGAAAATGCAGAGGCCTCGCTTATCAATATGAAAAAATACTTCTAGATTTATGAGTATGGCGATAATTTGAAGGCTATGTTGGAAATTTACCAATTAGAAGGTAAAGCCACCTTGTGGTGGGAAGAAATTAAGACATATCAAGGAATTGATGAGCAAGAGGTAACATGGGAGAGCTTCCAAAAATTTTTTAAGGGCAATTATCTAACTGAGCGATTCTATGATGAAAAAGGCCATGAAATTCCACAATTTAAGGTTAGGGAAACTAAACATGGATTATTTTATAACTAAATTCACATCCTTACCATGGTATGTTCCCTTTGTTGGGGAGGAGAAAGCTAAATTACAAAATTTTATTAGTAGTATACCGAAATTTATGAAGGAAAGACTAGAATTTGACAACTCCGAGATAATGAATGAGGCAATTCGTAAAGCTCGAATATGTTACTAGTAGATGAGGCTAAAATGGGAAAGTGGAAAGAATTGGAAAAATAAGAAACGATTGACAAATTTAAAAAATACCAGAAATTTGAAACCTATGAGTTCCAAGACTATACACAAAGGGAAACATAATAAATAGTTTGGGAAAATTCAATAGAAATTTAATTTTAGAATGATTTGAGACAAGTTGAAGTTTCCAACAAAACTAAACCAAGTCAAGCATCTAGAATACAATTGCAATGTTAGAGGTGTGGTGAACCCCACTACTACAAGAACTACCCACATCGTACCAGAACAGAACCAATCGCCAACATTCAATAAGCTTCTATAGTTGGAGATATAGAGGAAAGTATATCCAGAATTAATTCTCCTTTGGAGGACCACTAGGAAGAATATGAACCTACGATGATAAAATTGGAAGGTAAAATATCTAAATCTATTGTTTCCATTTTGGTTGATCCTATTATCACTCAGATTTTCCTTGAAGTTGTAAGGAAGAGGAAAGGGGTCCGAGGTAACCACAAACCAATCTTTTAGGTACAGAATCTAGCCAATTTGTACCCAGAGAGAGCTCTCTCTATAAAATTTAGCTTTGTTTTTGAAGATGTTAGGCTAGTTATAAAGTTGAAGGGTTTGATTTTGTTTGGTTTGATGGAATTCTTTTAGCTGAGATTAAGATCAATTAGTTTAGTCCATTGGGCTAATGGAGTCAAAGGATTGGCTGCACTGGATTAAGTCGCTCAACACAAGATGGTTTATCAGGGCAAGATAATCAAATTAGAATCAATTATAGATCTAAAGTAAATGAAATGGAATTCAAATGGATGAAAGGCAATTAAGAATCTTTCAACACATTCAAGAGAAGAGAAATAGCTTGATTATCAATAAAGAGCAGTTAAGTATTCTTTATTAAATAACCAAAGATGTAAAACTAGAAAAACAGGAGCAATTAAGAATTCACTGTTTAATCCAATTTAGAAGAAAACATTCAGAATAATAACGACTGAAATCAGATTACACCTAAGTACTTTCTGATTTAATCTTTTTTCGTTAAATATCAATATAATGACACACAGATGATATTATAAAAAAATATAAACTTCAAAACATGAGATAGAAATGACTTATTGATCCTTCATTCGACACATGAATCCTGAGAAAAGTCTTCTGCCTCAATTCCTTGTCCAGTTTTGCCACGAAAAATTTCTCCAAAGCTCTTTATTCCAAAATAGTAGATGTTACATCAAAGTCTGAGAATCCACCTTCAATAATCCAATTGAGGGCTTATTTATACAAAAAATTATTAAAAATATCTCATAACAAAAAGAGATATAATCTAGGGTGATTCATAAATAAATTACAATAAAAATAGAGACAGATGGTCTCGTAGATAAGACAAGAAGTAACTGATGTTGTGCTGTTTCCTCCTTTCGAGAATGTGCTGGAGGCAGGACCAATATTTTGGCTCATTTTTGTCCTCTTCAGTAATTTCGTTCTGATTGTCTTGCTTCACTGATACTCTTTGTTTTTACTGATACAATTTAACTGAACTGATACTCTTTACCCTTTTTTTGTCCCTTTATCCTTTATACTGTAGTAAATAGGAAAAATTTCATATAAGGATAAATTTTACAACAGTTCCAACAGATCTTCCCACCATTTATCTTCTGCTATTTTGGTTCGTTGAAGCTTCCTTAATGTTTCATCAGCCTCAGTATATCTGAAGAAATTAGGCTGATTAGGAAACAAATGTTTTACTTCATGTTCAAGATAAAACAAATTATTTAATCTGTCATGAAGATTCCTCCCTGTAGGTAATGTTGATTCTGATGAAATGGTTGAGGAACTGGCTAGATTGTGAGCATGTATGTCCAATTTCTTAACATAATTTTCCAGGTCCATTATTTTATCTTCTGAAACCATAGGGCTGGGCAACCCTTTATTCAATAAAACATTAAATCTTTCTCTGAAAGCAATGATTTCTCCTTGTATGTCAAAGCACCTGCGTTCTAAATTTTGCATAGGAGTATTTTTAGTAAAAACTCTTTTTATCTCTAAGATTGTTGCAGTTCTGTCCTGAATACCCTGATCTGCAAGTTGCTGCTTGGTTTGGGTGTTTAGAAATTGTATGAGTTGATTGGCTTCCTCAAGCCTATTTCCTAATTCTGCTCGTGTGTTTTCAACTTCATCCAGAGCTACTTTGACCAAATCATTCTGCTCATATATTATCTGAATTGAAGGCTAGATATATTTTATTGACTGGATAATATTATCCCAAAGAATGTTACTTATCTTTCTTAAAGGTTTCTCCAATGTGAGATCCTTTTCCAAAGCTTTAACTAATTTTTCCAACTTTTTGACTTCTCTTGTTTTGTCAGCAACAGTCATTTTTGAGAGATAATATCTCTGTTCCAAATTAATAAGCTGTAAATTTTTGTGCTGAAGTTCTGTTACTTGCAGTTTCAAGTCATTCATTTGCTTTACTAATTCTTCTGTACTCAAATTTGAAGTATTTACCTGTGATGGCTCTATTGGTTGACCTGTTGGCTGACTTGTTGTACCTGTGATAACCTCTGCTGTAGATACTGGAACACTGGACTGCTTGTCTTTTAAAGCCTGCTCAAGCTCTTTTTCTATTTCAGTCAGTTTCTCATTCATCTTCAGGAGCAACTCCATCATTTCCTCTTCAGAGTTTTTCTTTATTATTTCTTCAGTTTGAGGATGTCTTAAATTAGGCAATTTCAACTGCTTTCTCAAAGCTGCAATGTCATCATCTTTTTTCTTTATTAGAGCTTCTATACCTTAGAAATCCTTTGGATTATGACCTAATCCAATAATTATTTCCTCCAATGTTTTTATCCTGTTGTCTTTGTCTTGAGAAGAAGCCTTTTCAAGCTGCAGTTGTGCATTTGTGTTCTGTAAAGAATCTTGCAATTTATGAGATGCCATCGCTTTATCATTCAGTGTTGAATAGATCATTTCTCCGGTTTGCTTATGTAATTAAATATGATCTAAAGGATGAATATCCTTTCCTAGGACTTCAAAGTTTGTCCTAATATAATCAGCAGCTGTTTGGGGTTGCTGCAACTTGGGTTTGAAATGGCTCATTAACATTTTGCCCTGTTGGATGTCAAAAGCTGACACCAATCTTTCTTGATTCTTTGGAGCCGTTTTCAGATGTTGATTATATACTTGAATTATCAATGGATCATTTATTGCTTTTATACTTATGAATGTCCTTTTTATATCTCCTGCATCTTTCACTGGTTGCTTCAATGAAGATATCTCTGTGCCTTTTTATTTCTGTAGCTCTTTTCTTTGTGAGGTAGTTGATGCTCCACTCACGATACCTGTTTTTTGACTGCCCAATTGTTCGTGTCCTTGACTATCAAGGATTTCATCAATAGATTCTACTTCTGGAGGAGTATTCAATTTCTGTCTCTTGGCCTGAGGCTATTGTGAAGATCTAGTGAGAGGGGTAACAGCTTCAGTATCTCTCTTTTTGCTCTTTTCTACATTTAATGGCGTCTACAAAATTGACATTTCTACTGGATTGGTTCGAACAGAAGAAACCTGTCCTTGATCCTGTCCCTTGGAAGGTTGAGGTTATTCTGTCATAGTGAATGTTTCTTTAACTCGTGTATCAATCTCTTTCTCTTTTCCCTTAGATGATACTGCAATGTTTTCTTGTAACTTCTGCTGAAAAATTCCAGCTTAGGAAGGACCAACCTCTGATCTTGGCACGTGTGAAAAAGAGTCTAGGTAAAGCATATTTTCAAGATCTTTCATAACATTGTCTACATTGACCTGCTCACTATCCTGCTCTATCAATTTTCCTTCTATCCATTCATCTGTATTAGCATATTTTTCAATCTCTAGGATTCTTTGATGTATGTATGGTGCTGACTTATTTTTCATTATTTTATCACAAATGAAGCTGAATGGGTCATAAGGTACCCAATATAAACTCTTTTGTAATCTAAAACGGTCTTCTAATATCTTTTCAGCTTCTTCCCCTGCATCCCTAGAGTTACAGATAAAGCGACCTAATTGACTTTTGATCCGGAGTTGAGCCTTCTTTTTTGCATTACAAAAATGAATTATATCGAAGTTGTTCATTTGCCTGAAGTACTCTAATGCAAAGAGTCTCATGGGGACATATTTTGGAAATTTGAATGGACATAATTCACATCCATATATTCTGACTTCTGTGTGATTTTGGTATAAGTACCAATCACCAACTTTGTATTGTTCTGAGAGCTGTAAAGTTTTCTTGATTTCATTGCTGAATCTTGGAGGAGAAACTCCTGTCAGCAAGGTAGTTGCAGGTTGTATAAAAAGATAAATGAACTCATTATAGGAATAGGGAGAATCTCGAGAATTATGAGTGATGGCTAACCAAAAGATAACAGACCTAGGATTCCCTTCGGCATCAAGCTTTTTGGTATAGAGAGGGAAATTATCTGACTGGTAATAGAGCATGAGATGGTAAATGACAGAAGAATAGTTGAACACTTTCTCATTCTCTAATCTCATGAATTGATCATGGATTTTGTCTGCAATGTAGGATGCAAAGTCATATTTGACAGCAGGAGGCTGTCCAGGGGTAAAAATAGACAATAATACTAGAGTCAAAAGGTCAACATATTCACTGGTATTAAAGCCCATTATAAAGGATATCATATCCAAAACAAGTCTACCCTCCTCAGTGAAAAAAGCATACCCATAAGGGGGAGGACCTTTCGGCTGATGATCAAGCAACATAAAGGTCTGGCAGATGTGGCTTAATTCTTCATGGGATAGTTTGGTGGATTTCTCTAGTAATTATCCCATGGACAGGGGAGTGAGGGCTCAATCAGGTTGAAAATGTAGCATCTCATTGATAGACTGAGCAGTAATGGAAAAAAGGACATTTTGACTTGGAGATAATATTGCTCGTTGAGTGGGTTCATAGTTCACATGACAGTAATGGATTATCTCAGGGAAAATATGGACAGAGGGAAAGAGGTACCTGGGAAGATTAGATTCCCATAACCCGATCATATCCAAGCCATTCAAATAATTGTCTCTGCAGCGACAAAAAATTCGAAGAGGACTATCACTAAAAACCAAGTCTTTAATTTGGAAATCTCTGTCGACTAATGATAAAAATTCCAAGTCTTTGTGAGGGGCGTTCAAAGGCGCTACGTTTAAAGCCACAGGAACTACCATTTTTGGTTCTTGTGGATTCAAAAATGGAAATTTAGCTTATGGTGAGAAATTGAGCGAAATTACAAGTTCTGGGGATTTAATTGCGGTTTTTGGGAACTCAGGGAGACCAATTTAGAATCCTATTTGAGTTTTCTGTATAGAGTTCTTTAAAAAAAAACCAAGATTCTAACGGATTTCAGTGGTAATAAGGGTAAATACCTGTTTTTTGGAGATAACAGTGATTTGAACAGGTACTGGTTAAGGCGGACAATCTTCTGAGAAGCTTTGACTGCAATTCTCTTCGAAAGGACAATAGTTGGCAGAGTTCAACAGTTGGTATTTAAATTTTTCTGCATGGAGTGTAGTCGTTCACTGTGGAGGAAAAATGAAAAAGACACGGGTTGTTTGGTTTTATTCACAAAGTCAACAGGGTGGCGGGATTTTTATTAATTCATGCGATGACATCAGCACGTACGGGAGATGAGTCAGGGGGGAAAGGTGGTAAGCGGTTTTTTCCGCACCACTTTTGGGGGAAGGCGGTATTGAGCGGATGGGCAGCGAATCCACAGAACGAATGACGCGTGGCCATGGTACTGTTTGAAAACCACCGGCATTTTGTGCATTAATGTTCGGATCGGGGATGGCCAGCGGAATTATCAACAGCCGTCGATCTTGGAGCGGCTGATCGAACGGTGTTTCGGGAAATGAAGTTGACGGGGAGTTAACAGGAGGGCCCGACGCACTTTATTATCAATTAATCATTTCGGGAGCATTTTGATTGGAGGGTTAGGTTCTTAATTAATCGTGGGGATTAATTAATTCCTGCGTATGATGAAGGGTAGGGGAGGAAAAGTGCGTGAGGGATTGTTTTAAACACATATATTGTATGTTTAAAGTTTTTTTTCATATTTTGATTATATGATAATTGAATTAAATTAACCCAATTACCATAAGGGCGGGATTAACATATAATTATATATGTTAACTAAAGGGGGTATAACTGGGGTTCTTTATTCGAACGAGTGAGGAATAAATACTTTGGTTAAACCATAATACATGAGTTTCTTGGGATATTATACAAAAGGAGTTATATATATAGGAAAAAGGTGCTTCTTATAAGGAATTAATACATAAGTTAGAGTTAATATGACAAAGGGACAATGTAAACTCAAAATTCATTAATATATCTAAGTAAGTGAAGATTTTTAGAAGCACTTTGCATTATAATCACTTCAATAGTTCAACTTAGAATAAAAAATGGTTTTGAGGGTTTATTATGGAATATTATATGATTTTCCTAAGTAAAATGGGATTTTACTTGGGAAAAGATTTTTTGAGAGGTGAATGAATGTTATGATGGATGATTTCAAGTACTTAGGTCTTTTCAATTATTGGGCCGAGGGTCCGGTCCCTCCAATAATCAAGGAAATGCCTTGAGCCCCTTTAATCTTCAAGTACCTTAGTGCTTTTGGAAATTAGTGAATTTTTAGGGAAAATGAAAGGGAAGTTAATAATCTTGACTTTTCTTTGCTGTGAAATTTTTCCAATGTAGTATATGCCTTTACACTTGTGATGAAAGTAAAATCGAACACATTTGGAACCATCATTCATCACATGTAATTCTGCAACAACATCTACCTACCCTACTTACTTTACCCTACCATTTTCTCTTCTTTATTAGGGTGCACTTAGACTGGCAAACCCTTATCACACTTTTTCTTTTACATGTGGAAACCTATCTAATTCTACACTTATTACATCCAAGGGCTCAAATTAAACTGTTGAGCTCTTTTTATTTACTCTACCTATCTATTTATCTGCCAAGATTAAACTGTTTGGCCAGATATTTATTCTATATTCTACAACATGAAATTGAAAGATGAATGAGTCAAGTTTAAACAGTTTGACTCTTCATAAATTGTGGCAAAAGTTTAACAAGCTGCACACAATTTTTTTTATTACATCAGAGCAAAAAGTAGTGGCACTTAAACTTGCACACTTTCCTGGTCCATTTTTGTTTGGGGTTCATTTCTTTCACTTTTTTGACCATTTTATTCTTTTCACCCTTTGATTTCTCTTTTAGTGTATACCCTCTTTACATTTTTTAAATTTTTTGATTTTTTGATTTTTTGAGAATATGGAACACCTTTTGCAACAAGAAAAGGTTTGAACATATTGCATAGTTCAACAAGTCAATCATGAAAAATGACACCTATTGGTATAGGAGTCTAACATATCCAGGGGAAAACATGAGCTGTGTTAGCCCCAAAATAGTTTAATCTTGTCAATTACAGGTTGAAAATTTTAAATACACCTAGTTAGTACTAGGTAGCTACGAGAGCTAAGAGGTGGGTAACTGCTAAAATAGATAAATGCCCTATAGAAGTGGCGAGACAACAAATAAGAGTAAATTTTAACATGTTTCCTTTATGGTCCTATGATGTATTAATTGGAATGGATTGAATGGAAGGGCTTTAGTCCTTGGTAAATTGTACAGAGAAAACCATAAGATTCCTCACAGAGGATGGCAATAGGTAAGCACTCCAAGGAATAAAGACGCCTATTAAGTTATAACCAATCACTGCAACCAAAATAGGTAAATGTATTAGGAATGGTTGTTTGATCTATGTCGTGCAAGTTGTATATTACAATTCCAAGGGAAAAAAAACCAACCTGGAAAATTTACATGTTGTTTAAGACTTTGTTGATATATTTGCTAAATAAAATCCAGGGCTGCCTCGAAAAGGGATATTGACTTTTCGATAGAATTAATTTTGGGAGAAGGCCAAGTGTCAACATTCCCTTATCATATGAGCATCTCTGAGATGACATAAATAAATATGAAGTTCCAAGATTTGCTTGATAAGGGATATATTCATCCAAGCGTCTTGCCTTGGTGAGCCCTTGTATTGTTTGTAAAGAAAATGGATGGCACTCTAGAGTCATGTATTGACTATAGGAAACTGAAGAAATTAATAGTTATAAATAAATACTCGTTGCCAAGACTTGATGACTTGTTCGATCAAGTTAAGGGTTCCTTGTATTCTCTAAGATTGATTACGATCTCGTTATCATCAGATCCAAATAAAGGAGGAGGATATAAACAAGAAAACACTTCAAAATCATTATGGGAATTATGAATTTGTGATGCTGCCATTTGGAGTTACCAATGCCCCAAAAACATTCATGAGTTTAATGAATGATTTTTTCCACCACTACTTGGATAAATTTGTTCTAATCTTTATCAATGATATTCTGATTTATTTAAGGAATGTAGAAGAACATAAAGATCACCTTTGGATAGTGTTACAAACACTATGGAAACACCAGCTATATGCTAAGTATAGAAAATGTGACTTTTATAAGGATTAAATACAATATTTAGGGCATGTTGTTTCAGTTGAAGGAATAATTGTAGATCCTGATAAAAACAAAAATATCATGGAGTGGATTGTTCCCATGAATGTGGTAGAAATTTAGTCCTTCATGGGCCTAGTAGGATACTATCATTGTTTCATATAAATATTTTCTAAAATTGTGTATTCTATAATCTGATGTAGACTAGCTACAAAATATTAGATTTATGTTGTGGAATGGAGTTCTTAAGACTTAATGCAAAACCCGTTTACTCGCAACAAAGTTCAATCCTTCGAAATTATCAACATACATATGTGCATGAATCAACATTCAAGTTTTAATAACATACGCATACCAAAACAATAACCCAAACTAATGCAGAAACCAAACTAATTTGCGAAGACGTAGGAATTTCTTCTGGAGGGACCCACACAACTCCGACCAATCATCGGCAATCCAAAGTATTATCTATGCCGAAATGTCTGGCCAAACATCCACTGTGTTTTTCTTGGATTAAGTTCTATCGCATAGAACATTCTGGAATACACAACTGTCCTCTTTTGAACATCAACCCATCCTGCATGTTATAGTGCAGCCATGGACCATTTTTCCTCAACAGTGGATTTTCGCAGGCTTCGTAAGCTTCCTTAAAATCTGCAGCCACCTCATAAAAGTCTTTGAGATACTCAAATCCCAACACTTGCACTGCACTTTGTTGTAAAATCAGACTTCTCCTGCTTAATGCATCTGCTACCTTATTTTCCTGACCATTGATGTTTCTCAAAACAAATGTAAAACTTTACAAGTAATCCACCCACTTCGCGTTTTTATGATTCAACTTGTGCTGCTGCATAATATACAGTAACGCAAAATTGTGTGAAAGCAAGACAAATTCATTAGCCATCAAATAATGTATCCAATGCTTCAATGCTTACACGACTGTATAAAATTCTTTTCCATAAGCTGTATACTTCCACCTACTCTCATTTATCTTTTCGCTGAAGTACTACACCAATGGTCGTCCCACTAGCATCACAACGAACTTGGAAAAGTTTGTTCATGTATGGCAACCTTAGGATTGGTTTTTCAGTAATCCTTTTCTTTAAAAACTGAAAACTTCTCTCAGCAGGTTCTGTCCAATGAAAAGACTGATTTTCCTTCTTAATGATATCCAACATAGGTGCACAAATAACACTGAATTTTTTAATAAACTTCTGATAGAAACTTTCCAATCCATGAAAACTTCTTACTTCAAACAAAATTTTGGGATATGGCCAACTAATTATGGCTGCAACTTTCTCTGGGTCCATCTTCAACTCATTCTCAGAAATTACAAAGCCTAGATAAATAAACTCTTTCTTGAAAAAATAACAATTTTTCAAATTTATTAACAATTTATTTTGCCGCAATTTTTCTAGCACATACCTGACATGCCAAAATTTTCTTCCTTTTTTTTACAAAAAATAAGTATATCATCTATATATAAAATCACAAAATTACCAATGACTTCTTTCAACTTCTCATTCCTCAAACGCATGAATGTGTTGGGCACATTGCTGAGCCCAAAAGGCATGACCAACCACTCGTACAAGCCTTCATTGGTCTTGAAAGTTGTCTTCCATTCATCACCTTCTCTAATCTTGATCTAGTGATGGCCTATTTTCAGATCTATCTTTGAAAATTATGTTGATCCACTCAGAAAATCCATCATATCATCCATCCAAGGTAAAGGAAACCTATACCTGATAGTGAGATTTTTTATCGCCCAGGAATCAGTCCACATCTGTCGTTCATCTCCTTTCTTGGGAGCTAAAACAGTGGCAACAACACAAGGGCTCAAACACTCTCAAACCATTCATTTTTCCAACAATTCTTGTACTTGCTTCCTTATCTCCTCATTATCTTTCAGACTCATCTGGTAAGCAGCCTTGTTTGGAAAACTCACTCCTGGAATAAAATCAATATGGTGACTAATGCTCTGCTTTGGTGGTAATTTATCTGGTAGATCATCCACCACAATATCAATAAAATCTTGCAGGATGTCCTATATTTCCACAGGTAAATCAACGATTTCTGTATGCATCAATACTACTCTTAGCGTCCACACAACTGCATAATTCACCTCATTCTCCTCAATCTGTCAGAAACTCATTCCCGCCTATCAACAGTGTTTTAGTACCACTAGTTTTTGTAGTCTCTTTTTCTTTCATGGGAACTAGCATATGCTTTATCCCATCCTTCATAAATCTATAACAATTATTTTCCCCATCATGGACGACCTTTCTATCCCATGGTCTACCCAGTAGAATATGGAATACATCCATAGGCATAATATCACAAGTTATCTTATCCTTGTACTTTCCAATGTGAAACTCCACTCGCACTACTCATCAACCAGCAGATGGTGTCCCTTCTGAAACGAAGACACCTTATAGGGATTCGAGTGCTTCAACTTATTCAAACCCAACTTTTCCACCATCTTAGTGGCTACCAGGTTATCAATTCTTCCACTATCTATAATCAATTTGCAGCATTTTCCATGGGACTTACTCACAGTTCGAAACAATTCTTTCCTCTGTGTTAGGAAAACCACCTCCTTAACTGGTTTTAGAGATACCTTTTTCAACACCAAGGCCTCTCCTGTTTCAGGCACATTCTCCTCCTCTTGTGGTGTTGCCTCTGCTTCATCAGGTTGAGCATCATACGCTCCCCTCTATCCAACTGGTTCATTTTCAGGACATTCAAAAGACTTGTGTCCTCATTTATGACACTTGTAACACCGGTAGTTGTTTCTTGTACCTATACCATTACCTCTTCCTCGTTGGTATGGCCTTCCACCTCTAGTGTTACCTTCCTTCTTAGTCTGTCCCAAAGTTTTCGAACTATTTCATTCTTCATTATTGCTAGCAGTGCTACCTCTACCAAAGGATTGTCCTCTTCCTCTTCCAGATCCACGTCCTATTCTTGCATTCTACTTCCTGGAAATCTTCTCTTCCGCTTTCAAAGCACACAGATATACCTACTCTATAGTCATCCAAGATTTCAATCCCTATACCATTTACAAATCTTGTTGTCTTCTCAGGGGTATCTTCAACATACCCAACCCTCAAGTTCAATTTATAGAACTCTTTTGTGTATTCCTTTACAGTCATTTTCCTCTTTCTCAAGTTCTGCACTTATCTGTAAAGGGAAATTTGGTAATCTTTAGGCAAGAACTTGATTTTATACTTTCTCCCTACACACTGTCCCACCACAGTGCGATGTGTCCTTTCAACTTAGTGACAACAAACCTGATTTTCCTGTCCTCACTAATTTACTCATACTTGAAGTATTTATCTAACTCACTTATTCAGTTCAATAATGGTTCTATGGATAAACTGCCATCATAATTAGAGAGCTATGGTCTTGGCTTGCTACTAGCCATCAAAAAATATTTCAGTAATCTGATTTCTAGTGGCTCGTTCTCTGGCTCATCTATTTGTGTCTTTGGCTCCTCACCTTCACTGCCATCTGCACCTTCAGGGTCCCTATGCCTTCATGCTTCTACTACTACCAAACGTGCTAAAAAATTTCTAATTTCTTCGCATATTTCTTCATTTTCTCCTCCCCTTACAACTCGTCCTCGACCTCTTCTCCCTGCTTCAGCTCTTCCCCGACCTCTTCTTCCTACTTCCATATTCACTTAGGAAAAAATTTCTCTGATACCAATTGATGCATACTAGCTGCAAAATATCAGAATTACACTGCAGAATGGAGTTTTTGAGACTTAACGCAGAATCTCTTTACTCGCAACAAAGTTCAGTCCTTGGAAATTATCAACATAAATACGTACACGAATCAGTAACAGACTTTTTTTAATAGACGCAGACCAAAACAATAACCCAAACTAACGAAGAAACCAAAATAATTTGCGAGCATGTAGGAATTCCTTCTAGAGGGACCCACACAGCTCCGACCAATCATCGGCAATTGCACTTCGCACAACATAAAAGTTAAATTAACACTAAATCTTACAATATGTGATGTTGTGCTGGGTTAACACATGGTCCTCTCCATTTCGTATCACAAACAAAATCCTTTGCCGTGCAAAGACCTTAACCTTAACTTGTAAATGTTGCGATGTGTGAAATCGCTTCCATTTCACTTTCAATGTCCATCGTTTAATCCGTGATGGATCTGACGAACCTCGTCTACCCCCACCACATCACTTCACATCGCAAGTCAAATTTTTTAACTCGCGAATTAAGCCGTAAATGTTATCCTTCATGATGTGCGATGTCTGAAATCTCCACCATTTGATCTTGGTTGGATCCAACGGTTCGTGCTACACCTCTGCTATACCACTTCGCATCGCAAATCAAATTATTTAACTTGCGAACTGAACCATAAACATTATCCTTGGCGATGTGCGATATCTCTCTGCCTGTGATGTGATGTTCCACCATTGAACGGTTGGATCCAACGATCCTCGTTAGGCTTACAAATCCGATTGATATATGCTCCACAGTTAACACAATATTACATTCAACAAAGGAATGTGTAGAACTAAGGCCTCACCACACCTACAAATCCGATTAGTTTTCTCGTGGGGTAATTTAAGTACATATGTCCGAGTTTCAACAGAGGTTTTAAATAACTAATTTTAAAACAAGGAAACTGATCAAAGCGCAAAAAACTTAGAATTTGTTTGGAAATGGAATACTGTCCTAAATAAAACAGAGATCCTGATCAAACAGAAAACACCTGGAAATAATTTGGAAAATGAAAATGCAGAGTCAAGCCCTCATATGGTTGATTTTACATTTACTTATTCTTCTCTATTTTCTCCTTTCTCTCTATGGATGGCAGAACCCCACCATGGTATATTTGGTTCGGTTTTATGCCTTTTCCAAAATCCCCATATGGTTGAGAAATTGTCATTGAGTTTCCAAAATAGTTTATTCAACTAAATACTCAACTAATCCTAATTTAACCATTCTTTTTATTTTGAAAATTGCAATGGCTGAGTTATCCCACATTAACTTAAACAAAATACTTTAAAATAAAATCTTCAAATTTTAGGACTACTGATCCTCTTTCCAAGCCACAACATGTGGCCAACTTGTCACATTGTTGGCTCTACCTTAATGCTCCTCCATCATAATCTCTTTACATAGAAAAGGAAAAACCTTTAACTTGACAGTGGATTTCCAACATAGCTTTGATTTATTGACGTAGTTACTAACTATATCCCCTATATTAAAAATTTAAGACCCTGGAAAAGAATTAGTGGTCTACATTGATTCTTGTAAACAAGGATTATGTAGATTTTTTATGCAAGAAGGTAGGGTGTTAGCTTACGAATATCGAAAGCTAAAGGATCGTGAGTAGAGGTATTATGCATATGATATGGAACTTACTGATAAAATTCATGAATTAAAGGTATGGTGACATTACCTTTTGGAGAAATAAGTTATTTTGATGGCTCACCATAACATTTAAACAAGTTTCATTAAACAACTGAACCTTCACGCATGTCAATCCAAATGGACCGTTTTTTTAAGTGAATTTAATTTCAACATAGAGCATCTCAAGGGAAACGAAAATCAAGTACCTAATGCTTAAATTCAAAAGTTACATTTTATATATGAGATCTCATATAGTCATATAGAAATTAAATTTTTGGATCAAATCAAGGAGGCTCTCTCAAAGGATCTTTATTATGAATTTTATATAAACAAGTTGAAATGAAATATGACTCTAGAAATCATACCAATTACAGTATTAATAAGGAGGGTTTATTGGTTTATAAGGGTAAAGTGTATGTTCTTAATCAGCTTGCGATTAAACAAGAAATTTTGGATGAGTTCCATAGAAGCTCATATGCATCCCACCCCGGATATCAGAATTTTTTCACCGCAATAAGAAAAAATTATTTCTAGCCTAGAATGAGAGAGGATCTAGCATATTATTCAAAAAAATGTCTGGAATGCCAAAAAGTGAAGGACGAGCACCAACACTCGGTGGGATTGATGCATCCAATACCCATTATTGAGTGGAAGTGGGATGTCAATACTTTAGATTTCATAATAGGATTACCTAAATAAAAAATACGTAATGACTGTATCATGGTGGTGGTGGATAATTTAAGCCAAACAACCTATTTATTCTAGTAAAATAAACATATAAAACTATGAAAATTGTTGACATTTTTATGAGAGAAATATTTTGGTTACATGGCATACCAAGAATAGTAATCTATGATAGATATGTAAAATTTACTTATGTATTATGGAAGGCTCTTTTCGTCGTGATGGAAACCCAATTTAATTTCATTATTTCTTATAATCCTCAGACATATTTGAAAACCAAATGTGTGTACCAGGTGCTTGAAGACATGCTGATAATGTATGTTATGCAGGAGCCAACCAAATGGGGAGATTATCTTCACTTGGTCGAATTTGCATAAAATAACATTTATCCTGAGTCGTTGAAGATTATTTTCTTTGAGGTGTTATAAGGAAGGAGAGGTAACACACCAACAAATTAGAGTAGCCCTAAAGATAAGCTACTCTTGGTACCTAATATGCTAGCAGAAATAGAACCTAATGTTAAAAAATATCGACAAAACCTCAAAGGCACCCAAGATAGACAAAAGGCCTATGAAAATAGGAAAAGAACATATAGGGAAGTTAGAGTTGGATACCATGTTTATATCTAAGTTAAACTGAACAAGAGTACTTTAATATGGTGTAGTTGTGCAAAACTAGCTCCCCGTTACTGCGGTACTTTTCAAATATTGGAAAGTGATAGGACTTGTGGCATATCAGGTTGCACTACCTAGTAATATACAAGTTCATAATGTATTCCATATTTTATTATTTAAAAGTATGTGTATGACCTTTGAATTCTTATTAATTGGAAATAAGTGCAGGTAATTGTAATAATGATTTTTTTAAGTAACTATATAGTTTTTATTGATTTGTAATTAATAAGAACATCTAATTGTCTTCAGGTAGAATGAGATGACGAGTTTTTGGTAGATCCTCTATGAATTATCAATAAGAGAGAAAAAAACATTACCGAGGCAAGTTATCACCCAAGTTAAAGTGTAATGGATGCACTTTAGCCTAGACAAGGAAAATTGGGAGGACCTTGACTAGTCCGCACAGGATATCCTGATATGTTATAGAAGCAGGAATGAAAATCGAGGACGGTGTTCTACATTAAGGGGGGGATATGTGACACCCCCAAGTGTCATAAATAATTTTTATATATTCTTGCTTTTAATTTACTATGTAGACTTGGTAACTATATACTTAGTGAAAAACTTGGTAAAACTATTATACTTAATGAGTGATTACTCATTTAATTTTGTTTAAAAATGAACAAGAATGAGAATTTACGAAAATATAACCAAGGAGCAGTTGTTGAGGTATTAGAGGAGTTGGAGAGTTAGTTACTCTATCCATAGAGAAAATGTCTGGGTGGGGATAAAAGCGGTTAGGGAAGGCAAGAGGAGAGTGGTTGGAGGCACTCGAAGTAGAGAGGAAAAGAAAAATTAAGAAGCAGGATGATGCCAAGAAGGAACTCAGGTACCAAAGAGTTGGAGATTTAGTTACTCTCTCTCCTAGAGAAAAACTATGAGTGGAGATGAAGGGGGTCAGGGAAGGCAAGAGGAGAGTGGTTGGAGGCACCCAAAGTAGAGAGGAAAAGATGGATTAAGAAGCAGGAAGTTTCCATGAAGGAACTCTAGAGGTGGTTTGTGAACTAGTGGAGTCCTTATGTTAACATGAAAATATTTTTAGCTAGAGTTGGAGGTACTGATGCCAGAATGGGTGGTCACTATTTCTCCACTGTCTAGAGGTTTAAGGCTCACGGGGAGATCAAACATTATTTCGATTCTCATGGTTGGGTGGAGAAGTTGGTTCCTCACTAAATTCTTAGACTCTTAATTCACATATAAGGATACCAAACTTTTATGTGGATATATTGAGTTTTATATTTCTATTGGAATGAAAATACTAAAATGAAGGAAATTTAACAAATCAAATTTATAGAAGAAGAATCTTTGTAAATTGGATCAAATGTTGGAAGAAGGAAAAGTTAAGAATATATAGTGCTTACCTTTCTAATTGAAATTATGGTTTTGTTAGAATAAAGAACAAGGAATTTGGAATCAAAAAAATTCTACCAAGTTGGGCATCATCTCATCTGGGGAAACAATTTTAGCAAGGCCTTAAGGGTTAACATTTATCATAGTTTTAAGTTACTGTAGTATATTATTAAAATTCATGGTAAAAATTACTTCGATCATAAACACATGTAAGGAGATTGGGTCCTTGAATTGGGAAGAGAGGGATGTCGAACACCCTTACACCTTGTGAAAGACCAAAAGAATGAAACCCTTGGGTAGTTGCCATATAAGCAGAAATACCAAGGAGGAAAAATTATAAAGGGAAAACACAACCCATCAAGGGTACCGTTTGGTTTCTAGGAAAAATGACTTAGATTGACACACACAATTTCATTCAAGTCCTTGACTGGTTGGAGAGCAAGACTCTGCGCCTGAAAGGAACTAAATAAGAGTTTCTGTAAATAATTGTAGACAAAAACAATTTAGAAATGAAACAATTTACAACAAATAATACCACGTCAAGTATAAATTCATATACATTAACACAAAAAACTGTAATTATAGAACAAACAATAAAATAGTTGAAGCCATGAAAACATCCCAAGAACAGAGCCCATAATTATCGGTTATAATAGTCAAAAAATAAATTACCGAGACTTCAATATCATGTAACAAGCAGCACTTTCCAAATATTGAAAAGTGATATGACGTGTGGCATATCAGGTTGAACTACCTAGTCATATACAATTTCATAATGTATTCCATATTTCATTATTGAAAACTATGTGTATGACCCTTGACTTGTTATTAATTGAAAATAATTGCGGGTAATTATAATAATGTTTTTTTAAGTAACTATATAGTTTTTCTTGATTTGTAATTAATAAGAACGTATGATTGTGTTCAGGTCAAACGAGACAACAAATTTTTGGTAGATCCTCTATGAATTCTCAAGAAGAGAGAAAAAACATTACGGAGGCAAGTTATCACCCAAGTTAAAGTGCAGTGGATGCACTTTAGCCTAGAGGAGGAAACTTGGGAGGAAGTTGACTAATTTGGACAAGATATCCTAATATGTTCTAGAAGCAGGAATGAACACTAGGGATGGTCTTCTGCATTAGGGGGAGATATGTGACACCCCAAAGTGTCATACATATTTTGTATATATTCTTTCTTTTACTTTACTATTCAGACTTGGTAACAATATAATTAGTGAAAAACTAGGTGAAACTATTATAGTTAATGAGTGATTACTCATTTAATTTTGTTTAAAAATTAACAAGTCTGAGAATTTATGAAAATAGAACCAAGGAGGAGTTGGTGGGGTATGAGAGGAGTTGGAGAGTTAGTTACTCTCTCTCCCTAGAGAAAATTTCTGAGTGGGTATAGAAGGTGTTAGGGAAGGCAAGAGGAGAGTGGTTGGAGGCACCCGAAGTAGAGAGGAAAATATGGATTAAGAAGTATGATGTTGCCAAGAAGGAAATCAGTTACCAGAGAGTTGGAGAGTTAGTTTCTCTCTCTCCCTAGATAAAAATTATGAGTGGAGATGAAGGGGGTCAGGGAAGGCAAGAGGAGAGTGGTTGGAGGCACCCTAAGTAGAGAGGAAAATATGGATTAAGAAGCATGAAGTTGCCATGAAGGAACTCTAGAGGTGGTTTGTGAACTAGTGGAGTCCTTATATTAACATGAAAATATTTTTAGCTAGAGTTGGAGGTCCTGATGCCAGAATGGGTGGTCACTATTTATCCACTGTCTAGAGGTTGAAGGCTCACGGGGAGATCAAACATTATTTCCATTCTCATGGTTGGGTAGAGAAGTTGGTTCCTCACTAAATTCTTAGACTCTTAATTCACATATAAGGATACCAAAATTTTATGTGGATATATTGAGTTTTATATTTCTATTGGAATGAAAATACTAAAATTAAGGAAATTTAACAAATCAAATTTATAGAAGAAGAATCTTTGTAAATTGGAGTCAAATGTTGGAATAAGGAAAAGTTAAGAATATATAGTGTTTACCTTTCTAATTGAAATTATGGTTTTATTAGAATAAAGAATAGGGAATTTGGAACCAAAAAAATTCTACCAAGTTGGGCATCATCTCATCCGGGGAAACACTTTTAGCAAGACCTTAAGGGCTAACATTTATCATAGAGTTAAGTTATTGTAGTATATTGTTAAAACTCATGGTAAAAATTACTTCGAGCAGAAACACATGTAAGGAGACTGGGTCCTTGAATTGGGAAGAGATGGATGTAGAACACCCTCACACTTTGTGAAGAACCAAAAGAATGAAACCCTTGGGTAGTTTCTAGATAAACAGAAAGACCAAGGAGGAAAAATTATAAGGGGAAAACACAACCCATCAAGGGTACCGTTTGGTTTCTAGAGAAAATGACTTAGATTGACACACAAAATTTCATTCAAGTCCTTGAATGGTTGGAGAGCAAGACTCTGTGGCCGAAAGTTACTAAATAGAAGTTCCTATAAATAATTGTAGAGAAAAACAATTTAGAAATGAAACAATTTACAACAAATAATACCACGTCAAGTATAAATTCATATATATTAACACAAAAACTGTAATTATAGAACAAACAGTAAAATAGTTGATGCCATGAAAACATTCGAAGAACAGAGCCCATAATTCGAGGCTATAACAGTCCAAAAATAAATTACCAAGACTTCAATATCATGTAACAAGCGGCACTTTCCATATATTGGAAAGTGATATGACTTGTGGCATACCAGGTTGAACTGCCTAGTCATATACAAGTTCATAATGTATTCCATATCTCATTATTGAAAACTATGTGTATTACCCTTGACTTGTTATTAATTGAAAATAATTGCAGTTAATTATAATAATTTTTTTTTAAGTAACTAAATAGTTGTTCTTGATTTGTAATTAATAAGAACGTATGATTGTGTTCAGGTCAAACGAGACAAAATTTTTTTGGTAGATCCTCTGTGAATTATCAAGTAGAGAGAAAAAGCATTACGGAGGCGAGTTATCACCCAGGTTAAAGTGCAGTGGATGCACTTTAGCTTAGAGGAGGAAACTTGGGAGGAACTTGACTAATTCGCACAAGATATCCTGATATGTTCTAGAAGCAGGAATGAATACTGGGGATGGTCTTCTACAGTAGGGGGCGAAATGTGACACCCCCAAGTGTCATAAATATTTTTTGTATATTCTTTCTTTTACTTTACTATTCAGACTTGGTAACAATATAATTAGTGAAAATATAGGTAAAACTATTAGAGTTAATGAGTGATTACTCATTTGATTTTGTTTAAAAATTAACAAGTCTGAGAATTTATGAAAATAGAACCAAGGAGCAGTTGGTGGGGTACGAGAGGAGTTGGAGAGTTAGTTACTCTCTCTCCCTAGAGAAAATTTCTGAGTGGGGACAGAAGGTGTTAGGGAAGGCAAGAGGAGAGTCATTGGAGGTACCCAAAGTAGAGAGGAAAATATGGATTAAGAAGTAGGACGTTGCCAAGAAGGAAATCAAATACTGGAGAGTTGGAGAGTTAGTTGCTCTCTCTTCCTAGAGAAAAAATATGAGTGGAGATGAAGGGGGTCAGGGAAGGCAAGAGGAGAGTTGTTTGAGGCACCCGAATTAGAGAGGAAAATATGGATTACGAAGTAGAACACTTCCACAGAGGAACTCTAGAGGTAGTTTGTGAACCAGTGGAGTCCTTATATTAACATGAAAATATTTTTAGCTAGACTTGGAGGCCCTCATGCCAAAATGTGTTGTCACTATTAATCCACTGTCTAGAGGCTAAAGGCTCGAGGGGAGATCAAACATTATTTCCATTCTCATGGTTGGGTGGAGTAGTCAGTTCCTTAGTAAATTCCTAGACTGTTAATTGACATATAAGTATACCAAACTTTTATGTGGATATATTGAGTTTTATATTTCTGTCTGAACGAAATGATTGAAACGAAGGAAAGTTAAAAAATCAAATTTATAGAAGAACAATCTCTATAAATTGGAGTCAAATTTTGGAATAAGGAAAATTTAATAATATATAGTGTTTACCTTTGTAATTGCAATGATGGTTTTATTAGAATAAAGAACAAGGAATTTGGAACCAAAAAAATTCTACCAAGTTGGGTATCATCTCATGTGGGGAAACATTTTTAGCGAGGCCTTAAGGGTTAACATTTATCATAGAGTTAAGTTGTTGCACTATATTATTAAAACTCATGGTAAAAATTACTTCAAGCAGGAACACATGTAAGGAGATTAGGTCCTTGAATTGGGAAGAGAGGGATGTAGAACACCCTCACACCTTCTGAAGGACCAAAAGAATGAAACCCTTGGGTAGTTCCAAGATAAACGCAAAGACCAAGGAGGAAAAAATATAAGGGGAAAACACAACCCATTAAGGGTACCGTTTGGTTTCTGGGAAAAATGACTTAGGTCGACACCCAAAATTTCATTCATGTCCTTGACTAGTTTGGGGGAAAGACTTTGAAGCCGAAACGAACTAAATAGAAGTTCATGTAAATAATTGTAGATGAAAACAATTTTGAAATGAAACAATTTACAACAAAGAATACCGCATCAAGTATAAATTCATATATATTAACACAGAAACTGTAATGAAAGAACAAACAAAAAAATAGTTGATGCGATGTAAACATCCCAAGAATAGAGCCCATAATTCAAGGTTATAACAGTCCCAAATTAAATTAACGAGACTTCAATATCATTTAACAAGCGAGAAATGGCTATCTACTAAAGTACTAAGCATAAATTACAATAGTCGTTGGCAAACACAGAACCAAGTTATGATATATATATATTCATATTAAATAGCCCCTAATGGTTCTCGAATTAGTCTACAGACACTAAACCCTAAATGGAATTCCTAAATTCCTAGCACACAAGCAACAACCAGAAGCCATATGCATGAATATCATTTAACCCTCAAGATAAATTAGTGTTGGTACCACGAAGCACCTAGATAGGAAAAGCCCGTCAGATGAGGTTGACCTAGAATCTATTCACCTTACAGTCAAATGTTACAACCTCTATGGTGAAGTAAATTACTTGCAAAAATGTTGAGAACAAAGAGACCTCTGTCAGTTTATTAGTTATTGAGGGAAAATGTAAACCTGAAAAGAGTACCTTTAGTGGGTAGCCAAAATCCGCATAGGGAAGAACTAGAGTTGGGAGACTCATGGCATAATAACAATCTCAGCATGGGAGCTACCTATTGAGCAAGTGGGGTAGAAACTAGCACTAGTCAGAAGAAACCTTTACATGCCATGACCAAACTAGGAACGGAGAAGTGGAATACCCTGGTGGAGTGACGTTCATATGCATTTGAACTTGACGGAGCTTGCCATCAATGACCCAATATTTTGAGGCAACCACAGGAACCAAATAGGGACATTGAACCAGTAAACAGGCAGAGGATAAATGTAAAATTCGAGGTGAAAACCCTAGCTAAGCGGGGTCAATTCTGAAACCCTCAATAAGATGGAAGGAAAGAAATGGAAACCGACCCTATAGTGAAAAGTAGTTCGTTACTCTACCCCGCATGCAACTGGGTCGTCGAATATGAGGTCGGAGAACAATAGTATCAAGGATGTCATCTCTCTCAACACCGTGTTCGAAAAATAGAAAATCGTCTCCAAGTAGGCTTTACTTGTGATATAAGCCAAATTACACCAAGTAATCGTTTCCATAAAATAACCATGTGGTGAACAAGACCGAATCCATGAAGGGCAAGCGATAACCTCAGAACATAATGTTTAATTGCAATTACAAAGTATTAATAAATGCCGACATATGGACGAGACTTGCGTATGTTTGAGTGATTTCACAATCCAAATATTATGTATCACAAAATATCCTATGGTATTAAAACCTATGAAAAAAAAATAATTAAAAAAAAAAACTTGCATAAAATATCCTATGGTATCAAAACCTAGGAAAATGAAAGAAAAAAAAAATTGCAATCATTTTATGAGTCGTTCTAATGGTGCAATTATGAAACCTTAGTAAGTAGTAATTTTTTTGTTATATATATATATATATATATATATATATATTATTTTGTTATCTTTTGATTATAAATAGTTATAGATGTTACAATTTTATTCATAATTCATATTGGATATTTTATTTTATACCTAATTAAGATATTTTCCTTTAACAATTTTTTGTTATATATAGATATTGTTGGAAATTACCCCCAACCACCGCCTTGAATAATCTGGCAGCAACCATACTTGAGTTAAATGTTTTTGCAGGTGATGGATGGAGTTTGTAGAGTAGACAAAGCTCAAATCCACAAGCTGATTGACTTCACATGACTTCTGTAATGTTCAGAAAAGGTGTATGCCCATTGCCATGTATTAAATCCTTTCCCGCCATATCACCTACCCTCTTGACTGCTCTGCACACCTCGCAAGCCTTAGCCTTTCCTCTTAACGAATTTCCGAATCCTACAAAATTTGCGATGTGATATAGTGGTGTAAATTCTTGATTAGCAATTACCTTTACTTGTTTAGACATAGTCAAAATCAGAACAAAGGAGACATTTGTTAAGAACATTAACACAACTTTTATTTTTAAATATTTTAATTGAATGACAGTTTTAATTAAGTAAAAGTGAAAGTAACTGTGTGGTAAAACATTCCAAGAAAACCCAGGAAGAGGTGGAGACAATTATGACAGTTACCAATCCCAGAGAGGATTTAAAGGAAAATCCTAGGAGGGAATGGGGTTTTGTGCAGAAGAGTTAGAGGAAAAAGCATGGTATGATGGTTCTGAGTTGTCCAGAGCTGGTAGTAGTACCAGTGGAACTCAAATAACATACTCTGAAGATGCTCACTAGATTACTCAATCCTGAGGTCAGATTTTCTGTCTTGTAAAGCTCCTCAGACCTGGTGTGGAGCAAGGGGGGAGCCGGGAACGTAATTGTCTCACTCAAGGTTGGGCGGACCAAAACAGTTATTGAGACAAAATTCCCGAATTTCTGAAGTAGGTATATACAACATTTTAGTTTAAATGTTTGTTACTCTGTATCAGATTTTATTATAATAGTAAATGAACAAATAAATGTGAATAGAATTATGAGTATTAAAATCCCTATTACTCTACAAGATTTAAATATGATATTTTTGGAAACATAATAGATAATCATTATTATGTTTCGTAAGAACAAATTCCAAGTATAGATGATGAAGTTTCAGATAAATTAAGTAAATATTTCCTAAAATTTGAATGTTGATAATTTAGAAATGCTTTAATTACTGCGCTAATACAGAACATAGAAGCTATGAGGGTATAAATTTTATAAGATAAACTATACAAGTAAATGTAAATTTCAAGTAGATTATAAATTCTGGAAAATTTAGCTGATAGAGAGAGAAAAACATCTCCTTAGAATTTATAAGCATAAAAATAAAAACTGTAAATAGATGGTGAACTTTGAACAATAACATATTATGGAAAAATATATTAACCTGTATTGAGGTTCTATAGAAGAAAGAAAAACAACAGCAAGATAAAGAAGCTTGTACAAAATTACGCAGAGTATGGTAGAGAGATATCTGACAAGATTTACGAAATAGTAAACATTTAATTGATATATGCAGCAAACATTGAACATGCTAACCTATTATCATAATCTGTACAACCCGCATGTAAATAACCTGAGTAGAACCCTTCAATTACGACAAGGGAGTCTCTATGGGTTTAGAGCCAGAACTTGTTGTAAAGTTCTGTTTCTGGTCCCAGCAGGTTCCTCATCGGAATTTTTGTGAGAACTCATAGATAAAAGCAAAGAATGACAGTACCAAACTAGACTATATGATAAAAAGGAAATAGACTAGGTATTCTTTGTGATAAAGCAAGTAAATATTTAGTTATATTTAAGGGCAGAAAACAGAATTATATACAGTCATTAGGTTCCAAAGAAATTTTGGATATTATTCATGATAACCATAATGATTAAAAACAAAGATTTTCACCGATAGCTTCATAAATAAATAGCACCGCAGAAGGGAAGCTAAATTCCACTGTAAATGATGAAAAGAACTTAACCATAATAGAGAAATTGATAAACCCTCGCGGAAAGTAATTAATTCGAACAATAGGGTAATTTATGAATTATACATGAACTAATGTATCGAACTAGAGGAGGAAATCTTTTTTCTCTCACTCTTCATTTAACTAAAAGAAAATGAATCTAAATCTGAACATTAAATCTGAGCTTTGGAAGCATGAGACCTCTCCTGCAGGGCAAGTGAAAGGGAGGTCGAATATTACAATTTGTGCATACATTATAAAGGAAAATTTTGGATTATTCAGTCGATAAACCATTACCATTTGGCTGAGGCAAGAAAGAAGGCTGATTTCGTTCCTTTAAACGATAATCTACAAGCATTGAATGGTTCCTGTACAATCCTTGTAGTTAGCAACATAAATGGGTTAAACCATGGACTGAACTAGAAGGTAGTATCCCAAGAAAACCTTAATGGAAATAATAGCCAGAAATAAATACATTTGAATTTTATAATATATGTAAACCTGGTAGTTACCTTATTGATAGGACGACGGAAGTCTTATAAGACGATGAAGAGAAGCCTGAAGCCGCAGAGACATTTGGGTCCAGTGAACAATCACATATCGAAATCAAGAGTCGAGAGGCAAGAAACCAAAAGGAGTGACCGAAGGAGCCATGGGCTGGATCCAAAGGAAACCACAACAAATACTCACCAAAAGTAACCATTTTGGTGTGTTGCAGACAAAAGAATAAACCCCAGTCTTAGAGGCGGTGGAATACCCTCATAAAGCAATTCGGCCAGTTGCAAAGCCAAAGTTTCAATCAGAGAAACGAAAACACAATGAGCCGCGATGAGAGTTGAGGGGGGGGGGGGGGGGGATGAGTCGTTACCCTAACCCACCCCTTAAAACCTGAGCACCGTAGATCACATGGGTCCAAGATCTAACGGCGGAGGGATCGCCAGAACAAGAGTCCAGATGTGACTGGAATGAAAAACAAGGTTAAACATTAATTTTTGAAATAAAATCAAGTCAGTCAGGTGAAATGAATAGAGTTTTGTTTTAATTGTAACCATGGTAAAACTTTAAAACCCAGATCATAACCAGAGAATTGAGAATCATAATATCTTGTATTGTACGTTAGAATTAATCTGAAGGATAAATGCTGAGTACTTTGGTGTTAGTACGTTGGGTTTGCCAACATACTTACATTTTAGAGCTTTGTTTATATATAGACATGGAACGCACAACATTTAGAATTAGGTTAAAATTTATATGTAATGTGAAATTCCATTTATATTTCGTATATAGTTTAATTACGTCCAGGTAGGTAATTTGTAAAAAAAAAATTATTATTTCTTTTTATTCGGTAAATATAAATGAATAGTGTGGGAGGTTTTACAAGTGGGACCCTCCTTTAATATATATTCCATACGCAATATCATTTCCACTCTAAACCTTTGCTTTTCCTCTTTACCTTTTACCCTTGCCTCTTCGCATCACCCACTATCTAGCGTGTATCGCGCTTCGTAAACTTTAAGACTTCCGATTTTCCCTGGTCCCAAATATTGCAGCGTTGCAATGTGATATCATCATCACACATCGAAACTGATAGTTTATATGGTTATCATTAAGTTTTTGTGGGTTAAGTGTTGAAATTTGCAATGCGATATCGCCATCGCATATCGCAATCGCAAGCTCACGAGGATAGTGCCCAGGTAAAACTTGTCACCGCTGAAATATGATATGTGGTACTGCCACGGATGCGATGTGGTTTCAAGGATGAAACCCAAAGGATTTAAATTCCGAGCTTTTAAGGTCTGTATGCTATTTTTATGAATAAATATCTTTTCACGGCAAAAGGACGTTTTATGGTTACCTGTCCGTTCGAGCAATGAATTGGCATTAAATTGTCAATGCTCCGCCATTTTGTATTTAAGAGATGTTTTGATACTATGCAATAGAAAAAAAAGAATAACATAAGAAGAATAACGAATTAGAACGCTCTCTCATTTTATATCTCTGTGTATGTGGCTCTATCCTTTTATGTATAACTTTGTCATCATTGTTTAAATAATTTTTTCTGCATATCTCTGAGTAAACTGTGTATTGAGGAAAAATAATTTCCCCTGTTTTTTTTTATCTTCTCATATTTTACAACATGGTAGCAGAGAAGGTTTAATATATCAGTAAAAGAAATTGTTTTTATTGGAGAATTGAAAGTTTGTTTTGAGAAGCAGATTCTTCAGCAGTGGAAAGGTCTTTGTTTACATAGAGAAAATGGCAGTAGTAAGCACAAGCTTGACTAATCCACAAATACCACAGTTTCATGGCAAAAATTATGACTATTGGGCTATTACAATGAAGGCCTTGTTTTCTTCTTAAGATATTTGGGAGCTAGTGGAGAATGGATTCCAAGAACCAACAAATGCAGCAACATACAATGCTTTGACAGAAGCAGAAAGATATTTTCTGAGGGACAATAAGAAGAAGGACTCAAAATCCCTCTTCTATATTTTACAGGAAGTGCATCAAAGTATTTTCCCAAGGGTTTCAACAACAACAAACTCCAAACAAGCATGGGATACCTCCAGACAGCCGACCAACGCAAGGAAAATATGAAGACAACAAAACTAAAAATTCTGAGAAGAGATTTTGAAACATTATATATGAAAGACTCTGAGAATATAGACTCGTTATTTACACATGTGAATGGGTTGGTTACCCAAATCAGGTCTCATGGTGAGACACTAGAGGAAAGGAGAATATTTGAGAAATTTTTAAGAAGTCTGCCATCAAGGTTTGATTCCATAGTTGTGGTCATAGAAGAGACAAAGGATCCCTCACGGTTTTCAGTGGATGAGCTTCATATATCACTAATGTTTCATGAGGATAGATTGAACAGGGCAAAAAAATCCTCATTGGAGAACAAATTCAAGACACAAGTGTCTTTTGGTCAAGGTATAGGTCGAGGAAGATCAAACTACAGAGGAAGAGGAAGAAGCCCACACAAAGGTTGAGGAAGCAACCCTTCAAGCTCAAGTGGAAGGGGCAGCAATCAAAATCCAAGTCAAGGCTCAAGCCAGAATCAAGCACAAGGTCATAGGTGTGATAAATCTGAAGTTATCATTTTTGTAAGAAGTATGTTCTTTATGAAAATGAATGTAGAAAGAAGCAATATGACATGGGTAGCAAACCAAGTGTAAATTTCACAAAGGAAAATCAAAACCGTGATAGCTTGTTTTTAGCTTGTAATGTAGCACAAGAAAAATAAGGAGATCTATGGTTCTTATATTCAAGTTGTAGCAACCACATGACTGGAAACATAGCAATTTTTTCCAATCTAGATGAAAGTTTGAAATCAAAAGTAACATTGGGGACTGATAGCAAGGTCTCTGTCATGGGAAAAGGAAGAGTAGACATACTAACAAAGAAGGGAGAGAAGAAGTTCATGTCAGATGTTTATTTTGTCCCTAGTTTGAAACATAATCTTATAAGCATTGGATGGATCATAGTAAAGGGCTAGAATGTATTTTTTAAACATGATGTGAGCATAATCTTGGATAAGCCTCCAAGTAAACAACTCATTGCAAAAGTTTATATGAAAAACAACATAATGTTTCCTCTCAAGATAAGATCAGACTTGAAGGAAGAAGGTGTTATAGCAGCTGTCACACAAGAAAAATTTCAAGAAGAATTCAAAGATGAGAATTCGTTATGGCATTTGAGATTTGGTCATAGCAACTTTGGAAGTTTGAATTTGTTGCATAGGAAAGGTATGATGAAAGGATTTCCACTCATAGAAAAACTAGACAGCCTATGTGAAGGTTGCATCTTGAGAAAACAACACACAGAATCATTTCGAGCAGGAAAGTCAATAAGGGAAAAAACACCTTTGGATATTTTCCACTCATATTTATGTCGACCAATGCAAACACCATCATTTGGTGGCATCCATTACATTTTTACATTCACAGATGACTACACAAGGAATACATGGGTCTATTTTCTGAAATAGAAAAGTGAAGTGTTTGACCACTTCCAGCACTACAAAGCTCTTCTTGAGAAGCAAAGTGGACACTACATAAAAGTGTTGAGGACTAATAGAGGTGGAGAATATATCTCAAATGACTTCCTACGTTTTTGCAGGGAGCATGGAATTCACAAGCAATTTACAACAAGGTATACACCTCAGCAAAATGGTGTTTCAAAAAGAAATAATAGGACCATCATGGAAATGGAAAGAAGTATGTTGACGGCAAAGAATATTCCAAATTATTATTGGGCTAAAATTGTCTCTTGTGAAGCATATATCATTAATAGATGTCCAACCAAAAGTGTCATGAATAGTGCTCCTGAAGAATCATGGAGTGGAAGAAAGAAATTTGTAACTCACATGAGAGTGTTCGGGTGTGTGGCATATGCACATGACCCGGATTAGTTGAAGATGAAGTTGGAAAACAAGGGAGAGAAATGTATATTTCTTGGATACAATGATGAATCCAAGGCATAAAAGCTCTAAAATATATTAACCAAGAAGGTAATAATCAATAGATATGTTCAGTTCATAGAAGAGGAAGCATGGGATGGAAGTTTAGAGAAGACAGTCAATGTGAAGACATGTATGCCACATGAAGACAAAGAGGAATTCACCGCAGCAAGTAATTCATCAATAGTAACTCTTGCTCCACCCACACAAGCTCAACAAAGCACACCACAAGCAAGTAATAGGACAACATTGTGTAATCAAGTAAGTGCTTCTCCAAGCACACCAGAAGGATCTGAAACTCTATCTACTTGAAGTTCAAGACCGAGCTCATCTTCAGCAAGTATAAGAAGACCAAAATTTAGAAATTTAAGTGAAATTTATGAGCAAGAAGAAGTTGATAATAGTGCTGGTCTGAATTCTTTATTTTCATTTGTCATGTAGATGACCCAATACTCTTTGAAGATGTAGCCAAAGAAGAGAAATGGGTTGAAGCAGTGAATGAATAAATAGGAGCAATAGAAAGGAATGAAACATGGGAGTTAGTGGAAATTCCGCAAGGAAAAGAAGTCATTGGAGTGAAATGGGTCTATAAGACCAAGAGCAACATTGTAGGCAAGACAGAAAGGCATAAAGTAAGGTTAGTTGTCAAAGGCTACAAGAAGTAGCATGGAAGAGACTATGAAAAACCTTTGCACCAGTCTCAAGGATGGAGATAGTGCATACAGTGTTGTCAATAGTAGCACAACAAAAATGGACAGTGTATCAAATGGACGTGAAGTCAACATTCTTGAATGGAGTGCTGAAAGAGGAGGTGTATGTTGAACAACCTCCTGGCTATGACGTAGAAGGCCAAGAAAACAAGGTGTGTAAGTTGCAGAAAGCTCTTTATGGGCTGAAGCAAGCACCACATGCATGGTACAACATGATAGATGCTTACCTGATGGACAATGGGTTCAAAAAATCTGATGGTGAACCTACTCTCTACATCAAAGAAAATGACAGTAAGATTCTTATTTTTGTTTTGTATGTAGATGATTTGATTTTTACACGCAATGATGATTCTCTCATTGCTGATTTCAAAAAGGTCATGAAAAGTGAGTTTGAAATGACTGACTTGGGGTTGTTAAGATATTTTTTGGGCATAGAAGTGAAGCAAACAGAAAATGGATTTTTTATCTCTAGGGAAAAATATGTCGCAGAGATTTTAGAAAGGTTCAATATGTAGAACAACAAGCCAACACCAACTCCAAATATCACGAGGTTGAAGTTGATCAAGGAAGATTGCAGCAGCAATGTCAATCCAACATTATACAAAAGCATTGTGGGAAGCCTAATGTATTTGACTTCAACTAGGTCTAATATAATTTATGTAGTTAGTTTGGTGTCAAGATTCATGAAGACACCCAATGAGACACATTGGAAAGCAACCAAAAGAATTTTAAAGTATGTCAATGGGATGAACGAGTATGGTGTTCTATACTCTGCAACAAATGATTTTAGGCTGATGGGTTACATCGATAGTGATTGGGCCGGAAGTGTTCATGACAGAAAGAGCACATCAAGATATTTTTTTACTTTGGGTTCGGGAGCCATTTCATGGGCTTCCAAGAAGCAACCAATAATTTCGTTGTCAATAGCAGAAGTTGAGTATGTTGCCGCAACAACAACAACGTGTCAAGCAGTTTGGGTGAGAAGGATGTTGCGGGATTGATGCAGCCAAAGCCACATTTACTCCATTAGACATCCCAACAAGTTTAAAATGCACATCAACTGTATGAAAAATACATGTCCCAAGAATTTCGTTTTCTGTTTTAAGTTTTTTTGAAGTATTTCTTCAAACAGTTAGTCAACACATTGTTGTAGGTGTTCACTATACATTTTTCAGAATTGCAAATATCATTTTTTTTTCCAGTTCCCAAACCGAAAATGATGAACAGAGGTCAAACAAAAAGTGGGCCAGTTCCAAGTTAATTCAAATAAACTTGATAAACACAAAATGGAAAACCTTGAACCAATTTCATCTAGCTATAAAACACTAAGCCAGAGTGTTATCTTCGCAAACTCAGAAATATGGACTATGAGAGGGTGAGTCTTTATTGAGTACGTACGAGTCCTGCTTGCCTCTGTAGATCTCACATGATAAAATAAGGGTGGACCATTCCTTGTTTTGCAGTTGGCCTTACTTAGAGACTATATCTAAGCAATTTTCACAAAAAATCAACTGCTTCCAGAACAGCTAGATGATGTCTACCAGTATTAATTAATTTTGATCGCGGCTTCCTACTAGGCCTTCCAACAAGTGCTTAAAGATGAGGATCAAGCTCAATTCGATATCTGTTCAAATATGCATCTAACGCGTCTGTTTCAAGGACCTTTTTTCCTCCATCGTAGATCCATATTTCACTTTATTTATTGACATCAATCATCCAATTTTTTTAGTCCCAGCAGGTTGTAAACTTCTAAGACATGGCAGTTTCCAAGATTTTCAAAGAAAAAAATAGGAATGCGTTGAGATTTCAACCTAGATTATCTATGGCACACTCCCATACATCCACCAAACATTCCAATAAATAAAAACAAACTTCATAGAAAACTGAGTCTTACGGGAAGAATCTTAAGGGATTTGAAAACAAGGACAATACTGAAAAACTTGGGAAAAAGGTGAGATGTGATGTATGTGGCTGATATAATTCACTTTCACCAGATTTGCAATAGTTAATTCTCATAAAAACAACATGAAAACCACGATGTGCATCACAAACTTCAAATTTAGCTCTTCATATTTACATTCATGGATTTCTCGTTTCATCCAATAAATAATCTGTAAGCATTGGATTGTCGTGGATTAAATTGACACCATGGATTTCGTGGAATCTTATATATAAAACCTCAGCCCTATGAATAATGCATTCTACTCATTATAAAATGAAATACCTTTTAATTATAGAAACTAAAGCTGGACGAGATCCTTGAACCAACTATGAGCTCTCCATTACTAAGTGATTTGCATTGTTGATTCACAGATTAAGAATTTCGGCTCCGGATTATCCTTGGTATATACACATAAATATTTTCGAAATCTAGAAAATAGTTCCCAGGATTTGAAATTAGCTTCGATTTAGAATCTCTTCACACCGACTAGGAATAAGACACTAAGAGAATTCCAATCAGACCTCTCATCAATTGTGACATGTGTACAAGATCTACTCTTCAAATCTGCATATAAATCTTACGATTTAATTTTGCCAATTTCATCCACAGATAGGTACACTGTGTCAAATTCTAATTTATCACATGAATTATAAACTAAATTAGTCAATGCATAATCACTCACTCCAGAATCGAAATTCTCTAAATATAAATATCCAATTAATTACAAAATTTCTTCTATCTGGCCTGATATTCTAATCAGTGGTCGTTCTTCCAAATTGCCCGTAGGCTCACAACAACAAATATTTGTCTGTATAAAACCTGAATCCCCTCTCTCTGAATTTTCTATACCTTTAGGGCTATAATTTATACCAGTGGATTCTATTAAAATCCATAACTTACTCAACAAATTCCTAAGAATCCTCTTAGTCCTAAAATCTATCCTTTATCCCTAAAAGTCCTTTCAAACCCATAATATCATGAAACCAATTCTAATTTAGGAATTAAAATTAATTCTCAAATCTCTCATTCAATTTGGAATCTCAACTATCCTACTTCTCTCGTGTTCTCCAACCATTCGGGAACATTTACAAATTCCTCTCAATAATTAATATCTCTCATTAAAATCACTCAAACTCTAAAATTATTTAAATTTGTTACTTAAAATTCCAATTTCATTTAAAACAAGAAACCCCCTCTATCTACTAAAGTACAATAAGATGGTTGAGCCGGATGCTCTTGCATCAGACTCCCAAAGTAAAATTTATCATGATCTCCTGATCATGTGCTTTTAATATTTTCTCTTCTTGGATCCCATACTCTGTTTTGCTATTGTCCATAAGCTGCATTGTCTTCATCATTCTTCAAATGCACTTTTCTAGGATTCCATATTTTATTCTGTATCTTCCCACTTGCTATACTTCCACAGTCTGTTCTTGTATTCTTCTTGCTGTTGCTGCTTCTTCGCTTTCTTGCTGCTGTCTTCTTCTGAGACACTTTCACTATTAGCCTTCTTATCAATTCAATTTATTTTTCTAATATATATTTTGACTACTGAGTACTTCCACCTATTGATTTCTAATCTTCTATTCTTATTATCAACCTGTCATCATTACCCTCTTGTTTAAAGTAACTGGTAACTTCTTCCTAATTGTCACTTATGACAACTTCTTTTTCATCTGTCTTCAACAATTTCTTGGACTGGTACATAGTCTACCATCCACTGTTATCTTCTTTTCTTTGTTTTAATTTGTTCACTTGGACCAAAAATTCTTTAGTATTTTCAACAGTACCTACAATCATAAAAAAATCATTAAAATCAAAATCATAATACCTTTGTGTCTCTTCTTCTTCTAGCAACATTTCAATTTGTTTCTCTGACATTTTCTCCTTTATCAGCACATTAGTATACTGATTCAACTTTGTCAAAGAATTCTCAAGACTATAAGTTAGTCTTTCTTCCACATCATCTATTTCAAGGATCTCTCTATGCTTTAGTTCATAATAATGAACTTTTCCATTCTCATTGAGCTTTGAATTTGCGACCTGAACACTTATCATCTCTTTTTCTAGCATCTTCTCTAGAATACTTAATTCCTGCCACAAATATGTCATTTCATTTGGAAAAATATTTGTACAATCTTCACTATATTCTTCCTTGTCACAAGTCAAGTTTCCTGGTGATACTATCTCTTAAGTCTTCATCAGAATAGAATTCTGATCCTCCATCCCTGCAATAATTATAGTTGTCTATCCATCACTCTCCCTTTGGCCTTTTAAGAAAATAAATTTCTCACTGTCATTATCAATAAAAAATTCTTCATCATAAGAAATAATTTTCTCACCTCCACTGAAACAATTTCTTTCACCAAACAAGGAATTTATGAACTCCTTTTGTTGAAATAATTCAATTTGATCTTAATCTGAAAGATATTCATCATCATATTTTGCTTGGCAACTTTCAACCTCACTCAATAAAGTTTCATCATATGATTTGTCTTCTGTAATACCTACATTCACACACAACTTATTAGTTTTAATACCATAAGACCTTATGGTCTCATTTTCTGATTTAATCACCAAATCTTCCTATTGTTCCAAATCCTCTATATGATTCAGAAATTCTTCAAAGGCCTTCTCTTCAATTTCCTTAAACCTTTCAATTTATTTCTTGATATTCTTCTCCATTTCTTCCTACTTTTAGCCATCATCATGAGTTAAATTCCTCTACTTTCAATATGTTGAAAAGTAAATTTTTTCCCCAACTCTGTATGGACATTTACGTAAGATATGGATGTCCCATTTTCTTCCTTCATGAGAGTATCAACGGTTTTCTTTTCTTCACATGTTCTTCCTGCAAACATACAAAATTTATCAGATTTAAAATCATGTGACCTCTTGGTCTCAATTGAAGTTTTAGTCTTCAGTTCTTTCCCAAAATACTCATTTATTCTGAGTAATTTTTTGTTCAGTCGAGAATTTATCATTTTTTCTTGCTTCATTTGTAGCTTTTTCCACCTTATCCTTCTTCTTACAAGAAAACCACACCTCTAGTCTTCCTCTTTCCTCTGTAACAAATCCAGCAACACTTCAAGTTGGACTTCTATCTCAGCTTTCTCTCTCTCATACGCTTCCTTACTTAACTGTGTGTGTATGACATTTGCTTTAGCATCTTCTTTCTTCACTTTCATTATGTTGTCGTTTCTCTCAGAACCTCTGCCATTTCTACTATGACTATCAGTAGTCATCTTCTTCTCCACTTCTATCTTCATGACTTCCTCACTCATTCATCATGAGCTATACTAAAACCTCTAGAACAGTAACTCCTCCCTACTGCCACTTACCTCACCAATCCCCTCTATGGACTTGGTCTATTGGAAAGCACTGGTTCTCTATTCTTTGGAACCTCTGGAGCATTCTCTCTGCTCCTTCTAGGATTCAACTCATCTGCACCTTTTAAGAAAAAAATTGTTCTTTTTATCAAACCTATGTTGGAATTCTTCAAGGTTCTGCCACATTCTTCTTTAACTTAAAAAAATGTATTGGCTTCCTTCATCATTGCTCTTAAATTTGTGATCTTCTTGCTGAGATTCTCCTCAATAGTCTGCAACTTGAATTCTGCAAACATAATCTTCCAACAAAATGAAAATACCTCACCTTCATGATTTGTTTCAACACTCTTTTGTGATTGCTTTTGCAATTCTTCCAATATTCTGATACACTACATGTTGTCTATCAGATTCAAATCTTATCTCTTTTTCCCTTTATGACATCACCATTGTACCTGTAACCACATCTTCCAAAACATAACTTCTTAAAACTTCAAAGCACATTAGCTTTTTGTTTCTAACCTAGATTCTTAAAATCTGAATTTCCTCATTATCATGCTTTCACTACATATTTGTCTAATCTACAACTTCTGTCAATCAAAATTAAAATTCGAGCTTTCCTTATTTCCTTCACCATGCATGCATTCTTACAAAAAAAAAAAAAAAAAAAAATCTTCAAAAGAGCTATGCCTGCTCTGATACCAAAAATTATGCAGCCTAAGCCGCATTTACTCCATTAGACATTCCAAAAAGTTTAAAATGCATATCAAATGTATGAAAAATACATGTCCTGGGAATTTCATTCTCTATTGGAAGTTCCTTTGAAGTATTTCTTCAAACAGTTAGTCGACACATTGTTGTAGGTGTTCATGATACATTTTTAAGTATTGCAAATATCATTTTTGTTTTCCAGTTCCCAAACCGAAAATGATGAACAGATTTCAAACAAAAAGTGGGCTGGTTCCAAGTTAATTCAAAGCAACTTGAGAAACAAAAAATGAAAAACCTCGAACCATTTTCATCTGGCTATAAAACACTAAGCCAGAGTGTTATCTTCACAAACTCATAAATCTGGACTACGAGAGGGTGAGTATTTATTGTGTACGTACGAGTAATGCTTGCCTCTGTAGATCTCACATGATAAAATAAGGGTGGACCATTCCTTGTTTTGTAGTTGGCCTTACTTGGTGATTATATCTAAGAAATTTTCCTAGAAAATGAACTGCCTCCAGAACAATTAGATGACGTCTATCATTATTAATGAATTTTGATCACGGCTTCCTGCTAGGCCTTAAGTGCTTCAAGATGAGGATCAAGCTCAATTCGATATATGTTCAAATATGCATCTAACTCGTCTGTGTCAAGGACCTTCTTCCCTCCATCATAGATCCAGATTTCATTTTATTTTATTGACATCAACCATCTAATTTTTTTAGTCCCAGAAGGTTGTAAACTTTTAAGACACGATAGTTTCTGAGATTTTCAAAGCAAAAAATAGGAATGCGCTGAGATTTCAACCTGGATTATTTGTGGCCCACTCCCATACATCCACCAAGCATTTCAATAAATAAAAACAAACCTCACAGAAAACTGAGTCTTACGGGAAGAAGCTTGAAGGATTTGAAATCAAGGACAATACTGAAAAACTTGGGAAAAAGTGAGATGTGATGTATGTGGCCGCATAATTCACTTTCACCAGATTTGCAACAATTAATTCTCATAAGAAAAACATGAAAACCACGATACGCCTCACAAACTTCAAATTTAGCTCTCTGTATTTACATTCACGGATTTCTAGTTTCATCCAATGCATAGTCTTTGAGCATTGGATTGTCATTGGTTAAATTCACATCATGGATTTTGTGGAATATTATATATAAAACCTCAGCCCTATGAATAACGCATTCTACTCATTATAAAATGAAATACCTTTTAATTTTAGAAACTAAAGCTGGATGAGATCCTTGAACCGACTATGAGCTCTCCATTACTAAGTGATTTGCGTTGTTGATTCACGGATTGAGAATTTCAGCTGCGGCTTCTCCTTGGTATATACACAGAAATATTTTTGAAATCTAGAAAATAGTTTCTAGGATTTGAAATTAGCTTCGATTTAAAAAATTTCTCTTCACGCCGACTAGGAATAAGACAATAAGAGAATTCCAATGAGGCCTCTCATCAATTGTGACATGTGTACAATATCTGCTCTTCATATTTGCATATAAATCTTATGATTTAATTTTTCCAATTTCATCCACAGATAGGTACACTATGTCAAATTCTAATTTATCACACGAATTATAAACTGAATCAGTCAATGCATAATCACCTACTCCAGAATCAAAATTCTCTGTATATAAATATCTAAATAATTACAAAATTTCTTCTATCTGGACTGATATTCTAATTAGTGGCCTTTCTTCAAAATTTCCCGTAGGCTTACAGCAACAAATATTTGTTCGTCTAAAACTTGAATCCCCTCTCTCTGCCTTTTCTATACCTTGAGGCCTATAATTTATACCACTAGATCCTATAACCAATTCTGGTTTAAATCTATAACTTACTCAAAAAATTCCTAAGAATCCTCTTAGTCCTAAAATCTATCCTTTATCCCTAAAATTCCTTTCAAACCCATAAAATCATGAAACCAATTCTAATTTAGGAATTACAATTAATTCTCAAATCTCTCATTCCCTATGGAATCTCAACTATCCTACTTCTCTCATGTTCTCCAACCATTCGGGAACATTTACAAGTTCCTGTCAATAATTAATATCTCTCATTAAAATCACTCAAACTCTAAAATTATTTAAATTTGTTACATAAAAATCCAATTTCCTTTAAAACACAAAACCCCCTCTATCTGCTAAAGCACAATAAGATTGTTGAGCTGGATGCTCTTGCATATGGGATTTATGTCATGAACAAGACAGAGGAACCACAATTTTTTGTGATAACAATTCAGAAATTTCACTATCAAAGAATTTTGTTTTCCACGAGAGGTCAAATCACATCGATGCTAAATATCATTTCATAAGAGAATTAGTTAACAATGGTGAAATTATGTCATCGATGCTAAATATCATTTCATAAGAGAATTAGTTAACAATGGTGAAATTATGTTACAACATTGCAGGTCAAAGGAACAATTTGGAAGCATCTTCACAAAGTTGTTGGCACAAATTTTTTTTGTTTATCTCAAGGAATGTTTGGGAATGGTTAATGGTGACATTTGTGATTAAGGGGGAGTGTTGGAAACTACTCCCAACCACCACCTTGAATATTCGGCAGCAACCATACTTGAGTTAATTTCTTTTGTAGGTAGCGGATGGAGTTTGCAAAGTAGGACAAGCTCAGATCTTCAAGATCATTTACTTCACACGATTTTCGTAATGCTTGGAAAAGGATGTACACCCATCGCCATGTATTAAATCCTTTCCCGCAATATCACCTACCCTCTTGACTGCTCTGCGCAGCTCGCAAGCCTTAGCCTTTCCTCTTAACAAATTGCCGAATACTACAAAATTTGTGATGCGTTATAATGGGACCCCCCTTTAATATATATTCCATATGCAATATCATTTCTACTATAAACCTTTGCTTTTCCGCTTTACCTTTTACCCTTGCCTCTTCACATCTCCCACCGTTTAGCGCGTCGCACATCATGCTTCGTAAAATTTAGAACTTACCTTTTTTCCGAGTCCCAAATCTTTCTGCGTTGCGATGCGATATCATCATCACACATCGCAATCATTGGTTTATATGTTTAGTATTAAGTTTCCGTGGGTTAAGTGTTGAAAGTTGCGATGTGATATCGCAATCTCAAGCTCAGGAGGATAGCGCCCAGGTAAAACTTGTCACCGTTGAAATATGATATGCGGTATTGCTACAGATGCGATGTGGTTTCAAGCTTGAAACCTAAAGGATTTCAAGTCCAGGATTTTAAGGTCTGTACGTTGTTTTTATGAAGAAGTAGCTTTTCATGGCATAAGGACGTTTTATGGTTACCTGCCTGTTCAAGCATTGAATTGGCATTAAATTGTCAATGCTCTGTCACTTTGTATTTAAGAGATGTTTTTCATATGATGGAATAGAAAAGAAGAAGAAGAAGAGAAGAAGAAGAACTAATTATAACTCTCTCTCATTCTATATCTGTATGTGTGCGGCTCTGTATTTTTATGTATAACTGTGGTGTCATAGTTTAAAGAAAATTTTCCACGTATCTTTGTATAAACTGTGTATTGAGGGAAAAGCATTTCCAATTTTTTTTTTTAGCTTCTCTTATTTTACAACAAATATATATGAAGTTGATATCAAGTGTTAAAATAATTTTGAAAAGTATAAGGTTTATACATTTTACTCACGTTTTTTTTGCTTCAAATTACTTTACCTGAAATTATATTAGGTCATTTGGACAATTAATTAAATATGCATAGCTTATTTCTTTCTCTTTTCTATTATAGTGGATATTGCTTTTCTATTTAGAGAATATTTTAATTTTATTTTAAGAGAAACATATATACTTACACATCACTTTCACACTAAGTTGTAAAATAATCCACTTGACTCAATAAAATCCTTCAATTAGCATTTATATTTTGATTTTTTATAAAAGAGAAACACTTAATTGATTATTAATTTATTTTGGGTTGTTGAACTTCTACAGTTATCTATAGATATCCTTAGGATGAATGAGAGTGGATAATTGTAATTGATTAGAAAGAGTCTTTATCTAATAATTATCAATCACAAAAACCTAAACCTAAAAATTATGTGTGTTAAACCATTTGTTAATAATTTTTCATAACATATTATTCTTACAATTGTTAGAAAATTCATGAGACATAAACACCCTGACAGTCGCCATTACCCAGTTTGAGAAAACAAAACTAGAAAACCTAATAAACACATTTCAGGAATCAATTGGTATTTTAAGTAACAAATTAACAACACACCTTTTACATGTAAATTCTATCAAATTATGAATCACAAAAACCTAAACCTAAAAATTATGAATAACGCTAAATTGAGTGTTAAACCATTTGTTAATAATTTTTCATAACATATTATTCTTACACTTGTTAGAAAATTCATGAGACATAAACACCTTGACAGCAGCCATTACAGTTTGGGAAAAAAAACCAGAAAACCTAATAAACTCATTTCATGAATCAATTGGTATTTTATGTAACAAATTAACAACGCACCTTTTACATGTAAATGCTATCAAACGACACTCACAGTTCCACTGCGTAAAACATTGAATTAACTGAAAGACCCTGATTCTTACGTCATATTTATCAAAAATTTAAGCACCCTCATTGAAGTTTAATTGGAAACTAACTGTGCAGCACATAAACTGATATAGGTTCCTTCTCTTACACCGAGGTTGAATCACCTGGTTGTTAAGTCCGGGACTGTATGGATGGCATAATTCCCTCTCATCTCATTCGGTATTATTCTATTTCATACAAAAATTCTAGGCCATATCATTTTAGATCGCATTCCTCCCTCACTTCATCCACTCTTATGCGAAAATGCCCAAGTTGTACTATCATCACACTTACATCATCTCGGGATTTTCTGCTTACTGCTACCTCTACAAGCTTTTTGCATGTAGCTTTAGGGCTGCCTCTAAATGCTGATGAATTAAATTGCTGCTTGATGCAAAAAGGCCTAGCAATATCCACTGCTTCTTGATTACTCACTTTATCCCACAACCCATCTGATGCCAAAATTAGAAACTTGCAATCCGAAGTAATTTCAATCTTTTTGGTCTCTGGTTTAGCCGTTATCCATTCCTTCATGTGCGAATCTCCTATTACCCTAGTTACATCTAGAGATCCTTGAACTCGCCAAACACCATTGCGGATTTCCACAATTCCGCCCAAATTCTCTATGCATTGGCGCTCGTCCTCTCTTCCAGCTCGATGATCAATTGTAAGGGCTTCAGAAGCACCACATCTGCTAATAACTACTCAGAAATCCCCAACATTGGAAAAAATCAAGTTGCCATAGATAATTAGAGCAGTTACGCAAGTGGTACCGCTACTAACCTCATGCTTCAAGAACTCTACATATGTTGTTAAGTAACCAGCTTTAACAACCTCTTCAATATTGTCGTTTGTTTCATGTTGCATGCGGAGTATTACATCTACAATATTCTTCCCAATATTTTCGGCAGCAAAATCAACAGCTTTCCGACCTCCATGACCATCAAAGACACCAAAGAAGGCACGTTTGGAATGACCAAGAACATTGACAATCTCTTTGTGGGTGTCCATGAATTCTCTCGAACCTTGTTTGCATGAAATTGCATAATGAAAACCCTCCACATCGACCTCCATCCGACGCTGCATGATGGCACATGGAGCATACATGCCCGGCGACTGGAGCGGAATATCCAGCCTCTGCGGGCATTTACTCTTATGCCTAAGCGAAGGGCATTTGCGGGCAAGTGAACCATTTTCCTCCGGGACATTGGCACTAGGAGAGACAGCCCTCTGCTCCACCCTCTTCCCATTCTTGTCTCTAACGATCAACAAGGAACTTAGCCAAGACCCAAGAAATCTAGCCTTGTCGCCTCTGCTGTTGGGCATCTGGAAACCATGATTCCAGGGGGGCTCTGCCTATATTTCAATTTCCGAATCATGGAACAATAAACTGTGGTATATAACTGGATCGGGTCCGGCCCTTCGATCGGATCATATAACAAAAAACCTCCGATTGAACCTTTACGATTCAAGACTTGCAATTGCAATAAAACACCGCCACATGGTCTCGTTGACCCACGGGCCTCGGCTGTGGTGGAGGGCGATTTGTAATATAGTTTGGTTGTATTATATATACAACCGAACTCTGTCGTGTCAACAAGACACTTGGATTATGTAACATATATGAACTGCGATTTGTGATTGTGATTTGATCGCATCGCAAATCTTCACATCAACAAGACACTGCTCCAAAAATTTGCGATTCCGATTGGAACATAAGTGGTGGGGACCACTTGTCCCGCCAATTCAAAAATAAAGGACTTCCGCATGTTTTAAAAAATTTCTCCATTCTGTTTGTTGAGGGCTTTAAACGCCCGAAATGACTGTTTTTAATAAGTTCTGCTCCTCCGTAGTTCATAACTACGAAAGTATTCATTCCTCTAGAACAAACGGCTATGCCCATCACCATATTAATTCATCTCTGTCATTTGTGGCTACGGCTCATCAAAAATTAATTTCTCCTTACGATTTTTCCATCCTTCTTCAATTTGCAGTGTTGTGCACTCAATCTTTGTTGCACTGCCTTTGTACTTTTTTTCTTTTTCTTCTTACCCAAGGCTGGAAGGTGACTTTAATATTTCAACACTCCCCCTTAAAGTCAGTTGTTGGGTTATCAAACATACCCAAGCATTTTCTTAAGAATTCAAATGTATTCTGCCCCAATGGCTTTGTTAAAATATCTGCATATTTCTCCTCTTTTTTACAGTGTTGTAAAACAATTTCTCCATTGTTTACCAATTTTCTAATATAATGAAACTTTGTATCTATGTGTTTTGTTCTTTTATGAAATACAAAATTCTTTGACAATGCAATAGCTGAGCTATTGTCACAATAAATCACTGTCCCTTTTTCCTATTCTTGGCATAAACTTGTCAACATTCTTCTCATCCAAATTGCTTGACACGCTGCTGCTGTAGCTGCCACATATTCTGCCTCTGCTGTAGATAATGCTACAATCGGCTATTTCTTAGAAGCCCATGAAATGGCTCCTGAACCCATATGAAAAACATAACCGAAAGTGCTCTTCCAATCATCTACACTTCCAGCCCAATCACTGTCTGTGTATCCAACTAATTCTGAATTTTCTGAAGTAGTATATAAAATACCAAATCTTTTAGTTCCTTTCACATACCTCAGAATTTTCTTTGCTGCTTGCCAATGTGTTTCTTTTGGCTTCTCCATAAATCTGGAAATTAAGCTAACAACATGCATAATATCCGGCCTAGTTGCAGTCAAATACATGAGGCTGTCAACTATGCTTTTATACAATGTAGGATCAAAATCCTTGTTGTTGTCATCCTTACTCAACTTCAATCCCATTATTGTGGGAGCAATTGAGCTTTGCACTCCTGCATATTAAATCTTTCTAAAACTTGATTCAGATACTTTGCTTGAGAAATAAAAATCCCTTTCTATTTTGCTCTACTTCTATTCCCAAGAAGTATCTCAACAAACCCATGTCATTCACTTCAAATTCATCTTTCATGACTGTTTTAAAATTTTCAATAAGGTAATCATCATTACCTGTAAAAATTATATCATCAACATATAAAACAACAATCAACATCTTACCATCGTTTTCTTTGATGTAGAGGGTGGGTTCTCCCTCACACTTTTCAAATCCATTTTCCAATAGATAGGAGTCTATTCTACTGTACCATGCTCTTGGTGCTTGCTTCAGCCCATAAAGAGCTTTCTTCAATCTGCAGACCTTATGCTCTTGGCCTTTCTTCTCATATCCCAAAGGTTGTTCCACATATACCTCTTCCATTAAAACTCCATTTAAAAATGCAGATTTTACATCCATTCGGTATACTTTCCATTTGTTTTGTGCTGCTATGGACAACACTGCTCTTACTGTCTCCATTCTTGCAACTGGTGCAAACTTTTCTTCATACTCAATCCCTTGTTTCTGCTTATATCCTTTGACAACAAGTCTGGCCTTGTGTATTTCTATTTTTCCTTCAGCATTACTTTTGGTCTTATAGACCCATTTAACTCCAATAACTTCTTTGCCTTCTAGGAGATCAAACGATTCCCATGTTTTGTTCTTCTCTATGGCATTAATTTCATTATCCATACCTTCTATCCATTTTTTATCTTTAATAGCATCTTCAAAATGAATAGGATCATCAACTTGAAAATACAAAGAAAATAGGGAATTCATACCTTCATTTGCTGCTCCTTGCTCATATATTTCTCTAAGACTTCTAAACTTTGTTCCTCTTTCACTTGGTGTAGACGTGCTTGATGAAGCACTGAATTCTGCTCCGTGTGGTGTGCTCGGTGATGCACTCCTGCTTCTTCTCAAGGGTGTTCTTGCTGCTGCTTGAGGTGTCCCTTTTTGTCCTTGTATTTGAGGAGGTTGTGCTACGGATGGGTTGTTAATCTCAACCACATCTCCCTCATCTTCATCATGAGATAAACAATTTTTGACATTGACTGTTTTCTCAATGCTTCCATTCCATGCTTCCTCTTCAATGAATTGCACATCTCTGCTTATTATAAACTTCTTTGTGGATGGGTTATACAATCTGTATCCTTTGGAATCTTCACAATATCCAAGGAAAATGCACTTCTCCCCCTTACTATCCAACTTCTTTCTCAATTTGTCTGGAATGTGTGCATATGCCACACATCCAAAAACTCTCATGTGGGCGACTCCCTGTTTTCTGCCACTCCACGCTTCTTTTGGAAATTTGTTCATCACAGCTTTTGTGGGGCATCTATTTAAAATATAAACATCACAATTTGCTTCTTCTGACCAATACTCATTCAGCAAGTGGTTTTCCTTTAACATGCTTCTCACCATTTCCATTATAGTTTGATTCTTCCTTTGAGCAACTCCATTCTGTTGCGGTGTGTACCTTGTGGTAAATTTCTTGTGTATGCCATTCTCTCTGCAAAAACACAGAAATTCTTTTGATATATATTCTCCTGCTCTATCAGTTCTAAGAACGTTAATGTGTAGTCTGCTCTGTTTTTCTACAAGAGCTTTAAAATGGAAGAATTTCTGAAAAAATTCACTCTTATATTTTAAGAAATAAACCCACACTTTTCTTGTGAAATCATCTATGAAGGTCAGCATGTAGTTGCTGTGTGAAACTGATGTTGTTTGCATCGGCCCACACAAATCTGAGTGAATGATCTCTAAGGGTGCTTTTGCCATTATGCTTTTCCCTAATGGAAAATTTTCTCTGTGTTGCTTTCCCAAGATACAACCTTCACATAGGCTTTCAAGCTTCTCAATCAATGGTAAACCTTTTACCATTTCTTTTCTGTGCAGCAAATTTAATCCTTCGAAATTGAGATGTCCAAATCTTAGGTGCCATAACCAATTCTCATATTTTGCTTCCTTCTAAAAGGCTTCTTATGTTATAGCTGCTATACTCTTTCCTTTTCCCTTGAAGTCAGTATTGAGCTTGAGCGGAAAAATTCTATTACTGGTCATTTGTATTTCAACAATGATTTTCTTACTTGGAGGAATATCTTTTATTGTGCACACATCATCCTTGAAAATTACATTGTAACCTTTATTTATGAGCTGCCAACGCTCAAAAGATTACACTTCAAACCTAGAACATAATACACATCAGGAACAAATTTCTGCTCACCATTTCTTGCTTCTCACCATTTCAATTATAGTTCGATTCTTCCTTTCAGCAACTCCATTCTGTTGCGGTGTGTACCTTGTGGTAAATTGCTTGTGTATGCCATTCTCTCTGCAAAAACGTAGAAATTCTTTTGATATATATTCTCCTCCTCTATCAGTTCTAAGAACTTTAATGTGTAGTCCGCTCTGTTTTTCTACAAGAGCTTTAAAATGGCAGAATTTCTGAAAAACTTCACTCTTATATTTTAAGAAATAAACCCACACTTTTCTTGTGAAATCATCTATGAAGGTCAACATGTAGTTGCTGCCTGAAACTGATGCTATTTGCATCGGCCCACACAAATCTGAGTGAATGATCTCTAAGGGTGCTTTCGCCCTTATGCTTTTCCCTGATGGAAAATTTTCTTTGTGTTGCTTTCCCAAGATACAGCCTTCACATAGGCTACCAAGCTACTCAATCAATGGTAAACCTCTTACCATTTCTTTTCTGTGCAGCAAATTTAATCCTTCGAAATTGAGATGTCCAAATCTCAGGTGCCATAACCAATTCTCATATTTTGCTTCCTTCTGAAAGGCTTCTTGTGTTACAGCTGCTATATCCTTTCCTTTTCCCTTCAAGTCAGTATTGAGCTTGAGCAGAAAAATTCTATTGTTAGTCATTTGTATTTCAACAATGATTTTCTTACTTGGAGGAATATATTTTATTGTGCACACATCATCCTTGAAAATTACATTGTAACCTTTATTTATGAGCTGCCAACACTCAAAATATTACACTTCAAACCTAGAACATAATACACATCAGGAACAAATTTCTGCTCACCATTTCTTGCTCAAATCCTAACTCTTCCTTTTCCTTTGATAGAGATCTTAGTATCAGTCCTTGTGGTTACTTATGATTTAATCTCTTCATCTAGATTGGAAAACATTGCTATGTTCCCAGTCATGTGATTACTACATCTAGAATCTAAGAACCAAACATCATCTTCTCTATCCTGTGCTACATTACATGCTAACAGCGCATTACTTGGGTTCTTTTCTTCTTTTGCTAAATTAGCATTCTACCTATTTTTCATGTCACTTTGCTTCTTTCTACATTCATTGGCATACTGCCCATATTTCTTGCAATAATGACATTAGACATTAGATTTGTCATACCTTTGTCCATGAGCATGTTGGTGTTGATGTCCACCTTGCTAGCTGTTGCATTGGTCGTGGCTCTGATTTTGACTGTTTCTCCTTCCATGTGAATGATAAGGGCTGTTCTTTCCACCTCTGTTATAGCTTCTGCCTCTTCCTCTTCCTTTGCCTTGACCTCTTCCTCTTCCTGAAGGCATCTGGGTCTTGAAGGCGTGCTCTAGAGATGAGTGTTCATCTCTGCTCAATCTCTGTTCATGAGTTATCAGTGAGGCATGAAGTTCATCTACTGTGAACTTTGAGAGATCTCTGGTCTCTTCTATGGTGGTAACAATAACATCAAACTTTGAGGGCAATCTCCTCAAAAGTTTCTCCACTATCCTTCTTTCTTCAAGAGTTTCTCCATGGAACCTTATCCAATTTACAATCCCAATCACATGTGTAAAAAATGTAGCTACATTATCTGACTCTTTCATGCAAAGAGTTTCAAAATATCTTCTCAGTAATTGAAGTTTTGTTGTCTTAACTTTCTCCATACCTTGATAGGCTACTTTCAGAGTTTCCCATGCCTCCTTGGATCTCTGGGCTTCTGCTATCCTTGAAAACACACTCTCATTTAATGTCTGATACAAATAGAAGAGGGCTTTAGCATCCTTCTTTCTATTATTCTTCAATAAATCCTTCTATGCTTGAGTTAAGGCATTAAAAGCCTGCTCATCAGCTGGTTCAACAAAACCATCTTCTACAAACTCCCATAAGTCTTCTGAGACAAATAGGGCTCTCATGGTAATGGCCCAATAATTATAGTTATTTCCATTAAATTGTGGAAGCTGAACATTTCCAATGTTCATACCAGTGCTTGGTCCAGCCATTGCTCTTAAATTGAACTCTGAACTTAAACAAACTGTCTTTCTTTTTCTTGAAAGAAAAAACTCTTGTAAACAATAAACAACAGCTCTTTTATCTTTGGGAAATACCTGAACTTTGACTTCTGTTGAGCTTTCACGCTGCTGGGGAAAACACTGCAACAAGTCTTCTTCTTCTTCGGCTTCTTTGAAACCTTCAAAGAGCCTAAAATAGCTCTGATACCATGTTGGAATTTAGAGAAATTCAAGAACAATACAATGGAGATAGTAAACTCCTCTCCTCTAAACACAGAGAAAATTAAAACTTCTTTTGACAAGAGACAGAGTTTCAAACTTTAAAACAAACTTCTATTCCTTTCAAAAATTGTTACAAATCTTCCTCAATACAGAGGGATAAAATCAATGGTGACTGCTATAGATGCAGTGCACAAAATATTCATTGTTCATTCAACAACACACTCTGTCTCATAAAAAACAACATTGTTGTGTTCTTCTCTTTCGCGCTGCTATGCGAAACAAACCAAATAAAAACAATAATGTACAATACACAGGTTCACGGGCCTTTTTGGCTTTTATATGCCGCATATTAAAAACATTACAAAACAATATTAAAACTTAAAACTAAGTCTAAACTATTAAAACAAATGCATGCGTGCCCTACTTTACAACTGCGTTTTGAACGCGCGATCAAACAGTTAAATCCATTGTATATTTTCCATCGGGTCCGCGGCTAAACAATAAACAAAACATATAACAAAAGTTCTGATCGCCGATTGGCAAACGGATGCGACAGACTGATATGAAATCTGCCATATAAATGGCGTCGGGTCCGCGCTTTAAACAAAACAAGCGCACCAACAAAAGTTCCAATTGTGATCAATCAACTGGATGCGATGGAACAATAAACTGTGGTATATAACTGGATCGGGTCTGGCCCTTCGATCGGAGCATATAACAAAAAACCTCTGATTGAACCTTTGCGATTCTAGACTTGCGATTGCAATAAAATACCACCACGTGGTCTCGTGGACCCACGGGCCTCGGCTGTGGTGGAGGGCGATTTGTAATATAGTTTGGTTGTATTATATATAAAACCGTTCCATTGCGGAACTCTGCCATATCAACAAGACACTTGGATTATGTAACATATATGAACTGCAATTTGCGATTGCGATTTGATCGCATCGCAAATTTTCACATCAACAAGACACTGCTCCAAAAATTTGCGATTCCGATTGGAACATAAGTGGTGGGGACCACTTGTCCCGCCAATTCAAAAATAAAGGACTTCCGCCTGTTTTAAACAATTTCTTTATTCTGGTTCTTGAGGGCTTTAAACACCCAAATGACTGTTTTTAATAAGTTCTGCTCCTCCGTAGTTCAGAACTACGAAAGTCTTCATTCCTCTGGAACAAACAGCTACGCCCATCACCATATTAATTCTTCTCTGTCATTTGTGGCTGCGGCTCATCAAAAATTAAATTCTCCTTACGGTTTTTCCATCCTTCTTCAATTTACAGTGCTGTGCACTCAATCTTTGCTGTGCTGCCTTTGTACTTTTTTTCTTTTTCCTCCTGCCCAAGGCTGGCAAGTGACTTTAATATTTCAACAGTACAGTGGGAGACCTACACGAGCCCATGGTGGAGTTAGAATTTTCTGCTACTATGCAAGCCATGTTCGTAATCTGCAGAGAAAGCAGCCGCTGATTGTGGTGGCGGTGGTGATACTTGTTGATGCCTTAGAAACCTGTCCGTTACCGTTGTTATTGCCCCAACGCAGGGAATCTACAACAGTGGTGCGAGGCATCAACAAATCCTTCGTCTTCCCCTCTCTCTTGCTGTTTCTAATTCAACTGTATCACTGGCACTAAGCCGGATAAATAGATTGAATTCTTATGGGTTATAAGCTGAGCATTTATATTGTGCGCAATAAGAAAGAGTCCAGTTTTGCTGCTACGTCAACATCTTTACCGATTCCAGCTCGTTGCTGGTAAATTATGATATATAATTCCAACGTCTATAAGCTGGAACACGCTGAAATTGTCTATAATGATATGTCTAATCATTTGTTATCAAAGTGTCAATCAGGAAACTCTATTGATTGAAAATATATATTGCTATAATAGTTCGAAGACATTTTCAATACGAACGAAACAGTCTAAAATTATAGTTGCAATCCTTATTCCTTGGCGGCGTTGCCAAAGCAAACTATATATATATATATATATATATATATATATATTTTGTTATTATCAAGTCGAAGACGTTTTCATTATGAAAATTTCAGCTATATCTCACGTGTACCAGTGGTCGTCGCTATATATATATATATTGTTATTATCAGGTCGAAGACGTTTTCATTATGAAAATTTCAGCTACATCTCACGTGTACCAGTGGTCGTCGCTGTTGGGTGTATGGGGTGTCCATGGTCCTTACCGGGCAAGCCTCCAATATCACAGGATCTACTTATTCAGAAGGGGGATCAACGTCGGACTTAGTGACATTTTTTTTATGTTTAGGATTTTTAGTTGCCAAACAACTCTGAATTTACTCATGGGGATGGGGCCCCCTTTGCATCTGATGATATTCTAAAGGATCTTATGCCCAGCTTACTCTCAGCGTGTGTAACCCTTGAACTCTTCTTTTCAACCCGAAATTATAATGAAATAGTGATACAATATACAACATAACGGCAAGGAATGCGCTTATTTTAAAGTTAAGTTTCTCCTTTTTGGATATAGCCAGCAGTATTTAATTAAATACTGCTGGCTATTTTATTTTTTTTATTTTTTTTCTTCCGAAAAAAAATAGCCAGCAGTATTTAATTAAATACTAACATAAATATATTTATAAAGTGGGTGATATAAGTTTATGGATAGTGAGGAGTACACAACTTCTACTTAATGCCCTACCTAAATTACCTCAATTGGGTGCGATTACCAGTCACAAGCGTTTGTGTAACCCCAAAGCGGAAGACAATATAATTAAGAAGAAAGTGTGATCGGTGCCATTTTTCATCTTTTAAAATTAAAGGGTTTCCATATCAAGGTAGAAAATGATGTTGATAAACGTACATCTACTATTTTATAACGGTGTTTAAATTGTTTATATTAGTTGATAAGAGAATGGGGATATTAGTAACCCATGATTGGCCCAAGATGAAAACCCTAGAAAACAAGAAATGAATGGTGACAAGAGTTGAACCATTTAATTAATGTCTATTAATATAATTAATAAAAAAACTTAAACCTATTTTTTTTTACCATATGTAATGACTAATTATTAAAAATGATAAAATGTTACTAATTTAAAGGTTTGAATTGTAATGACTAAATATTAAAATGATACAACAATACTAATTTAATTTAAAGGCTTGAACTAAATTGAAAATGATAAATAAAAATATAAGTAAAGATTTAAAAATAAAAAGTTGTGATGTGCAAAGTTCTATTTTATAAGTAAGATTACACTAGTTTAGATTTTCTTTAATTTTTGAATTTAAGTTTTTACTTCAAAATATTAAAACAAATTTCCAATATATTAAAATAAATAAAATGACACAAAATCATATAGGCACACAAAAAAGACACGTACTAGATAGCTTAAAAAATCTTTTCCTTCAACATTTTGACCTCTAGTTGTCCCTTTAATAGACACTTGATAAACAACCATCTTTGCAACTCTATTTCTAGTTGAAGACATTTTCTTCTATCTTGGAGATAACCGTTCCACTACTAACTCTAACTGAGAGTCCCACTAAGCCATTTTAATTACTATTTGTAGAGATTCAAGAGACAAAATCCATGCATAGAACTGGTGGGTCCAATTAAAATGGATATTATATCTTGCATCCTTGCAATGAAAATATAACATTTTGACACAAATTTTTTTTATTTCCTCGAATTTTTGGTGCATTGTCAAGATCAAATATTTATATTATGAAAAGTTAAGTTTGCATGAATGCAAGTTTTGATTTATACATTTGATAGTGACATTTTGAATTCGAAAAACAAATTTCTTCACGTGGATATTGTCTCTTTGCATAAAATTCTTTGTCACACTGTAAATTCCACATGCTAAACAAAAAAAAAATAAGTGCACGGATTGTTAAGGAGCAACAAATCCAGATATTTGAACAAGTTAAAAAATTTGGGATGTGTTGGCTCCATTCAAATTCTCCAATGTTCCTTATGATTGACTTTCAGAGGGATTTTATAAAGTTAGATCACCAATTCACCAATTCTTTGTAGGATTAGGAAACAATAAAGTAAGCTAACAAAACTCAGCCTTCAAATGCAACTCCTTTCGGATGGATTTTATAAGGCTAGATGACCAATTCTATGTAATATTGGGGAAAAATAAATTAAGCTGGAAAAAATGGCTCAAACATAACTCCGTGCTTGTTGGGAGGTCCACCCTAACAGCTTAAACATTGAAAAAGAAACTGAATACTTTCCATGATGCATATAATGATTGGTGGACTCAGAACATAATGATAGATCATAACACATGAGTGTGTTAAATATAAGACTTAGGATAGAGGGGTTTGTGGGTAGAAATGGATGGGGATGAGGTAGATATTTGTTTGTTCTTGCTCGTTGGCTTGTACTTTATGTTATTCAGCATGAAATTGGAAAACCAATTTTCTTAATGAATAGGTTGTGCACATATTCAAAAGAATAAATTAGACGAGCATTTGTTCCAAATAAAACCTAGAAGTGCCCTTTCCAGACTGATTACATCCATCATTATATGTCAATCTATGTGGTGGATGTCAACAATCGTATCCCTTTATATTAGTAATAAGAATGAGAATGTTTCAAAAGAAGAGAAAGGAAAACCTTGGTCCTATATCGGAAAAAGTGCCATCAAACTATGAGCAACATATTATTGACTTGGATAGAAATATATTGTTGCTCACAATGAGGAATGTATCAATCCCATAATACTTAGAATTAAGTTTTCACAGGATCTGTCAAAAGGTTTTTATTGGAAATGATTGGCATAAATGGTCAAGACAGTGCTTACTGCTAACTTGTGTTAGGTCCCTATATTACTAGTACAGTCCCTTATTGTTGTTAGTGTAACCCCCTTATTGTTATTATTGTACCCTTGTAACCCCCATATTGTTATTTTTTTTCTTTCTGAATTTTTCTACTTCTATTATTGATACAAAAAAAGTTTTAGAGAGGCCCTAGCCTCAAAATATCTTGCCCAAAGTTGCAGCATTCTCGAAATTACAAAATTGGTGGTTTACGAGATAAACTTCAGAAACTAAAACTGCACCACTAGTCCAAAACATACAAACAAAGATGTGCCGCCCACGCAAGGGAAACCGGCTGATAGACATTATAAAAAAAGTCTGAGTTTGTAAACTGATAAGCAAAAGACACAGAGAATTGAGCCCAATTGAGCGACTGTGAAACAAAAACCTGTGAGTGTAGACCTATTTAGGATTCATGAGAAGTGGGAGGTGGTTCTTCGACGATGCGACAACCATACTCGTATGGGTCTTCTGCCACTACCTAATGGCCTTCTTTTCCAGTGAAATAGCCTCTATTGGGGTCGCTTGGACCAGCCTAATGGCTCATGTCTTGAGTTGAACTGCAGCTCAGCTCTTTGCGCTTTAGGCTGTTAACAGGAGGAGTGTTGTGCATATCTTAAGTGTTCTTCTCCAGAGTCGTGTTCTTCTCCAGAGTCACACCAGGAGCCACGGTGACCACACCCGAGGTGTCCTCTTGAAGCACAATAATGATAGTGGCGATTAAAGTAGAATGGCTGAAAGCACAGGGGAAACGGAGCTGAGCCATATGAGACTGCACAGGAGTGGGGAGTGGGGAGATTGGGATGTGTGGGTAGCCCATATCAGAATGGGGCTGCCCATACCCACGACCATGACCACTTCTGGTGGCGGGATAGCGGCCAGAGAACAAATCCAAAGAATGGGAGGTGGAGCCGAAGGTAGAAGTGGAGGGCTGACGAACAACTTTCCCGCGACTACTGCCCCTCCTGCAACGCATACGTTGGTGTAACCTCGGCATGTTGCAATGAACAGGTAGAGCAGTGCAAGTATCAGAGATGCGATAGCAGGGGAGGGCAGTGAAGGTGAAAGCTTCAACCAGCAGGGGAGCGCGATCATGCAGAGTCGAGGCACTGACTAAGGGTGAATTGAATCTAAGCTTTCAGAAGGGGCTCTGAGAGATTTTGATACTAGGCAGTAGATCAATACAACATGCCAGAGCACACTGCTTCCTAGTGCTAGTATGAGAGTGCGGCTCTGCGGCAGCGAAGGAGCAGCTCGAGCTCAAAGGTGGAGCAGGTATGAAACTGGGGGGAGGTGCCATGGTCGAAGAGCAAGCGGGCTCGTGTGGAGGAATGAGCTACATTAAAGCAGCATTGAAGGAGATATCAGGGGAATAAATGTCGGATGTCGCTTGAGGCTGGGTGGCAGTGGTAAATATCCACACGCCAGCCCACAATGCTGCCCACGTACAAGGCAAACTAATCACCCGCATCTGGGAGATGATGATCTTGTTGCACCAGGAGAGTGCAGTCTTGAATAAGTTGAACATCATCAGAACTGTTCAAAGGGCCATAGAAGAATGGGAGCTGCTGATTGACTCCTTGATTGGCCAAACGGTCTGCTACCTTGTTAATAGTGCGCCTGATGTGCTTGAAGGTGATGGAGTGAGGAGCCCTGAGCCAATCTTCAATTTGTTCCAATCTACTGATAAGTCACCAACTCGAAGCTATCTTTGCCACTGAAGTGCCAGAATGGATTCGAATAGCTGCCTCTATAGGAATTTGAGAATCCCCTTCGACCTCCAGAGGGAAGAAGTCTTCTTTTTCAGCAATACAAATTCTATGTCGTCAACCTTCAAGCTCTGAAACATTTTTGGAGTCTCTTCCAAGCGAGCCATAGTATATATGCAAACCAGAGCCCTCAACATTTCTAAAAATACCACCGAATCCAGCTAACCCTAGGTTACCCTTAGCCGCTCCATCGAAATTCAATTTGAAATAATGTATCATGGGTGGAGACCAGGAGAGGGGAGAATCAGGATGGATGGAGGAGTTAGTCTTGACCTGAGCAGAATGAGTGAGATTAAGGTTCCAACTCTCAAGAATGATACATTCAAGAGGGGATGAGGGCATGTCAGAGTTTTTCTAGTGCTTGAGAGCAAGAGTTTCTTGAAGACTTTGTTTGAGATGCAACCACAAGATGTCAGGGGGCGTACTTTGATTTTTGAAGATCCTTTTATTACGCTCCTTCCAAACGATCCAATAGACAAAGCCTGGGATAAGGTCCCAGAGAGAGTTGAGCAAGTGACTTTGGAAAGGCTGTAAAGGCCAATTCTTGATGGTATTAACATTGTCTCCCATGCATCTACCTGTTCTTCTATTGCCTATAGCAGTTAGCTCCAAGAGTTGAGCTACTAATGGGCAAGCATCCAGGAGATGCGATATGGTTTCCGAATGAAGATTACAGTTGGGACATCTAGATGGCCCAATGAAGCCACATTTTTGTAAATTTTCCAATTTAAGGAGTCTCTGTTTGCTGAGAAGCCATAAGAAAGTAGAAACCTTAGGCCAGATATATGGTTTCCATACTTGATCCCATATATGATCTTTCAGAATCTGCGTGGGATAATAGAGCAGCTGGTATGCTTCTTTGGTAGTGAATTTGCCTTTGGGAGTATATCCCCAGCGCAGTTTGTCCTTTTGATCGAAGACTTTGATTCTTCTGAGTTTGAGCTCTTGATCGATCTCTTCAAATGTTTCCTCCTGCCAATTGTCCTGCCATGTTTCTGCTACTCTACATTGTTGAAAACCCTTAGAGGAAGGCTGCTACCAAAACTGATAGACTTGGCTCCGCTAGGATTACATTATGGCCCCATGGACTCCTATATATAGAAAGGAGGTTTTGTAATTTTGAATCATCCAATAATTTTTCATTCATGTAATGTATTGGAGGTTGCCCCCTCAAAGTGGCTTATTTCTAAGGCGTTGATATCTCTTTTTGGAGTTGGTTTCACAACATTTTGCATCAAAGCTTTGAGATTCTAGGGTTTCACTACTCTAAACAGGTCAGCGTGGAATTTTCACTATAATTTTTTTTGTACGAAGGTTTAGAATCTGAAATTTGTAAAGTGCAAAGCCAAAATCCAGAGGAACATCGTCAAAATATTTGGGAGCTTGGTTCGCAATATTTTTGGAGATATGATTTGTGCAAGTTAGGTCATTTTGTAGGCTCCTGAATTTAACCTAAACAAATCATCGTGGTATCTTTGTAATAACATTTTTTCTACGAAGGTTCAGAAGCTGAAATTTTTAGAGTGTGGAGCCATAATCCTAAGGAACGTCGTCAAAAAATTTCAGATATTGGTTCACAAAATTTTCGGAGATATGATCTGTGGAAGTTAGGGCTTTTTGAGGCTTCTAAATTTCATATCAAAGAGGTGATCGTGGGAAAATATTCATATCTCTCTCTCTGAGCATCAGATTGGAATGATGTAAAAATTGGCTACAAGTGCACAGACTGTATTTTTTGGTCTATCAATTTTGGAGTCAAAGGAGGGAACAGTGACACGTGGCAAGTCGTACAATTTCGCTCTATTGAACAAGTCCACAATTTAGTCATTGTGGGAGATTGGAAAAAAATTTGCCTTGAAGAATCCAAATCAGATCAGACCTATGGAATTTGAAAGAAGCTTCAGAGGGCTACTACAGGGCTGAATTTCAGATATTGAGGATCTACAATTATAGAGATAATTCAATTTCAATATGGAGCTCCTCAAAAGCAAGTAAATGGTGTGTATTTGTTTTTCTGAATTTCATAAGTCTTGTTTGAAGAATCAAGTTGAATTGATTCCAAGGGCATATTGTAGAATAGATATTAGTATTGGATTCTAAAATGGCCCATAAAAAGAATTCAACACCCACTAAGCCTTTAGAAAGCTCTACTATGACTCATGAAGACGAAGAATGGCAACATGACATATCAAAATTACAAGAGCAAGTGCAACAAATTTTTCTCTTGCAAAGAGCAACAAAAAATGACATGGAAGTTTTGAAGAAAGGTGTGGAATCTAAGATGGATGGTTTGAATAATGGCATGGAATCTAATATAGATGGCATGGAAGCTGGCATGGAATCTAAAATGGAAAACATGAAGAATGATCTAAGAGTAGACATGGAAGGTTTGACAAAGTTGATACAAGAAATGTTTCCTAATGGTGAAAAGATAGTAGAGGAAGCTCATGATGAGAAAAAAAGAAATGTTAATCATGATTTCATAAAATCTAATGTTGGCGGGAAGAACCACCATATTCCAAAAATGGATATGAGGAAGTTTGATGGAAAGGATCCTCTAACATGGATACTACAGATGGAGCAATATTTTGATCTCCATAATGTGCAAAACACACAAAAGGTACGCATTGCAACTTTACATTTATAACAAAATACATTTATATGGTATCGATGGCTTTGCTCCCTTAAAAAAATTGTCACTTGGTCAATTTTTACGGAGGAAATGATAGCATATTATGAGGATACAAAGAGAAACAACTTCTTTAGCCAATTGATAAATCTCAAACAAAAGGGCTTAATGGGGGAGCACATTGAGGACTTTCAAAAATTGAATATAAGGGTAACTGATATTCCAGAGGAACACAAGATTGATCTCTTCATAGGTACTTTAAAGGATAACATCCAACATGAAGTTCGTGTTTTGGAACCTAATTCATTGGAGAAGGCATTGAGGTTGGCAAGAAAAATTTAATGTAAAATTATGGTGACAAGGAAGCCTACCACTCACTTCTATAAAGAGGGAAGTGTTGCTACTCCTAGATTTCCACAACCTACAAGGTTGACACCACAACAACTCGAAGAAAAAAGAGCAAAAGGGCTTTGCTACAGTTGTGATAGAAAATACACTAAAGGTGATAAGTGTGCTAAGAAGAAATTATTTTACATAGATTATGAAGAAGAAGAAAATGAAAAAGAAGAGGATATACACCAGGAACCAACCCAAGAAGAGGAAGAAATGAGTCCGACCATATCGTGTAATGCATTGGTAGGAATTACCACTCCTTAAACTCTCAAGATAGAAGGACATATCAAGAAGAAAAAGGTAATAGTGTTGATTGATTCCGATAGTACCCATAATTTTATTCATTTTAAGGTAGCCAGGGAAATGAATTATTTCCTATACCCAGGACCAGAATGTCAAGTGATGGTTGCAAATGGAGGAACTATAAATTGCTCTAGAAAATACGATAATATCAAGCTAACCATGGGGGAATATGTATTTAATAGTCCAATGCTTTCCATTCCTATGGTAGGTTCCAATGTTGTACTAGGAGTACAATGGTTACAATGTTTGGGGACGATAGCTTTTAATTTTCAAGGACTTTTCTTGAAATTTATTTCAGAAGGAAAGGAAGTCGAATTACGGGGTATTGCAGGGAATCCAGGAAAGATAATAAGCTCTAATGTCATGAAAAATCTTCTAAAGGAAGAACAATGAGGCATAATTGCACAATTATGCACACTAGAAGTTCCAACATCAAAATCATCTATTTCTGTAGATCTCCAAAAAGTCTTGGACAATCATTCCAAGGTTTTTGAATCTCCAAAAGGACTCCCACCTATTCATGATCATGCTATTCATTTGATTCCAAGGAAGTTTTCCTCCAAACATCAGGCCTTATAGATATCATTATGTCCAAAAGAGTGAAATTGAACGTATGATTGCAGAAATGTTAGAGGCCGGTATAATTCAACCTAGTCAAAGTTCTTTCTTTTCTCCTGTAGTATTGGTACACAAGAAGGATGGATCATGGCGCATGTGTCCAGATTATAGGGAGCACAATAAGCTCACCATTAAAGATAAATTTCACATTCCTATGATTGATGAATTAGTGGATGAATTACATGGAGAAATTTATTTTAACAAATTGGATCTTCGTTCAAGATATCGTCAAATTAGAATGAAGACTGAATATATTCCAAAAGCAGCATTTCTAACTCATGAGGGTCATTATGAATTTTTGGTCATGCCTTTTGGCCTTACCAATGCACCTTCTACATTTCAAGGGTTGATTAATTCCATTTTCAAACCCTTCCTTAGAAAATGTGTGCTAGTATTTTTTGATGATATACTAATCTACATGTTCAACATGTTGACAAGGTGCTCAAACTATTGCAAGAGAAACAATTATATGCAAAAACATCCAAATGTTTCTTTGGAGTACAAGAGGTGGAATATTGGGTCATATTGTATCTCATGAGGGTGTTAAGGTAGACCCTAAAAAAATTAAAGCCATTAAGGAATGGAGAGTCCCCACAAACATAAAGCAGTTGCAAGGATTTCTCGGGTTAACAGGGTATTATCGAAAGTTTGTTAAGAATTATGGTAGAATAGCAACACCTCTAACAACATTATTGAAGAAAGATGTATTTTCATGGACTCCTAAAGAAACTAAGGCCTTTGAACATCTTAAAGAGGAAATGTCGCTAGCACCAGTCTTAGCTATGCCAGACTTCACAAAAACCTTTATTGTGGAAGTTGGTGCCTCAGGAAATGGAATTGGTGTTGTTTTAATGCAAGAAGGAATACCCATTTCTTTTAAAAGTTGTCTAATCAAAGGAAAATATTTATAGAAACCTATTTATGAGAAGGAAATGTTAGCAATACTGCATGCACTAAACAAATGGAGAACTTACCTAATGGGAAGACACTTCAAGGTAAAAACTGATCATGATAGTCTTAAATAATTTTTGGAACAAAGACTATCTTCAGAAGAGTAGAAAAAATGGGTCATAAAGATGTTGGGTTATGACTTTGAAATAATATACAAAAGAGGGAAGCTAAATTTTGTTGCATATGCACTCTCAAGAAATAATGAAGAGGTGGAAGCATTGCTTTGTGCCATTTCTATTATCCAACCAGATTGGATAACTGAAGCAAGAGATGAATGGAAGAAGGACGAAGAAGTGTGGACAGTCATTCAAAAGTTGCAGCAAGATCCTAGTACATCTGATACATTTAGTTGGAAAAATGATTCCTTATGGTACAAAGATTTCTTATATCTTTGTAAGAATTCCCAACTAAAACAAAATCTTCTTTTGGAATTGCACACTTATCCTTTAGGAGGACACTCAGGATTTTTAAAAACTTACCACATGGTGAAGAAAGAATTTTTTTGGGATGGCCTTAAATCTGATAGTCAAAATTTTGTGGCGGAATGTTTGGTTTGCCAGCAGAATAAAGTTGAGACAATTAAGACCCTGGGTATTGTACAACCTTTATCCATTCCAAGTCAACGTTACGAGGAGATTTCAATGGATTTTATCACTGGTTTACCTAAGTCTGAAGGAAAGAGTTTCATCATGGTGGTAGTTGATAGACTTACCAAGTATGCACACTTTTGTGCAGTATCTCATCCATTTAAAGCAAGTACAGTTGCTACTACATTTACGGACATAATTCAAAAGCTACATGGAAACCCAAGGGTTATTGTGAGCGACAGAGATCCTATTTTTACTGGAAATTTTTGAACGGAGTTATTTTCTTGTTTGGGTACTCAATTAGCTCATAGCTCATCTTATCATCCTCAATCCAATGGTCAAACTGAGATAGTAAATAAATGTTTGGAAGGATATATTCATTGTTTTGTATCTGATAAACAAACACAATGGGTCAAGTGGTTACCTCTAGCTGAATGGTGGTATAACACTTCCTTCCATACTGTAGTAAAAATGACCCCATTTATGGTACTTTATGGATATCATCCACCATCCATCACATCATCTTTAAGAGAAAATTCGAAGGTTCAAGCAGTGGAAGATCACATAGAGCATCAACAAGAAGTTCTCCAACTCCTAAAGGACAACCTGAATTTGGCACAAAATCGAAGGAAACAATAGGCAGATCAACATCACAGCGAGAGAAGTTTCGATGTAGGAAACTGGGTATTTTTACGGCTACAACCATACAAAAAAATGACCCTCAAGCAAGCTAAGAAGGATAATAAATTATCGCCAAAGTACTATGGTCTTTACAAGGTGTTGCAAAATATTGGTACTATGGCATACAAATTGGAGCTTCCTACTTCTTCACGAGTGCATCCAATTTTCCATGTTTCATGCTTAAAGAAGGTTATAGGTGAAAATCTTCTAGTTCAAATAATATTTCTAGAACTTGATGAGGAAGGAAAAATAATATTGGAACTTGAAGCGGTCACAGAAACAAGAACTCGACAGCTATGGAATCGATAAATTTCAGAGTATCTCATCAAGTGGAAGAACTTACCCACTGAATATTGTACATGGGAGGATGAGAATTTTATACAGAAGCACCCAGGGCTACTCAAGCGTTGAGGGAAACACTTTTATGAAGGAGAGGGGCATGTTAGGTCCTATATTACTAGTATAGTCCCTTATTGTTGTTAGTGTAACCCCCTTATTGTTATTATTGTGCCCTTGTAACCCCCATATTGTTATTATTGTGCCCTTAAATTATTATTGTTAGGTCAGCTAGGATTACATTATGGCCCGATGGACTCCTATATATATAAAGGAGGTTTTGTAATTTTAATCATCCAAGAATTGTTCATTCATGTAATGTATTGGAGGCTACCCCCTCGAAGTGGCTTATTTCTAAGGCATTGATATCTCTTTTCTTCTCTTTTTGGAGCTGGTTTCACAACAACTTGATATTGTCAATACAATTTGTTTTCTCTAAAACAGTATATAATTTTATCCATAATAAATCACTCACAACATTGTAACAAAATGGAAAAAATTTAATACAAATGAGATAGAATCCATGAACATAAGTGTACCATGAAAATTCATTCAAATGCTAGCATGGGTTGCTGAAGAATTTCATATGGTAGTCTATGGAGACTGTTGTATCTAGTTAGAGAAAACCAACATCATCTATAAGAGAAATGCAATGCCTCTCTTTCATAGCAAATACATTGCTAGCACAGGACATGCCATGTAACTGCCCCTCATGTGCAGGAGCAAGAAATATTAATTACTGTACTTTAGAACTCACATAGCTACACATCCAACTCTATTACAACTTTGAATCACTCAGTTACAACTAAGTCCACCTTCATGTCCCACCAACCAACCTTTGAACTCAAGTTTCCTATAGCTAACTGATTTACCACTTCAATTAAATATTTCCAAGTTCTCATTGAGAATAGATTATTGTTTATTGTCCAACTATTATTAAGGGATAATAATAGTCGACATCAATCTATAAATATACATGAGATATATAAATGGAACTCTCATATACATCTAGAAATAGACCATCATCTATAAATATAATTTTCTCAACCATCTATAAATATACATAATATATAAATCGAATTTTTTCATGCATCTAAAAATATACTTCCACCTAAAAATAGCCTATGTGGGCCCCACCTAGTGTAGGTGCTTAATTTTCACTAGGATCAAGGATGTTGTTTCTAGATGCCAATTTCACTGTTTCTTGTTGCAACCTTCAACAATGATAAGATGTGTGCCTAATAAGCATGAAGTCACCTTTAAGCCAAAGCTTTGTTGGCTGAAAATACACGCGCGAAAAAAATAAAGAAATCTTCCCAAACTTCTAAATAAACATTGAAATATATTCTATGAAAAAGAAACAGAGGGATAGAAAGATGTTGTTGTTCACCATTCCTAGTCATGACCACCTTACACAAAATTTAAGACTTTCCTTGAACCAATTAGACGTTAAAGTTAGACTTCAAGAACAACAAAATGGTATCATCGTCAACACATCTCACATATTGCAGAGATATGATAGTAAATGCATGGTAAACCCTTCAAATATTCAATACCATACATAGCACCTTATCAAGACATTTTCATTCAAATTAGGGCACCTTATCAGTTCATCTTCATGAGTATAAATCTTACAACTCCCGTGAAAATTAGGGGACGGAACAAACCTCAAATCCCCACATCCATCACAAACCCTAATGCAACTCATAACCAGAAAACATTCAAAATATTATTCCAACTCACCTTCTTCGTGGAGCTATATAACCCTATTTGCTCCACCGATGCATTCCCCTCTTATAAAAAACATGAGCACCCTAATACACTCAGTCCCCAACAATCTCTAGAACTCATGGCTATACTCGAAATGCAAAGACATCCCTTTCCTCCAAAAAAATCCTAAAACCCTGAAGAATTAACCTAACATAACAACAATCCTCATAGGTCTTTTTGATTTCTCTCAATATGGTAAAAAACAAAACCACCTTGTCTTCTCCTCTAGGGGAGCCCTCGGCTTGCTGAAGATATGATTTTCTAAATATGGTGTTCTGGAGGGCTCTGGTAAAATAAATGGGGTTTTGTTAATAGGCCTTATAAAACTGGTACACTGAAACTTGCTACTACCATCAGACACGAGACTTTGGCTCATTGATACTATTAAGGGTTCTGGAAACCGAAACTGCCGAACAGGGAAAAAGATTCTCAATGAAGCTAGTAGGAATCATGTTCAAAATTCCGTTGATATGTGAGTTTTGGAAAAAAACTTGATAACGTTCCTGGTGGCTGGATAGATGGAAAAATTTTATTTGTGGGAGAGTTTTGAAGAGGTTAATCCCCTCTGTAGACAGAGGTGATCCCTGCTAGCCTAGATCGAGTCTAGCAACAATCTAACACGCTACAGTGCAGGTTCCTAATTGCAAATAAACCGAATTGCGATGAAGGCTTACCTGGAATCCAACGCTGTCGTTTGTAGAAGAGGTGGTGCTCCCGTTCCTCTGCTCTGACAGATCACAATCCTCACGATCTCCATGATCGGACACCTGCATACGCAAGAAACAAAACAAATGCAAGCATAAAATCCAGTATATACAACTATATGTCAGTCGGAGAAGACATAACTCATGATCATAATCAAGAGAAAGAGTGGAACCATAACCAATAGTCACTTATCATTAATTAATCAAAAGAAGAATACAACCATAGCTTCGACGCAACACTCTCCTTTGGCGGGTGGTCAACAGAACATGTCTCAATAAAGCTTGTCAGGGATGGGACAAGCTTCTCTCTTCAGATACTTGAAAATTATCTCCTTGCTTGGATTTGGCCTCAAGGGAATGAATCAAGGCTCTTACAGCATAAGGCTCTTGGGAACTTGGAGATTAGCTTGCAAAGGAGATGAGCAAGCTTTTATAGATGGAGGAAGGGGAGTTGGGATCCCTATAACCATGGGATTGGCCCTATAATTAAGAAAGCTTCCAACAGTTGGAAAACCACTTCCTCTCTATGGAAATCTATAGCCAAACCTCCCGACTCAAGATAGATAGCAGTCGAGGAATTTCTTAGAATGAAACTTCCGCCATTTATTTAAAAAAAAACTCCTTAAATTGGCTGGCGCGAGTGCGACTCTAGGACAAAGCGCCAATTGGCGCGACCTCTTTGAAGGATTTTCCCCATTGGCACGGGTATTGAACTGTCTGCCGGCACCAATGCAAAAGGGTCATTTTTAGGGTTTTTCACAAGGATATGTCTTCAGGGCAATGAAATTACATGATCAGGGGAATGCCATGAAAGTATTTTCAAGTTATATCACTGCACACAGGTCACGGAATGAGCCCTCCAATGTGTGGGATGGGGAATTGCAGGGATGGTGACAAATTACTGCGTAAAAGATGCCCCCTAAAGCATGAGGCCAGAATGAGAGAGAGGGGTGAAATGCTTTACGAGAACGTGTCCGACTGAAAACTCCACCGTCAAAAAACCTGCGTAGAGAAGTACAACTGATATCTCAAATACATGATATATGTTGTATGGGAACAACCATCCATAACAGAGTATACAACTATCCAGATCCAGGGCATGGATGCAGCCATCCAGTGAGGATCAAAAAATATACTCAGGTATGGTCACAGCCATTCAATCAGTGAGTCATGTAAATAATCATAATAATCAACAAAATCGCAGCCTGGATTATAACAGACAAGAATCCAGGGTCTTGTGCTCCATCTCGACCCGAACAAAGTACAACTTCAAGCATGCGAATAAGTGAGCTGAAGTCGAACATGCAAGAACATCGCCTGATTACCAGCCAAAGATGAAAGTTGTTAACAAACGCGAGAGGAACCACCAATAATGACAATGGCCCTCAAGGTACTACAGGTACAATCTACAACATGTGAATCAATGAGCTAGCATCGAACACCCGTAGAATCACTCGATCGGAGGCCAATGATGAAAACCTCATGTCGAACGCGAAGAACCTGCCATTGAGGCATGCAGGCTCCAAGGTACCAAAAGGGAGTCTCTAGATCAGCTTCCTGGATAATGAGCTGAAGTCGACAGGAAGTGACCTTGATCGAAGGTGGGCCATAGTGTTTCCCACATCATCGACACAAGAAAGAGGAACATAATGTTTTTGTGAATCATGATCAGATGAGAATCAGAGGAAGGTTGGTATTTGCAGAGGTCAACTTCTCTTAAACATATGGCGGCACGACAGTGAGTTTGGTAGTATTTGACATCAACGGATCAGAGGTCATGGCGACGAGGCAAAGAGCAGATGAGAGGTCAATAAGGATCACCCAAACCCATGGAGGCAAGTGAAAAACGAGATGAGATGTCCCCAACCCGACACGAATGCAGACAAGTGCCATGTTTAAGAGCGACATACTGCCGACACGACAATGATGTTGGTTCCATTTTCCCCACCATTTCTGGCGAGTATCTCTTTATTTTTACACAATCTTGAAGAGGATACCATATGCTTGTTGTATAATCCCATCCTAGTACATTTAACGAGCCCTAGGAAGGAGAGACTCGAATACCGTCATTACAACTGAATCCGATGTCATCAGGGTTTAACGAGTCTGAAAAAGGAAGAACTCGGCGCCTTTTCATGTTTAGAGAGTTTGAAAAGACAGCGGAAAAGTAAACTCCAAATATCCCTTTTCGTAAATAGTTTCTCAGATCTGAAAAGGTAGAAAACAATATCTGAGAAAACCTCCTAGTTGCAATAGGCTAGGGTATTCCTTTTTCGTAAATAATCTATCCCAGGCCGAAAAAGGGATAAACGTATACTGGGTAGATGTCATTTCGTAGCCACTTTAATGAGATCAAAACGACAAGTGACTCAACAATATTTTCATGTTTAGAGAGTCAAAAAAGAGCTGAAAGATGACTCCTCCTAGAGGAACGAGTGGTATAAAGGGTAGCTACTGGTTCCGGTGATGGTGGAACTGCTCAAAACAAATAAAGGTGAAGGGGATGGCTAACAAGACCAGTCATCGCAGCGGTTCCTCAGGAACAGGTAAAACAACCAAGTGAAGGCATATGATCGGCCAAGCAGATAGTGACGATGGAGTGAGAAAACCAAGGCTTATCTGACAAAATAGGCTAACAAAATGGAAATCACAAGAGGTAAAATAGGAATGGTTTCATTTTTACACAAGCTTGAAAGAAAGATAAACTATGCTTGAAACCGGTTTCATTTTTACAAAAGCTTGAAACGGAAACAAACTATGCTTGAAAAAATAAGCATGCCCCCCAGCATGGTGACTCAATTCGAGGTACATGCCCCCCAAGCTTCAATTCATACGAAAGGCAGATGGAGTGAAGGTTCAAATTATGAGATCTAAGAAAGACTCGACTGGGATTTTACGAGATCTTATCAAAGACTCGAATTGAACGGGAATGTGTTTCATTGTTTTGACGAGGTTGAAAAATTAAAAGAACTATCCTCGGAGGACCTTGTTTCATTTTTTAACGAGGTTGATACAGAAAACAAACTATCCTCGGACATCTTGTTTCATTTTTTTTAACGAGCTCGACACAAGAAAATGAACTATGCTCTGACCAGCTTGTTTCATTTTTTAAGGAGCTTGACACAGGAAAAGAACCATGCTCTGACGACCTTGTTTCATTTTTTAAGGAGCTTGACACAAGACAAGGAACTCTGCTCCAACCAGCTTGTTTCATTTTTTAAGGAGCTTGACACAAGAAAACGAACTCTGCTTTGGTGACCTTGTTTCATTTTTTAATGAGCTTGACACAAGACAAGGAACTCTGCTCCAACAGACCTCATCATAATGAACAAGAAGTCATCGCTTCCAAGATTTCCACTCCTGATGGAAGGAAAACATCCTAGAAGTCAGGACCCAATGCCCCCAGCACCTGATGCACAATGGCACTATCACTGGGTACAGGCATGGGGTAGGTAGCCACATAGTTGACCTGCGGTGGGGCAGATACAATGGGTGGATAAAAACTAGGAAGGGATGATGGCTGGCCATCTTCCATATTAGTACCAAAGAATGAAAGCTGATCAATGGTCATGATCCGTCCTTCATGCGGAAAACAGACCACACGAAAAAGGGAGGAGACAAGCGCTCCCATGGCATAGGTGTAATCGCGCCCCAAGAGTAGATTGAAATCCAAGGGGCCTGGAACAAGCATCACATCCATATGGATGGTTTTACCTCCCGAAGTAGTAGGTAACCTTGGAAGGATCCCTAATGGTTGACTTGTTCTTCTGTTAAACACCAACAGATTCTGCGTAACAGGTGCAAGCGGTGGTGAACCGAAAGCTTGCCAAGTAGTTGAGGATAGAACACTAACAGACGCGCCTTCGTCTATAATGGTGTTGGGTACGACCAGACCAAAACCTGTACTGTGATCTCGAAAGGCACATAAGACGGAAGGCGGTATCCTGAAAATCGACTCCAATCAAAGGAAGTGACCAAACTACTTGGAGGGGTTACCATTGAATCGATATGGTCTTCCCCTGGTGTTACGGAAGAAGGAGCATCCCCCACGACCTCCATCTCGAAGGTGGGAGGGGTATCCTTCGGGACCTCCATCACGAGAGGTGGAGGAGCAACTTCTTGAGGTATAGGGACAGGAGAATCTTTCTCCAAGTCCGAAGAATCTAAAGAAACCAGAAGGACATGGGGGGTGTGAGGTCCACTCTCTACGGAAAAGACCTAGTGCACCGTAGACGGAGCCAGCTCAACCGATCCCACAACCAATGGTTGTTCGGGAATGGATTCCTGAATTCGAATTTTCGAGGGAGCAGGATCGACCAAGGATGACTCTTGACCAATCATAGGATCAATTGGTGGAGGAATCAAAGAAATCTGTTTATAACCAGCTGGGAGGCATGGTGTAGAAACGGTTGAGTTTTCCAAGACTCTTTTGGCTTCATCCATGTACGGGAAAAGGTGAACGGCATGGTGCCCTTCACACAAGTTACAGGGATTGGTAGGTTTATCAATGGAAGGCTTCTTAGGCGCAATAGCCACAGAGCTAGCCTCTCCTTTAGCAGACTTCTTCTTCTTTGTCTTCTTCTTCTTCTTCTTAGCCATGTAGTTACTCGAATCTAGACTTTCACTAGGCGAAGTAGAAGAGGAGGACGCAGAAACAGGCGAAGAAGGGGAGAGGTCCACCTTGGAATAAACATGATGTTGTTCAGGCAGAGGAACTGATTGACCAGTAGCTGAGACGTTCG
>CM076570.1:1574436764-1574475631 GCA_034641835.2 Pinus albicaulis
TTTGTTTTTTTTTTTAATTAATTTTTTTTTTTAAAGTGGTATTTTTTATGTCGATTTTGAATAGTGGTGGTGTATCATCACCAACGTTTTTTTATAGGATTGATTTTGACACTACAAATTTTCTAATGTCTTCTTCTTCTGTGAGATGTTTATTTTTAAGTGCATTTATGTACTTGTGTTTTAAAAATAAAAAAATATTTTTTTTAAAAATAAAAACTTGTAATGATATCTTCACTTTTTCACATACATAAAAGATGGAAAAAGGGTCAATATTCTAAAGTTTATATTTTCTACATGTTTATGTATTGTTAAATAATTTTTCAATGTACATCAAAAAATTGTCGCTAAAAAACCAATATTTTGAACCATATGACAAAAACAATACAATTTTTCAATATAAATACAATGCAAAAAATAGACTTTTACAGAGTTTTTGTTGAAAAAAACATGTTAAATAAACTCATTTTTTGGGAGAATCTTAACAAAACAACTTAAGAAAACAACATTTTTATTGAATTTTATGTCAAAAAATAATAGCAATCACATGTTTTTTGCAAAAAAAAAAGGGTTGTTCTCATAAAATATCAAAGTCTAAACATTACAAGTAAAACTGATTAATAGTTCTAAAAAATAAGCTTTGTTTGCAAGCATAACTTAAACATCATCAACAATATCAACTAATACATCTTCAACATCATCTAGAACAACATTGATGGCTTCTTCCGCAGCATTTGCTTCTTCATTTTGATCATCGTCGTCTTCTAATGGATCTTTCATGTCAGCAAATCTTCCAAAGTGTCCCTTTCCAATCATTCCATATAATGGTGGTTGAAGTTCCTTTGCTTTTTTTGCCACACGTGATTCATTAAAATCTCCTTTCCTCAAACCAACTTCTTGCTTCGCATCTGGAAGGAATTTAAGAGCGTTAATTCTTTGTTGAATAAATTTGCATTGAACTGGGTCTTTCTCAACGGAAATGCAATTTCTTCCTTTTAGTAGGCAACATGCTAGTGTTGTACCTAGTCATCAAGCACAAAAAAAATAAGTAAGAAAATTAGTATGGAGACATAAAAAGTAAAAAAGACAATATTTAAATTAAAATTTGTATATTAAAACTTACCTGAACCTGAGAATAAATCCAAAACCCATTCTCCTTCATTTGAACATAGATCTATAAGATAGTTAATCAATGCTTGTGGTTTTTGATAAATGTTAACTATATCTCCTTTTGCATCTTTATCCTCATATGTTAGTTTTCTTACAACTGCATCATAAATCAACACTTGACTATGACTCTTCCCATCTACTCGATTCATAATAATATGTTTATAGCTATCGTCTTTTGTCCAACATTCAACATGGATGAACTCACAATCATTTATAATAGGTTGATCTTCGGAAGAAACAATATTTGACTTTTACCTGTAACATAACATAGTAAAAGTTCAATTAAATTTTACATGAATAAAAAAATTTAGGAGGAATCAAACATACAATTTCAAAATCTTACCATGTAAGTTGCATCCTTGAGTTTGCTTTACCCTTGAAGTTTGTTAATAACATTGGAAACTGTGTGTCTGAATGAAATGTCACAAATCGCCAAAGTGGTGATGTTGTCACTTCTTGAAAACCCGTAACCACTTTACTAAAAGCTTGATAAGTATATGGTTCTCTATCATATTCAATGTCTGGGAAATTGAAACCATGAAGAATATCTGCAATAACTAGGCCATATTCCCTTTTAGGTATTAGTGATGCAATGTCTTCACAGTCACCTTGTATTATTTGATATTGGACACTGTCAAGCCCATTCCAAATGTAATGATTAAGAGTAGGATCTAGTTCAACATTCATAAGACGCTTCCTTCTCATGTTCTCCATCTTAATTTTTTCAATAAAGATTTTGAAAGTATCTGGTACTCCATTTCCATCCTTCTTCGACATCTTTAATGATATAGAAATATATATATAGATATGTATAAGTAATAAAATAAAAATAGTTAAAATATGAATAAAATAAATTTATAAATCAACATACCTTATTGAATGCAATATAAAAGTCTTTTAGTGTTGATGTAGAACTTGCTTCTGGGTAGTTGCATACAACATCATCCCAATTGTCTTCATTCAACATTTTAACCATGTGTTCTTGCATTTTCATATAAATTTTCTGACTGAATAAATCAAGTTAAAAACGTTAATATATTGACATGTATAACAAATTCTACCAACATCATTATGTTTTATTTAAAATAAAATTATAATGAAAGAAATAATTCAAGAAACTTACTTTTGAAATTCTGCACACATTTCTTCCATTGATAATTCACCTGACTTCACACGAGTTAATACTGATTTGACTAATTTATCATCTTTCACACCTTGCATTGTTCTTCAAGGTGTAATAGTCATATCCTCTGGAAGCTGCTTCATTTCAGGACCCCCCTTACTGTTGGTACATATTATGGGTTTACTCTTTCTAACCTTCTAATTTTTTATGGAAATATTCTCCCACCGATCAAAAATCTCATCAATCAAATCCCATACCTCCCCAGTTCTAAATGCCAATTGAAAAATGTTATCTGTGCCTCTGAAGAGATTTGTATTCAATTTTCCATCTTTTGCTTTTTTTTCATCAATTTGATAACCTGTTTCCATTAAACATTCCTTTCGAAATGCTACACGAACTTCTGTCTTATCCCCACGACATTTTTCTATGAATTCATTATGAATAAATCTGACCCTTTGGATGAAAGTCATTTTCATTCTGTACTCATTATCTGCATTATGATCCCATGCCAATAACTTTGATTCCATTTCTGTTAAGCCAGCATAAATGATGCATTTCACTATTTGAAAAAGATAGTTATTGGGATATTCTGCAATCAATTGTCTCTTAGCCTCTATCGAATGGTTCCCTCAATTACATAATATTTATAATCAAAACATTTTGTCTTGTCAAACTCTTGTTTGTTGGGAACCTAACATGGATCGACAAGAACCACATAATCCACCACATGCGCATATAGATTGAACCTGAACAATGTTTTCAAATTATGTACATGTAGGTGATGGGCCTTTCTAATTTGATATTGAGATTGTCCTTCATCTCGGCCATAAAATTGGTTAACATTAAGCTCAAATGTTTGGCCACCAAGAATTAATTTATTCTTCCTCAACTCTTGTCGAATAGCATTTTTTTTTGTTTTAATAATGCCATCCTCTAACTCAGCACCTGGTGTTATGATTTCTCTGCTTCCGTAAGAGCTTTCAATTTGTTCTTCACTACTGCTCACGACCTTTACAGGTTCACCAATATTTGATTTCCTAGTCTTATTGGATAAAATATCAGTTTTTTTATAAACAAGCTCTCCTTCATGAGGTACAAGCGAGAGATCTTTGGCAATTTTTCTTTTTGGTGTCTGATCTGTTTTCTCCTTTTGCACAATAGTTCTCATCTCCTACTCACTAATTCTATCATAATTTTCTGTTTCATGTTCGACACCTTCAAAAGAAACATGTTTAAGTTTACTAGATTGACCCACCTTAGTGACTCTTGGTTGATCCGCTCTTTGTACTTTTGCAGTGTCACGAGCTATTGCTCTTTGCTTCAATCTCCTTTCCTCTGCTTTGTCTTTGTGGAAAGTTTTGATCATATCCATAACATTTGGCACCAACATATAAATACCATCAAACATGTTTGAAAGACTCGGAACAAAATCCTATGAAACAAAATAAAACATGTCAATGATCAATAATTTATAAAAAATTGAATCATCCTTACAATAATGCATAGAGGAAATAAAAATAAGCATACTTACAATGTTATTTGCAATGTTCCTTGCTATTTCTTCAGAAAATTTTGAAGTTTTTTCATCTGTGTCGTACTTGACGATTGATAGACGATATCTAACCTTCTCATGTTTCTGAGCCTTCCTTGCAAGAACATAAATAGTGTTTGTATTCGGGACCATACATATGTCTCGTACTTTTCCCATCACATCATATTTCTCATTTAAGTGAATCATACCACAAATCAGATAGATTTGTATATCAGCCTCCGTTTCACTGTCTTCAAGATACCATGAGAAACCGGTTTTATCTATTTCCTCGGCGTTCTTCCAATCAGAAATAAGCTTTAATGAACCTGGTGCCCCACTTGCTTGACTTTTATTAGTGTGTGCAACAATATCCTTATTGCATCCAACAGTGTCCATAGTGCATCCAGCTGCAACTTTAGATTTGGGAGTTGTATCCATAGTGCGTCGAGCTGCTGCTGTAGATTTGGTCGCTGCTACCCTAGGTGCATAAAAATTCATAGAAATCTTTTTTGATGCCATTTTCCTGATATATATATATATATATTAGTTAATGGAAAAATATTGCGGATAAAATAAATTTAATAAACAAAATTTATTTCTAAAACTAAATAGTTTGAAATTAAAGCAGTAAAATTAACTATAAAAATTTTCATTTAAAAACAAAATATTATAAATTATATGTATATATATCTATATAATATGTTTTGAATACATTTTATAAAAAATTTAAAAATGTGTTTAAATTGTATAAAATAATTAAAAAAAAATAAACTAGTATTTTCAAACTTCAGTTTTTGTTTAATATTTAAAAAAAAAACAAAAAAGTTACTAACTATTTATAACAAATGTTATAATATTATATAATTTTTTATTTTTTTAATTGTATTGTTATATAGTTTTTTTTTAATTAATTTATATTGTTATATTAAAACAAATGTTTTTTTTTTTTAAATTTATTATATTGTATTTTTTTTTTTAATTATATAATGTTTAAAAACAAAACATAATTGTTGTTTAATATATATATATATATTTTGTTATATTTTGAAATTTTTAACAATTATTATTTAACAATGTTTTTATTATATTATATAACAATTTTATTTTTTATTTATTTATTTATTTTTAATAAATATTTTTATTATATTATATAACAATTTTATTTTTTATTTATTTATTTATTTTTAATAACAATGTTTCTATGAAGTTTTAATTGTTTTATTAAAACAAATTATTAAAAAAAAATAAAAAATAAAAAATAAAGAACAAAATAAAATTAAAAAATGTTTTCTTAAAACAAATTATTAAAAAAAAAAAAAATTTAAAAAAATTTAAAAAACAAAATTATAAAATTATTAAAAAAAAAAAACCAAAATTAAAAAAAAAATTGTTAAAACAATTTAAAAAACAAAATTAAAAAATAAAACAAAAATAAAACAAAAAAACCAAAATTAAAAAAAAAATTGTTAAAAAAAAAAAAAAAAAATTTAGAAAACAAAATTGCAGAATTAAAAAAAAATAAAATAAAAAAATTAAAAAAAAACATTTAATTTTTAAAAAAAAAAATGTATCGGCCTGCCCGTGGCGCCGCCCGACCGGCCTCGGCGCCCAACGACGCAGTTTTTTTGTTATTATTATTATTATTTTTAATTTGTTTTTAATTTGTTTTTTGTTTGTTTTTAAATTTGTTTTTTAATTTCGATTTTTAAATTTTTATTTTTTTATAATATAATTACTAAGACATTATTTATTAATAAAAAAAATGTTAAAAATATCAAAATATAACAAATTAAAAAAAAAAAAACAATTTATTAAATCACAATAATGTTTGGTTTTTAAACATCATATAATTTAAAAAAAAAAAAAAACAATATAATAAATTATAAAAAAAAACATTTGTTTTAATATAACAATATAATTAAAAAAAAAAAAAAAAACTATATCACAATACAATTAAGATATATATATATATATATATATATATATATATATATATAACAAAACAATAAAAGAAAAAGAAATTTAAAGATTTAAAATTAAAAAAATAAAACAAAGATTTAAAATTAAAAAAATAAAATAAAATAGAATATAAAATAAAAAAATTCTCAAAAAAAAAAAAAAATTTAAATAATGAAATCACTGATATATATATAATAAAAAAAAATACAAATAAAAAATGTTATAATATTAATTTTTTTTATGTGCATGGTCGTTTTATGGATTTTTATGTGTAAATGAACCTATAAGTCTTAAAAAAGAAAAAAAAAATCTAAATTTCTGTTCTTAAAACCCTAAAAAATTCAGTTTTTTTTTGCATTTTCTTCACTAAAAAAATATAAAAAAACAAGGTTTTTGAACCTAAAAACCTTAAAAAAGTAGTTTTTGGACACAAAAAAACTATAGAAAAACAGATTTTTCCCAAAATCGTCTCTAAATTGACAGAATAGAAGGAAAACTAACCTTTGAAATGCAAAAAGCTGCTGTCACCAATGGCAATACAACGCCTCCACAAAATTACGAATAGCAACACAATGCCTCCAATGCCACTACAATGCCTTCACGAAGTTACCAATGCCAATGCAACACCTCCACAAAATTACCAATAGCGACACAACGCTTCCAATGCCAATGCAATGCCTCCACGAAGTTACCAATGCCAACGCAACACCTCCAGAAATTTGCTCTAACAAATACCAGAAAATTTGATGTGATGTGATGAATAGAAACAATCATTCCTTTTAAATAGCGTATATTGTCTGATTGGTTTACTGTTTAACGAATGTGGGATTAAAATTTCAAATTTAAAATATTTACATTTAGTTTATTATAGTTCATACTATAGTTAAAATATTTATTATTTGCATGTAGTTATCATAATTAATATTTTATTTAATATTTACATGTACTGAATGTTGAATAATTCAAATATAATCTCAGATTAAAAATTAAAATATGAAATACTTACATGTAGTTAATTATATTTAATATTATAGATAAAATAGTTAATATTTGTATTTAATTATCATAGTTAATATTTACATGTAATCAATGTTTAAAATCATGGGATTAAATTTTAAAATCTAAAATATGTACATGTAGTTAATTATAGTTTAAATAGTTAATATTTACATGTTGTTATTTTTGTAAATATTTACATGTAGTCAATCTTAAACTATTCAAATAAGAAAATTATTTTAGTTTCGAAGACATGCATGAAAGGAATATTTTGTGGATATTTTGAATAAAAAGTATGGTGAAATATTTGAAGACCAACAGTTTATTAATAAATTTTGAAATATATTTTAGATGAATATAACGTAAGTTTAAAATTTAAAATTTAAAATATTTACATGTAGTCATTATAGTTAAAATAGTTAATATTTGCATGTAGGTATTATAGTAATATCATAGTTAATACTTACATCTAGTCAATGTTAAATCATTCAAATAAAAACATTATTTTAGTTTGGAAGGCATCCATGATAGAAATATTTTGTGGATATTTTGAATATAAATATTGGTAAAATATTTCAACATAAACACTTTATTAAAAAAAATGTTAAATACATTTTTTGATTAATATTTGTACCAAATATATGAAATGAAAATTTTGGAGGGAAAGTTTTTCGCGAAATTTTTTGGAGGGAAATTTTGGAGGGAATTTTTTTCGTAAATTTTTTTAGAGGGAAAATTTGGAGGGAAATTTTCAGTCTTTAAGCTATATATTGTAAGTGGGAGAGAAATTTGTATCATTCAACCTATTCTTGTTGAAAGCCATGGTTTCTTCTGATAGCGAAGTTTTTCTTTCTAGAACATCAACATCTTCGTCACGCAACAACTCTATTCAGAGTGATGAATATAATGGGAGTTCGTTCACCATGAATAGAGAGTCAAAAAATCGACTTGGTCGTTATCCTAAAGATGATGAGAACAAAATTGATGAGGTGCAACAAAATGAAATTTCTGTAAATCAAGCGCCATTTATATCACTTACTCTTAATCCCAAGGATTATGAAAGCAACAGTGATGAAGGGCATGATGAAAAAATTCCAGAGTCAAAAGTTTCACTTCGTCCTAATCCCAAGGATTATGAGGACACCATTGATGAAGAGGGAGATGAAGAATATCCACTTCAGCTTAATCCTAAGGATTATGTGAGAACAACAAATGAAGAGGGTAATGAAGAATCTGTAGAGTCAAAATATCCACTCTATCCTAATCCTGAGGAGTATGCCAGCACCACTGATGAAAAAGGGGATGTAAAATTTCCAGAGTCAAAATATCAAATTCGTCCTAGTCGTAAGGATTATGTGAGCACCACTGATGAAGAGGGAAATGATAATGTTTCAGAGTCAAAACATCCACTTCGTCCAAATCCTAAGGATTATGCTAGCACCACTGATGAAGAGGGAAATGAAAAATTTACAGCGTCAAAATTTCCACTCCATCCTAATCCTAAGGATTATGCAAGCACCACTGATGAAGAGGGGGACGAAAAAATTCCAGAGTCAAAATTTCCACTTGGTCTTAATCCTAAGGATTATGTCAGCACCACAGATGAAGAGGGGAATGAAGAATTTGCAAAGTCAAAATATGCACTTCGTCCTAATCCTAAGGATTATGTCAGCACCACTGAGGAAGAGGGGAATGAAGAATTTGCAGCTTCAAAATATCCACTTCGTCCTAATCCTAAGGATTATGCTAGCACCACTGATGAAGACGGGGATGAATTTCCAAAGCCAAAATTTCCACTTCATCATAATCATAACTATTATAATTTAACCACTGATGAAGGGGGGGGATGAAGAATTTCCAATAAATATAGATTCAAGGCATTCACTTATTCCTAATCCTAAGGATTATGAGAGCTTCAGTGAGGAAGGGGAGGGGCAGGATGAAGAAATTCTAGTGAATACAAATTCAAAGCTTCCACTTATGCCTAATCCCAAGGATTATGAGAGCACCACTGAGGAAGGGGAGGATAAAGAGTTTCTTGCAAATGATAATTTTAGAGGCACAGATCTGAATATTGCATTTTCTCCAAGTGACCATTTCAAAGACACTCATGGTGATGAAGAATTGAATCCTCCCATGGAAGAATTTGAAAGCATGGGTCAAGATGGTGAAGAATTTCTTTTGAGTCAAGGTTACAAAAGTGCCGATGATTCTTGTGAAATGTTTTCTTCAACTGATGATGGTAAAGAAAATTTTCCACGCAATGATGTTGATGAATTTCTTAACTATATTGAGGATGATGATAGTGGGGATAATATTCCTCCTAATGGTGATGAAACTACTTTTACAAAGGATGATGGAATGATGAAGCCGTTGCAAGCAAATATTGCAACTAGGAGTAGGAGTAGACCTTTTCATATCAATCCAAAGCATTCGAGTTATACAAGGGCGAGGACAAAATATCTCACGACAAAAAATTCTATCGTTCATTTGATTTCAAGTGAATGTTGTCGAAGGGATTGCTTGAAAAATATGGATTTCAACTTTTCTTTGGAGAAAAGGAAAACATATATGTCAATGAATAAAAGCATGCAAAATTCATATTTAGTGGGTTGCATGCAATCTACACTAGCAAGTTATGATTATCATATTGGGAATGTATTGCTTTGCAGAAAGACGTTCAAAATGTTGTATTCAATTGGTAATTGTCATTTGTCAAGAATCCAGGATAGATTGGAAAAGGATCCCACATATTATTCAGAAGCACGTTATAAACGGGAGGTGGGGCCGTTTGCAAATACTACTAAGACATGGATGAAAGACTTCTTTTCAAATCATGGAGAGTGTATGCCAAATAAAGACACAATACATATTCCAAATAATTTCTCGAGATGAGAAATATTCATGTTATAGATGATAGTGGGGATAATATTCCCTAATGGTGATGAAACTACTTTTACAAAGGATGATGGAATGATGAAGTCGTTGTAAGAAAATATTGCAACTAGGAGTAGGAGTAGACCTTTTCATATCAATCCAAAGCATTCCAGTTATATAAGGGCGAGGACAAAATATATCACAAAAAGAATTCTTGTCATTCATTTGATTTCAAGTGAATGTTGTCGAAGGGATTGCTTGAAAAATGTGGATTTCAACTTTGTTTTGGAAAAAATGAAAACATATATGACAATGAATAAAAGCATGCAAAATTCATATTTAGTGGGTTGCATGCAATCTACACTAGCAGGTTATCATTATCATATTGGGAATGTATTGTTTTGCATAAAGGCATTCAAAATGTTGCATTCAATTGGTAATTGTCGTTTGTCAAGAATCCAGGATAGATTGGAAAGGGATCCCACATATTATTCAGAAGCACGTTATAAACGAGAGGTGGGGCCATTTGAAAATACTGCTAAGACATGGATGAAAGACTTCTTTTCAAATCATGGAGAGTGTATGCCAAATAAAGACACAATACATATTCCAGATAATTTCTCGAGATGAGAAATATTCATGTTATACAAAGATTATGCTGAAGCTGTTGAAGGAATTGGTAATTTTATTACATATTTTTATTTTACAATAATATGGAAAACTGTATTCAACAATGTTCGTATTCCTAAGAAGACAAGGATGGGGATTTGCAGCACATGTGCTTCTCTTAAAGAAAAAAGAGATAAATGTCAAGGGGAAGAAAGAGGTATGTGTTCAAAACATTGTTCTTTAAAATTTGATACTTATGAACTATGAAAATATATTTATTCATATGTTTCTTTTATTTTATGTACAGATTCGGTTGTCAAAGAACTTCAAGACCATCGCATTCAGCAAACAAGTGAAAGGCAAAAGTTGTATAAATATTGAAAGAAGTGTTATGATCATCCAAATAAATATCTAGGATTGATAATTGATGGTATGGACAAAAAGAAAACACTTCTTCCACAATTTGTCTGCATGCCAAAAAAATTACAGGAGGAAAATTTCATTCAGTTTCACTTGGTTGGTTGTATGGTATTTAATGAGAAGATGTTTCCAAGAGTTTTATTCACAACTCCAAATATTCACATTGATGCAAATATGACCATAACTATAATCCATGATGTGGTTACTCATTGGTCTGGGATTCTTCCTGAAGTTTTGTATTTATAATTAGACAACACAAGTCGTGAGAACAAAAATCAAGTTCTTTTTGGGTATCTAAACATGCTCGTTGAATTGGGGATTTTTAAAAGATAAAGTTTGGTTTCCTTCTTGTTGGGCATACTCATGATCATATTGATCAAATGTTCAGTCTTTTTTCAGTAACATTGAGGAGGAAAGGCGTTGGGAGCCTTCCATCATGAATTGAATGTATTAATAAATCGTACATTCCAGAGCCTGTTTTTCATGTTTTGGAAGAAACTATTGACATGCGAAGGTTTGCATGGTGAGGAGAAATGCATTGAACAACTTAATGACATTAGCTTCCAGCATCAATTTCGTATCAAAAAAATTGATGGAATAACACTTATATGGGGAAACAAGTATTCAACTGTTGAAGAATGGGGACCATCATCAGGTTTAGCATTTTTGAAGTTCATTCCATAGCATCCAATATTTTCATCAAAGATATTGTTATTACAGTCAGTTGCTGAACTCCATAATGCATGAAGGCAGAAGAGAGACATAAATTATTCTGAATGTCTAGAGGAAATTAAAAGATGTATTAGAGATACATATGAGTACTTCGATGTTGCTGATTCAGTTTGGTGGGAGTATTTTTTCAATAATAAAAGTGATATGATTTCAAGATCAATAAATGGGGATACACTTTTGAAGACTCATTTTTTTGGCCACAAAATATGGCAAATGAACATGAACATCAGGAAACATACAATGTTGAACAACAACACCCTCACGCTATTATTAATTCCCCACATGTAGAGGAAAGAGAAATCTATATTGGTTCTAAAAGATCACGTGCACAACATGAAGCCATCGAAGACCTTTACAAGGGTTCTGTGCAGGATCTTAAGGAGGGTTGCATGATAGCAGTGTTAGCAGATGAACATCCCCTTGGCTATCCATTCTGGATTGCCAAGGTTATAAAGGTCATTAATGAAAATGAAGAGATTACCACTGTTGATGTACATTGGTATGCCACAAGTACCCACCCTTTCAATGGTGTGTACAAGCTAGAGATGGTAGTGGAAAAAAGAATTGGTAGAAAGAGAAAAAGAAAGGGCACAAATATAAGTCATCGCCGCACAGATGTCTTAAAATTGGAGGATGTTGATATACTTGTGTATGACTTCAATTTTACAAAGAGAGAAACTCTTCAGTTTCAGACCATACATATTTAGAAGAAATTGTTACGAGAACAATTACTGTTGAGATGGGACTCTATAGAATGTAGACGTAGATCTACAAGACTTTTGAACTCTGAAATGGTGGGCATGCATGTTGACTCAGATGGAGCACTAGTTCATGAAAGAGAAGAATATGGATCATCTTCATCTGCATCGAGCCATTCACCTGAAGATGTAGGTTATGATGGTGTGCCAGAACCTATGGTTGATTTTGAATAACTATCTAAAACACTTTTATGTAATTGATGTTTGCATGGTAACTTGAAATAAAAATTTTGACTTCCATCTCATTTTTCATAAAGTTATGAGACATTTCTATGTTTGTTGGATTATATGTTTTAATTATGAAGAATTCATCTCTTTAGAATATCGACAATGCAACAATGAATTACAAAAATAAGTTATGTTATATTCAATGTACCAATGTTGATATTTTAATTATAAGTAAAATAGAAAATAGAAATTAATGTTGAATTTTTAAATTATGCAGTGATATTACCATGATATTAGGTATTGTTACCATTTGGTATAAGATACTTTTAAAATTTTTAATAATTATATGCGTCATTGAAAGGGAACACTTTGTTTTGATGCTTGATTTTTAGGTTTTGGTTGAAATTACATTTAAATTTGTCTTATGCTAAGATTTGAAAAAAGATAAGTTTTTATCCTTTAAAATTAAAATTACTCTTACTTGTTTCTATTCAATGATAATTTTTCATTTACTTGTTCATTTTTTTAAATTGTTTAAGTCTTATAATTTCTCCATAATTTCATTGTTCAAGTATGTTGAAAACTTAAGATTGAAAAACTTTAGATTTACAACTTGTCATTAAGTTTTTTATGCACTACCAAATTTTATCTTTAATGTTATGGTTGACAACAATTACAATTTTGGGGTTGTTTAGAGTCAAGATATTTTATGTTTAACAACATGGATGAAAATTGTTCGAAATGATACGCTTTTCAGACATGTATTTTTTTATCTTTAACATCATCTATCAAAAATGTTAGAAATTTACGATTTTAAAAAATGTCCTAATATGTTGTCTTTAATTCCATTGTTACAAATGTCAAAATTATGACAATTTTTTTTTGTTATTCCAGCATCAACTAGTTTTTTTTTTAGGGTGTTTTTTCAATTCTTTTTTCATCAAACAATTTTGTTTTTAGCATAATTTTATAAAATTTTGAAATTTGACCTTCAAAAAAAACCAAGTGCGTTTTGGAAGACACACTTTTTGTTTTTGGGGTGCTTTTTCATGTTTTTGAGACTTTTTGGGCTAGAGTTCTCGTTTTGAGGTCAGGTTACCTATTTCATCGGTAACAGTGTTCCATCTCTGACCACAAAGTTTCCACACGAAGATGTCGACTAACCAATGGTGGCTCGAGATGAGGAAACTTAGCATGATGCTTAACGCCCCTACGGTTATATAATCGACCTTTCCCAGGACCAAAAATTCAGAGGGAAGGTCATTATAATTGGATTTTTTTCCCAAAAATAATTTTGCATAAAATAATTTTTCAAAATAAAGCGGAACCTCATCGTTCCATGGGAGTCTTCCATAGGAAGCAAGGTGCCTATCATACAAATGGCCATCTATATCAGGGTGCTTGAAATATTGCACGTTTAACATCTTTCTTTTCAGCCCTTATTTGAAATTAAACATAGACTTGGCCATTTCTGTTGTAACTCTTTGTTTAACAACTTCCCATGTATCGGAACCCATCACTGTTTCCTTTATTTTTCTCATCACTTCTACAAAAGTATCAGTGGTTGGCCCAAGCATTAGGTACACATCTACTAGTTTTATTAAAGAGTGAGTAACTATTTCTAAGTTTTCTCGACTCTTAGTAGGGAGTTTCAAAGACACAAGATCTTTCTTCAATTTTGAATGAATATTTTGACACCTTTGTAATGTGCATTGCTACATGTTTGTCTCCCAAGGTATATCAGAAATGTCAGACGCATAAGTCATGGTTGGTGTACAACTTTCTTCTTGAATAACATGTTCTCTCCTACCTCTTTTTGGAGCAACATTTTCACCCTCTGTATCAATATATAAAATTTAGTATAAAAAAAAATGTGAACAAATTTGTACAAATTAAATGAAAATAATATTCAAATTGATGACCACCTCGATATGGCTAGCCAGCACCATGCACACCCTGAGACTGTTGAGAACCAAAATGACCACCGATTGGTTGAGAACCAACAAGACCACCCATTGATTGGCCTCTGGGTGAATGCATATCACCACCCTCACGCAATTGGCCACCACCTATTGATTGGCCTCCAGGGGCATGTTTACCACGACCAACCTCACACGAAAAGAAGGAAGCTTCATAAGAAAATATGAATTTATAGTCAATTAGAAAATACATTCATACATATAAATACATGTACATATGATTGATTAAATTGCGTGAACCATACCATGATTGCATGAATCATGTCCATGATCAATTGATGGAGTAGATACTCTTGTCATCCTAACTCCTAAAAAATAAAAAATGAAATTTATTAAAAACTAATTTAACTCATAAAATTAATAAAAAATCAATTCCATGTGTATACATGTATGTACATGGGGATAAACTTATATATATAGTCAATAAAAAATTAAATCCACATGTATACACACATGTATGTATGGAGATGAGATTATATATTCAAATTTCATTTAAAAATGTTCACATTTAATCGAAGTACCATGAACATCCCTCGATTCATGATCCCTAATCCGGATCTTGGGGCGAGGCCCCCAATATCTAAAAAGTTGAAATGGATCTGACAAGATCTGCAAAATTAGAATGCCAGAAAAAAAAAAAAGAGAACACACTACAAATAAAACCACAAAGAAACTTGTTTTATTAAAACAAAGAATAACTATAGAAGCTACATTGTGGTGGAAAATCTGTCCTTTTACAAAGTAAGGCTATTATTTATAGCCTGTTTTTGAGTTACAGTACCATGGGTAGATACCATAGGTGGATACCATGAGTTGATACCATGGGTCAACACTATAGGTGGATACCACTTACAATACCATGGGTCGGTTCCATTTACAATACCATGGGTGGATGAATACCATGGGTGGATGTCATTTTCCATTTGGATCAATCCCCCTCTCTCGTAGAGGAATGGGCTTATATTGATCTTCGCCTTTAATCCTCCATGATATATATGGATATCTACAGTGGACATTTGCAATTATTTTTAAATTAATATTTAATATAAATTCAAAAGATTTCAAAAAATTAATGTAATTTAGTACACAAATTATGCAAAACACAACTTTGAAAGCAGTAATTGATACATGAAACTCTGTTTAAACAAATTAATAAATTCAAAAGATTTCAAAATATTAATGTAATTTAGTACACAAATTATGTAAAACACAACTTTCAGAGTACTAATTCATGTGTGGAACTCAATTTAAACAAAAATTTGTTGAAGTCCTCGCATTTTATAAAAAATTGAAGTTCACCAAGTTGCGCTTACACGGTGGGAACACACTTGGTATATAATTGAAAAAAACACATGGTCATTAAAAACGATGCATTTATAAGTAAAAAAAATATACATATCAAAGATATGTTACAATGTGCATCAATAAATTTTGAAGGAGAGCATCTCAACACTAAATCATCTTTGGGAGATGTATCTTGAATTAGAATTTCCCCGTATAACATTAATTCATCTATTAATTCATCTTTGACAGATGAATCTTGAATTGGCATTGCCCCACACAATTGATCAACAAACTTCTTATTAACATTTTCACAATGTCTTATACTAAAAATTTGAAATTATCTAACAATATTGTTTGCTTTTCCATGTAGTTGTTTTAGCCTCTCCTTCTTAAATTGGTACATGTCTTTCATCTGGTTGGACGCAAGTTCATAATTGGTGAAAACTACAATTCCATTTGATCCATACTCCCTAGTTGTTCCCAATACTTCTATCAATGCAATATAATATTCCTGTTTTTTTGTTTTTTGTTCCCAGTATATTCATTTTCCTTTGGAGGACCTTGTTAGTCGCAATATTGAAAAGTATATGTAATCAATGCTTTCCTTCGATTGGGATAGCAAGAAACATCTATGTATAATGTCCATTTTTTAACCATATTTAGTGGGGTTTTTTATCCTGAAAAAAAGTCAATAAAATATATTAAACTAGCTTTTATTGCAAATTCATGGGAGAAATGACATGTAGAAGGTTTTCCTTAAATTTTACGGGTGAAATTACAAGTACATGGTTCCCAAAAACACAAGAAAATGCCTCAAATTTTATGGAATAAATGGCATGTACATGGTTTCCAAAAACACTAACATTTTCCTTAGTCCAAATGCCTTAAATTAACACTAGAAAATTCCTTAAAGTTTATGGGAGAAATGACACATGTACATGGTTTGCCTTAAAGTTTTCCTTATGGGAGAAAGAAGAAATGACATGTACATGATTTTCCTTAAATTTTGTCTTTGTTTTATGGTAGAAAGCCTTGAGTTAATGCGATAAATGACATGTACATGGTTTTCCTTGAATTTTTCCTTAAATTTTATGGGAAAAATCACATCTAGAAATGGCATGCCTTAAAGTTTGTCTTGCCTAGAGTTTAAGAGAGAAATGACATGTACATGGTTTTCCTTAAAGTTTTCCTTATATTTTATGGGAGAAATGACATAGAAATGACATGCCTTAAAGTTTTCCTTAAATTTTATGGGATAAATGACCCATGTACATGGTTTGAATTAAAGTTTGCCTTAAAGTTTATGGGAGAAATGACATGTACATGGTTCCAAAAACACTAGAAAATTCCTTAAACTTTATCGTAGAAATGACATGTACATGGTTATCCTTCAATTTTTCCTTGAGGTTATGGGAGAAATGGGAGAAATGACATGTACATGGTTATCCTTAAATTTTTCCTTATAGTTTATGGGAGAAATGACATAGAAATGACATGTACATGGTTCCAAAAATGCTAGAAAATGCCTTAAAGTAATGTTTGCCTTAAATTTTATGGGAGAAATGATATAGAAATGACATGTAAATGGTTCCAAAAACACTATAAAATGCCTTAAATTTTATGGAAGAAATGACATGTACATGATTGCCAAAACACTATCAAATGCCTTAAAGTTTATGGGATAAATGACATGTACGTGGTTTCCAAAAACACTAGCATTTTTCTTAAAAATATATTAAATTAAAGTTATGGTTTGCCTTAAATTTTATGGGAGAGATGACATGTATATGGTTTTCCTTGATGTTTTCCTTAAATTACAACCATGGAGTGATGTTTTCATCTAAGGATGAACATTAGCCAAGAAAACCAAGTATGTGCATAAGTTTAAATTAGTATGTTCATTTATGTACTTAATTGAAATAAATATGTTGCTAGAAATGAAAATATGATGATAAGTTCTACAAGATGGAGGTAGTAATGTTTAATATATGCATATATGCATGTATGTCTGGTGGAGCTGTTGTGTGCATGTGAAATTTGTGTGAAGACAATTATCCTACGCACATAAATGAAAATATAATGATAGGTTCTACAATGTGGATGTAGACTATATATCCATGTATGTCTGGTGGAGTTGTTGTGTTCATGTGAAAGCTGTGTGAAGACAACTATCCTACACACTAGTATATTAATGATAGTTTCTACAAGATGGATGTAGAATAATGTTTAATATATGCATGTATCCATGTATGGTGGACCTATTGTGTGCATGTCAAAATTGTGTGAAGACAATTATCCTGCACACTAGTATTATTCATGATAGGTTCTACAAGATGGATGTAGAATAGTGTTTAAGATATGCATGTATGGTGGAGCCGCTTGTGTGCATGTGAAAGATGTGTGAATACAATTATCATGCACACTAGTATTATTCATGATAGGTTCTACAAGATGGATGTAGACTAATGTTTAATATATGCATGTATGCATGTATGTCTGGTGGAGTTGTGTGCATAAGTACGTTACCACAAGCGATAGTATTCTGTTCTTGGGAGAAGAAATTAAAAATCAAGTACTCAATATAAATCTATATCTCAATAAATATCAGATCAATATTAATCTCAATTCATATCCAAGTTTGCTAAAAAGAAAAAGGCTTGAGAAAATTTTACATAATCTAAGTACTTCAGAAAATTTTCAAACAGTGTTAAATCTATTTCTAAAACAATATTTTTCAAAATGTTAAATCTATTTCTAAAACAATATTTCACTGTATTAATAAAAAATAAAATAATTACATTATACCTTATCTAAATTTTTAACCAATTTATTATGATAAAAAATAATTTGAACCTCGTGACTATTAGATGAGGGTGATGATGTTGAGATTTAGAGGATCAGCATTTCTCATGTTCGGGGTGTTGGTTTTGGTGTTGCTTCAATGTTGTGGCCATGGCAGCTCAACTTCAACAACTGTGGATCATAATACCTTCAATGTTGTTTACCATTATTACTACCCTAATTAATAGTAAGTTTCTTAATACATATTAGTTACCTATATGATTATAGCTCTGAATGGGAAGAGATCTAACATATAAGTGTAATAGAAGCAGTGAGGTTAAATAATGAAAACAATGGTATTTATACTAATAGTTACAAAGGTCATGTTTCACTTACCACTATTAAAACATAACCTCCAAGCTGTAAGCTGATCTTAACTAGTAAGCTTCTAGTAGTCAATGATGATGTAACATAATGGATAGTATAAGCTAGTTATGATGGTTCTTACTAAGCTGATTAGTACTAGTGATTCTGAAGTATCAATGTAATACAACATGTATCTCTTATGGAAACACAAGCACCTTTAGTGAAACCACATAATGTTGAGTACTAAGTGTGATTGGAATGAGTGACTACCATTATATTTACCCATATGTGAGTGAATATAGATATCTATAAGCTCTACACGGATAAACACATGGTTTAATAGAGTATAAAAAAAATCTATATCATAGTGAAAGATAGCTTATTCCTACTATATAACTAAGCATGCGGCTGGGTGATTTACAAGCATTCAGCTAAGAACAGAGCTTAGTTAAGCTTAGTTATGGAAATAACGATATGTATTTCTCATTTCAGTAGTGTAATCATGAAGCTGAGTACAAGAACCTAATTAATGAAGCTGGATATATATCATGCTTGATCAACCTTAACAATACTTATGTAACTTATCACCATTACTAATATGATATCCTTTTTGTAGTATCATAATTGGTAAATAAAAATAAATAAAGTTGTCAAGATATATACATCTCACACATTTTATTAAATTTTAAATCAATAAAAGTAAGCAAATATAAATCCTAAAAAAATCTTATCCAACCCTAGTATGACTATATACACTCTAGATGTATGGAGGTTTGGTAAAAATTTCTTGAATCCCTCAGCAACAGAAATAAGGTGTTATTATTGAAGGTCCTTTAAGGACATGCTGAATATCAAATATGGAAGGATGTAGATTAGTCATTGTTAAGGGTGGCAGGGTGGATCTAGGCTGAGGATTGCAACCCTCAACAACTAAAAGTATTAATGTTATGGAAGGGTTGGATTCCGATGAGTTGGTGCTCATAAGATAGGGTTGGTTCCCTGTGAGTTGGTGCTCACAAGACAGGATTGGTGGGGTCACATAAAAAAAATAAGAAATATAATGACAGACAAAACCTTCAAAAAGACACATGGGTGTAGTTGGATTGAGGTCAATAAACATGTGCATGCTTTTGTCTCAAATAACAGGTGATACCAGCAAAGGTAAACGATATGACAAAACTTGAGATAGTGTTAAAATATGAGTGTGTCAAACATGATCTCATAAGAGATTTCTTGCATGACACAAGGAAGCTGGAGGATAACAAACATATTTTTTGCTCCTGTAGTGAGAAGCTGGCAATGACCATTTGGAAATTAAAAACATCCCCTCGAATGCCTATTTCACTTTTCAGGAAGAGAACCTTCATTTTTCTAATGACTGCTAGTTTGCGATAACATTCATCTGTAAGAATATTTCCTAAAATATTTTTATGCACCATTTCAACTATTACTTCCATTTAAAGGGTGGACATAATTCTTGTAGCAATTATTTTGATGGAGGTTAAACAATAAAAATTTAAATTTCAATGTCAATTATAATTATTGTTTTCCAAATTTGGAAATTTTAATGAATGTAAAGATCAAACAGGAGCTAGGCATATTGCCATTGCCACTATAAAATCAACAACCTTTCTGTAGGTCATACTTCAGGGAATTCTAGAATTCTCATGAATGTGTAGTTTGAGGAATTGTTTCATACGTAAATGGCTTGTTAATTTATTTCTTTCATATTGAAAACGTGTAAATTAAGGTTAAGTATACTTTACGGAGGAGAGACTGATTTTTTTTCATAAAATTAATGCAATATTTATCATCAAGGGAGTATTATATAGCTATAAACCTTTAAGAAATTTATGCAATATTTCTCACCAAGGAATTATTATATAGATAGAGACCTTTAAGAATGTTAATAGGTGACAAGTATGGAAATATTGAGTACCGGAAGGCTCTGATGATCATAGAAGCAATGCTTCTGAATGCAGAGATGAAAAGAAAAGGCAAGGAGACTCTATAGATTTAACACTGAATTGAACCACACACTAGGTCTTCCTCAGATAGATCGATCAACTATCATTAGTGACACATCAAGCTTATATTTGGTGAAAATTTTTCTGCAATTTCTTTCTTTCATTAATGGTTAACGTAGATATGGGGACGACACAAGAAAATGAAGCAAAGGAATGAAGAGTTCTTTCATCTACCAGGAAATTTGGACACAACGAGAAGAAGAGGACGCAATGAGATGACAACGAGATGACAAGGCCAGATATCGCTGAGGACGTATATTACAAATAACCTATGAACAAAAAAACAGGATAAAAAAATTAAAACCACAAAAAATACAGGAAAAAAAATAAACCAGATCAACAGCAAGCCTTCTCACCTCCTCGCCCCTACAACAGGAGGTCCTTACAACAAAAAACATGAACACAACGCAACAACAAACACAACGAGCTAGACAGATGAGACTACAAATAACATGTGAACAAAAAAACAGAGCAAAAAAATTAAAACCCATAAAAAAATAAACCAGAGCAACAAAACCCTTCTCACCTCTTTGCCACTGCAACAGTAAGCTCCTGCAACATCAAACACAAACAAAGTGCAATAACAAACACAACGAGACAGAAAGATGAGACAATGGTAACAAATGGTAACAAGCCCAAAACTTGCTATGGTCATCGGGCCAATATATTTATAAGAAAAATTTCGACCTAATTATTTTCAAAAGTCCGGATGAACAAATAGTTCGGCCGGACTATTAGTTCGATAAAATTTTGTTGTTGGTTTTCCCATCTCTGGCCAAAAATATTCTTACCCACGTTGTCAATACGTCGTCAATGTAAACAACAGAATTAGTTAGGCTGAATTAATTTCCAAAATTCAGCCGAACTATAGGGAAAATGAAATTTCCAACCGCGTTTCTCACAAAAGTGTAACCCACCTCCACATTTTTCCCCTGAGCGAACTTTTTTAATTAGATTTTATGTAGTGAAATTTGATAGAGGGTAAGCTCTAATATTGTGGCTATGAGTAAGAGGATTCTCACTCGCAAATCGATTGTTTTGAATGTTTACCAAAAATAAGTCAAAAGGTTTAAGTTGTAAATTGGTAATCATTTTTAAATTTGGCAAATAGATTAAATTAGATTTATTTAATTATGAATTTATTATGAGTGGAGGGAGTTCAAATTTTTGGAAGAGTAAATCTTACTTCAAATTCTACATTCTAAAAATATTTAATACCATTAAATTATTATTTACAAAATACAATTAATAAAAATATAATAATAATTTATTTATAGAAAGTAATGCAAATGTCCATGGTAAGAAGAATAGCATCAGAATTTTCATACTCCTTCTGACCTTCTTTTGTTTGATTTGGCCACATGTTTATATTTATTAAAATGAAGTGGAGAGAGGACACAAATATATTTTTGTTCGTTTAGAGCCCACATTATAATGGTTTGAATTTATTTAAAGCAGTCGACGAGTAACTAAATAAATTTTGAAGTAAAAAATGGGCCTCAAAAAAAAATATGTACAACAAGAAAAAAAATTATAAGAACCAAAAAAATTCAATATGATGATGTCAACCATGGGAATTATTCACCATTTTGGGGTAAAAAGATAAAAAATAATAAAAAATAAAAACTACCTTTTCAACTCATATTTTAAAGTTATCTCCCTATGATTTTACTCAAATTTCATGTGGTAGAGCTAGTTGGATGCAAATTTTAATTTTGATTTTAATTTTGCATCCAAAGAGTATGCATGTTGCATACTTTTGATAGGCCCTACTACATAAAACATGTGAAATACATGAAAACGTGATTGTAATTACATTCTTTCATGCATTTCACTATTTTCATGTAGTTGGGTCCATAAAAAATATGCAACATGGGTAATCCTTCATACATAATTAAATTATGCATTCAAGAAGTGATCTCACTCGAAATTTGAGTAAAATAATAGGGAGATAAGTTGAAAATATGAGTAGAAAAAGTAGTCTTTTATTTTTTCCTTCCAAAACTTGATGAGGTAATCTAATCTTATTTTATTATTTCCACTATTATTTTATAATATTACTTAGGAGCCTCATTTTAGACATCAAAATTCTCTAATGAATCTAGGATCTATGCCCTCGTATATGAAAATTGAGACTATAATATGACTGAACCTGTTAAAAATGGAAATACCAAACTAAAATGAAATTTTCACACTGAAAAATAGCATCTCACAGGTGAAAAAGCTACACCTAGAGACTGCCCAAGTAGTACCGCTCACTCACATTAATCATTAAATAAATAATATATAAGTTTAAATTTAATTTATGGAGATAAAAACTGGCTCCTACAAAATAGGAACTAATTCTAATCTAGGACACACACACAACTGCCAAACAAACTTTCTCCATTATTTTCAACTCTCCCCCTTAATGGAGAAAGAATTCAGTTGCGCACCTAACATTTCCCTAAACATTTCAAATTTATTCTTCCTAAGAGGCTTGGTGAATATATCAGTTGCATTTTCACGGGTGTTACAATATTCAATAGAAAATTCTTTGGATTGAACCTTTTCTCTAACAAAATGAAATTGAGTATCTATATGTTTTATGTTTTTATGAAAAATAGGATTATTTGCTAGCTTGATTGAACTATGGTTGTCACATTTAATCATCGTAGCTTCCTTTTGTTCTTCTCTTGCATCATGAAAATGTCTTCTCAACCAAATTTATTCACAAGAGGTTGCACACACAACTTGATACTCTACCTTTGGTGATGATAAAGATACAATACTATTATTTTTAATGCTCCAAGAAATAACCCCAGACCCAATATTGAAAGCATACCCTACTATTGATCTTCTATCGTTCAAATCTCTGATCGAATCTAAATTTGAATAACCTATGAGTTTAACATAAAAATAGTAAGTATATTTAGTGCCAAAATTTGTAGTTCCTTGAAGATACCTCAGGAAACCTATCGCTGCCACCCAATGATTCTCAAGAGGTTTTGTCATAAACTAACTCAACACACCGACTTAATATGCTAACTCAAGTCTGGTTATAATCAACTAAATGAAACTTCCAACCAGTGTTCGTACAATGTAGCATCCACCTCTTTATAACCATCATGATTATGAAATTTAACATTTTTTTGTATAGGTACTGAAGCATATTTACACTCATCCATTCTGAATTTTTGCAATAATTCCTTGGCATACTTCCCCTGAGTAATAAAATTCTGGACAGAGTCCCTCTAGACTTCAAGACCCAAACAATAATGCATGTCTCCAAATTCTTTCAGTTCGAATACTTATCACATCTGCATTTTAATTTCTTCAACCAATTAATCAATAATAATAAAATCATCAACATATAAGGAAATCAACACATTCTACCCCTTTGAATCAAATAGGGTATACAGATTTGGGTCATTTTTAATTCTCTTATAACCATGCTGTAAGAAGAAAGAGTTTATATTTTCATACCAAGATCTGGGAGCATGTTTCAACCCATACAATGCCTTCTTTAATTTACAAACCAATTTTTCCTACCCATTTTTTAATAAATGATTATAGTTGTGTTAAATATACCTCTTCCTTCAATTATCCATTTAGAAAAGTGGATTTCACATATAGCTACTGTAAAATCCAATGCTACTTAGTAGCTAGAGCTATTAACATTTTAATGGTATTTAACTTAGCTACAGGAGAAAAATTATCTGCATAATCAATTCATTTTTTCTGTGACTACCCTTTAGCGACCAACCTAGCTTTATACTTATATACACCATTTTCTTTGAACATAGGTTTTACAACCATTTACAACCTATGGGTTCTTTTCCTTTTGGTAGTTGAACTAATTCCCAAGTTTCATTTTTAATTATGGACTCATACTCTTCTTTCGTAGCTGACCTCTGTTCATCATACCGATTTAGTTCATTATAGTTCCTGGGGTCAACAAAATTTAAAATACTAGTCATAAGAGCATAAACTTTGTACCTTGGCGGTAAGTGAGTCCGCCTACCTGATTTTCTTGGTAGAAGACTTGCCTCAATTTTTTCCTGTGTGATTTCATGCTCACCTCTCAATGGACTTTGACTGCTGAATGTATCCACACTGCTAGGTTCCTTGCCTTTTTTTTATTGTTGCTGTTGTAAATGATTGTCTTTGGCTTCATAATTATTTTCATCAATCATTAAAGGTATGTGCCACTCCTCATAACTTATGTCCTTATTCCCTTCATTAAATTGTTGATGAAATATAACATATCTACTCACAAACACCTCGTGAGTAGATGGATTAAACATCTTATATGCTTTGAAACCAGAAAAATACCCTACAAATGCACTTTATAGATTTAGCATCCAATTTATTCCTTTCTTCCTTAGGAATGTGTGCAAAAGCTTTAGCACCAAATACTCTCAAGTGATGGACTCCAGGTTTGAAACCATACAAATCCTCAAATGGAGTCTTGAGATCAAGACACCTAGTTAGACTTCTGTTCTTTAAGTAAACTACATTATTAATTGCTTCTTCCCAAAAACCATTGGATAGGATCTTAATTTTTATCATGTTGTGTGCACACTCCACCAGAATTTTGTTCTTCCACTCTGAAACCCCATTCTATTGTGGAGTGTGGGGTACTGTAAATTGTTGTGTTATCCCATGATCTCTACAATATCTGATGAATTTTCCAAGCTTGTATTCTCCATGTTGATCTAAGTAGAGAATTTTGATGACTTTCCCGATCTGTTTTTTAACTATATTTATAAACTCTTTAAAATATTTGAAAGTGTGACTTTCCCTTCTAAAAAATTATACCCAAGAATATCTTATGAAATCATCAACAAATAACAAGAAATAATAAGATCGGCCTAAGGACCTTGTCTGCATGGGTCCACATATATTAGTACCAAAAAGGAATCATGGAGATATTTGAAAGTGATACATGAGAAGAAGGGGAAGCATGATGTTTCCAATAGTTGTAGTGACACTTCTGAGAGAGGCATAGTTCAAAGAACATGGATTGTTGTGATTATGAGCACCAAGAGTTGGGTGAGTATTGCGAGTAGTGACGACGATGATGAGTTACTTCCTAGTCTTGGAAGTACCTCCCTTGCTAAGAGGGAATGTTGATTTTTGAGTAGTTTGGGAGGTGCTCAAAGCCCTATGGTTCAAGGATTGGAGGGAAAAGTGCCACGAGAGTCACTTGTGGGCTTGGAAACCAAGCTTGGGGTTTTTCACCAATACTGTTTTGGGGAATTTCCATGGATCAATTTGGACATGAGAAGATAAAGTATGGAAAGGAGAATCCAACAGTTTGAGAATCGTCAAGTTCTAAGTTTTCCTTAATGAGATATGAATTTTTGAAGATATTACATGGGTTTTCACATGAAGTGTCAAGGTCAACCTAAGGTTATTTAGGCTTGTGATATTTTTGCAAGCCGTATTGTGACATTTTGGAAGCCCTCATGTTTGTGTATAAATATGAGGTGATGGAGGACACTTATCCTCATTTGATGACACTGAATGCGATGAAGAAGATGAATTGAATTACAGTGATGAATATAGTTTTGATGAGTATACTGATGAAACCTCTGACTATTTGTCTGACGGTACTGTCTCAGTTGTTCCTTCACTATCTATCTCTACAGATAATGGTATCAAGAATTCACCTCCCGTTTTCAATTCTTTGTCTCCATTACCCACTTTGAATTATTTTTGCCCTTATCCGAAGACAATTTCTCAGTCCTCATCTTTACCAGCTCCTGCCTTTGTAAATACTGATGAAAGTTCTTTTCTCAAAAAGATTGTTAAAACTAACAATCTTCTGTATATACCTGTTGAAGTTCAAGTTAAAGGTGAATGGATTTTTGTTGATGCCTTCATTGACACAGGTGGTTCTAATAATTTAGCTCGCCCTTCTTTGTTTAAAGGTTTATGGAAACCTTTGCAACACATTCTTACTTCCGAAACCATTGGTGGTTCCGTCAATCTCACCCATTATGTAGATAATGTTTCTTTAAAAATTGGGGGGAGTATTGTCAAGTTTTCTGCTGTTCAACATTATGATACCTCTACTAGCCTATTTCTGGGTATGCCTTTTATCAATTCTGTCTTACCCATGACTATCAGTGAAGATAAAGTTATCTTCAATATCAAGAAAAAGGCAATCTTAGTTCTGAGATTAACGTTGGCTAATTCAGAAGCAAGAAGAGAGAATAGCCAAAAGAAAGCACGTACCAGAAAAACTTTGATAGACTCGAATAATTTGCAAGAAGTGCTACAAATCTATGAAGAACGGAGTCTGAATAAAACTAAGCAGAAAGCAAATAGAAATCCTGATTGGTCCACAGAACAAGTTGCTATCTTTGATGAATTGCTAAAAAATTGTTCAGAGAATTCTCAAGCTTTTTGGAGTATCGAGAATCCTCAACAAGAGATTGTTACTCTTCATGACAATGGGGTTAAAGGAAAACTTATACCTTGTACTCCAAGTGATGAAAAGGAAATTAGAAAGCAGATTGAAGAACTTTTGAATCTTCAATTGATTGAGCCTAGTAATTCTCATTATTCATGTTCTGCTTTCCTGGTCTGAAATCATTCTGAAATTATAAGAGGTAAAGCTATAATGGTGATAAATTACAAACCATTGAATGCTATCACCAAAAGCTTCAACTATCCTTTACCTCGCCAGGAAACCATAATGCAAAATATTCAGCATAGTAAGATCTTCAGCAAGTTTGATATGAAATCTGGTTACTACCAGATACAAATTAAAGAAGAAGATCGGCATAAAACTGCTTTCACTTGTCCTGCAGGATTCTTCCAATGGAAAGTTGTTCCCTTTGGTTTGAAGAATGCGCCTGCCTTCTTCCAACGGCGCATGGATTTCATTTTTGGTAAATATGATTTTATTGTTGTATATATAGATGATATTTTGATTCATAGTCAAAATCCTGAAGACCACTTGAAGCATTTGCAGATATTTCTCGATGAAGTCAGAAAGCATGGTATAGTACTTTCTGAAAAGAAAATGGTCTTGTTTCAATATAGTATTGATTTTCTTGGTATTCATATTATCAATGGAAAAATTCAGATGCAACCTCATGTATTGGCAAAGCTCTCTGAGTTTCCTGATGAGCTTAAGGATACCAAGACGATTCAAATATTTTTAGGTGTGCTTAATTATGTACATAAATGTATTTTCAGATTGTCAGAAAAGACTGCCCCAATAAGACAGCATTTCAATTCTGGATGGTCTCCTGAAGCTACTACAGCTGTCAAATTATTGAAAGAAGAATGCAAAAATATTCCTAAGCTTAAGCCTCCAGGTAATGGATTTTTAATACTACAAACAGATGCTTCTGACTCGTTTTGGGCAGCTATTCCTTTTTAGCGCAGAAAAGTTGAAGAAGAAGAAGCAGAAGAAAAAGTTTTGTGTGCATATGCATCAGGTGACTTCCTGCCTCACCAAAAGAATTATTTCATAGCTGAAAAGGAAACCCTTGCCATTTTTAATGGCATTCAGAAATTCGAACTACATCTAGCTCTAGCTAAATTTTTGATAAGAACAGACTCTATAAATTTTAAATATTTCTTATCAGCCAAAATATCCAAGCAACTTGCAAGAGGAACATTATTGGCATGGCAGATATGGTTCCAAATGTATGACTTTGAGGTAGAATGGGTACCTAGTATTTCTAACTATTTAGCAGATTCTTTGACCAGAGATATGAACAAAGACCACATCCATCAAAGAACCAGCCTATTTGCTATTCCAGGCAAATCAGTTAAAGATGATAATTTTGAAACTTTTGTCAGAAGATTTCATATACTAGACTTGGTTCTTCATAACTCTGCTGAAGAAATAAAAAAGATTGTTGGGCTGAGAATAAAAAGAAATCAATGGATTCAGAGATGCCAAGCATGGCAAACAAAAAATATAGGTGTTTTACTTGGATTAGATGAAGAATTGGTAAAGGTATATCCTCTGCCAAACATGAAAGTAAAACTCTATTTTAAAACACTTGATGATTACTGGTCAAGACAATACACTGATGATATGATCAAAGTGTTGACAACTTTAAATTATTATCAGCTTATTGGTGGTGTGGATTTTTCCTTTGCTATCTACACCTCTGCTAAAATGTTGGATCTAGATGAAATTAATATGTGTAATAGGGTTGAGAGATTTTTAAAATCTCTAAGAATTCCAGATCTCTTTGAAGAACTCGAAGCAGCATTTCTTCAAAGAATTGATGAAAATTTTGAAAGTACAGATACATTTCCCCAATACAAATTGTTTGAACCTTTTGCTGATTGGGAAATTAAAGATGGTCGTTGCAGAAAGAAGCCCCAGGTAACAGCTTCTCCATGCATAGAAAGGTTGCTGCAGTATTTGAGAACTTTTTCAGCACCATGGGATTACCAAAGTATTGACTTTAGAAAACCTATTGTTCCAAATCCCTTTGCTCAGATTTATGGTCCCGAAAGAATTGATGAATCTGTTTTAGCAGATAATGCTGAAGAAGTAAAGAAAATTTCTTTATGGCTTAAAGAATTCTACAAGCTCAGACTGCCTGAAAAATTATCTATGATCAGAACATTAGAAGAATTGCAAGGGAAAAAAAAAAGTAATCAAATTATTGATCAATCAGAAGTCATTTATTACTATTAGTGTTTTAAATGGAAACTGGACTGATGATCCTCTTTGCTTAATAAGTTTACTGTTATCAACCAAGGTTTGTTCTTCAATGATTTTTGAACTAGGTTGGCAGCAAAAAGAAGATGTCAATCATTATTGTAAACTTTGGGTTCAGTGCGCTATTGAAAGATCAGTCAGCATGTTTCAAATCTTTAGATGGGAACTATTGGATGGAGTTGAGATGCCAGTTCGATCACTACCAGAGTTCCGAAAAAGCAAGAAAGATTCTTTCCTTGACATAGAGATAGACCCCATGGCATATGTGAACAGGTGGAAGAAATCAGATGATAAATATCTCTTTCCACAAAAGAATCTCTATGTAATGACAGATAATATCAAATTTGATATAGGACAGTCATCACGGGCTCCACAAAAAGAGGAATCTTCTACAGTCGCCACTAAAGAAAAAGCAGCTACAGAAAAAGGAAAAGAGAAGGCATCCGAAGAAAAGGAGACAATATATGTGGATTTGTATCAAGATGCTCAAGAGCAACAAGATCACGCATGGGAATCAGAATATTTAGAATGGGTACATCAATCTTGGGCCAATCAAAAGCTTCCTTCATTCTCATTCGAAATCAGTGAACCTGATCACGATGAAGATTTTGATAGTGACCAAGAACTGAAAGGTCCTTGGTAGTGCATCTTTATTTTTAATTATTGTACTCGAGAATATTGAGCAGACACCGTCTGGGCCAGTAATGCCTGACAAGGACCCTGAATAATTCTCATATGCTTTCTTAGATTATATATAGGTGTGTATTTCTATATTTTGATCATCGAGTGTGAGTGTGTGAGTGAGTGTGTGATTGAGTGTTTGTATGAGTGTTTTGTATTAATGCTATAAGAGATAAGAGACAAGAAGGCTCTACTCTGAAGCATAACTTGGTATGTAACATATTATTTGAATTAATACTGAATCCTGTTGGGCCGCCTGTTTGAGGACAGTTCTTTCCAAGATCACTATAAGTCGGGAGTGTAAAGCGAGTTGAAGACCGGAGGTGTCGTATGTCCTCGTAGTTCCCGTGCCCGAAGTGGAGAAGTGTGAGGAAGCTCTGCACATATTTCAGTTATTCAAGTAAGTTATTGAGTCCATCATCTATTTTGGTATCAGAGCCCTGTTCTCGATTCTATAATGGCAAATCTGTTACGCTATTTTTCTTCTATTGATCGTAAAGTCGTTACTGAAGTCGCCTCTCGCTCTATTGAATCTGAGGATCCCAATGAATCTCATGAAGCTATAGACAATCCTGAAAAGTGGAATCCCCCGTCGCTCCATGCGACTGATATTTATAAACTCCCTTTGTCTTTTGTCTTTAAGAAAAAGTCTTTTTTGAAGGAGGTAGAGGTTACTATCAAAATTTCTGGTCCATCTGTCCAAATAGTCGCCCTAAATTTGTTCTCTGAAGATGAAATTAAAAAATTCAGACAGTATGCCAGAGAAAAGAAATGCAATTATCTTAATTTTGGAGGTATTCGTATTGGTCTTGCTCCTTTGTTCCGTCATGGGATAAACACTCCTTGTATTGCTGAAGTATTTGATACCCGACACCAGAATTATGACCATGCCAGAATAGGAACTATCATGGGAAATTTGTCTACTGGATGTCAATATGGCACTATCTATCCTGATTATTCTATTAGCTTGAATGATGCTCATTTAAAATATTGTTGGAAATTGATGACTGGAGTTCAAGGTCTCCAATTAGCCGAAGACAGTGAGTATCTTTCTGTGATAATTCGGACCTCTTTTCAATTAACTAATACTGCTCATCCAAAGTTCAAGCAACCAGTCTTGAAAGATTGTGTTACAGTAGGTCTATCCAATGCTCAGGTTGAAGGTGTTTTGTACGACCCTACTGAACTGCCTAATAATTGGTATTTCCAGTACAAATCCATTGCTGATGACAAGAATCTAGAATCTAAAATGAAACGAATTGCTATCTCTGATGGTCATGTCAAGTTGATCCCAGCTAAACCAGAGATTCCCCGACCTCTTGTCAAGCCAGGAAGGTATGTTGTTCCTATCTCCAATTTAGAAGCATCCTCTTCTCAAAGAGTTGATGTGCCTCCAATCGTAGAAGTCTTTCAGTCCAAACCTGTTTTGGCCTCTAATGAATTGTATATACCAGAGTCCAAACCATTTCTCGCTGTAAATAAAATGCACCGTATCTCTCATATTTCTTTTTCTCCTATTGAAGAATGGAAATATGCCAATCGCCGTTATGTAAAGGGTGGAAAATGGCCTCCAAAGACAAAATTTTGTACCACCTCTTCTATGTCTAGACAGCCTCCTACTAGAGCTGATTGTGCTCCTTTGATAGAACATACTTCCACCAATCCAAATGACTTAGATGAAGTCTACCAGATAGGTAATTACCTCACTACTTGGTGCGCACATGCTGAAGATGTCTTAGATGATTTGGGTTCCCAAACTGAGATTATTCTTCAAAATCTCAAACTTCTCCAAGATGAACAACAAGAAGAAAAGCAAAGAAGAGAAGCCAAAGAGAAGAAGAAGAAGGAAAGAAAACGCAGAGAAACTAAAACTCCCACTTTTTCTATTTCAATGGATACTCCCAACTATTGGGATATAGATGAAAAACAAGAAGACAGTGGAGTAGAATCCAGTGCCCAAGCTGCAGAAAGAACAACCTCTGAGAAAAAATTAGAGCCAGTAAAGTCTTTAAATTTCCAGAAACCAAAGAGTGAAATTGCTACTATGGAAAATGCTGCCTCTAAGTTCCCTTCCTTTATTTTCCCTTCTCTTCAAAAAGCTCATATTTTTCATGAAGTTCCCAAATACCCGAGGGTCAAAGAAGACTTGTTTGCTACCAATTCTAGTGGCTATGTTTTGGATTTAGATAATTCCAAAAACCCTGCTGAATCCATTCGAGTATGGATTGGAGCTTTATATCAGATGCAAGTAGTTTCAAGATTAGATAATATTTCTATTTTTTCCTTAGCTAAAAAAAGAATGGCCGGAATTGTATATGACTGGTGGATAGGGCCATCTGATGAAGAAAGATTGAATGTAGCTGCTGCAGGACTAGCTACATTAGAATTTCTACTCAAAACTCAATTTGTTCCAGAACCAGCAGATGAGAAAAAATAGATAATTACATATCTGGCAAGAATGGAATTAAAAGATCTCAAGTTTCTAGATCAGTTTGGTACTGAGTATATGGCCAAGATTTATAAAGCCAATCTGACCAATGACTCTACTCAAAAGATTTCATTTTTATCTAAATTGCCTGGTAATTTAGGAGATTTAATAATGAAAGATCTAGAGGTCCAAGGAAAGAAAATAGACCAAACTTATTGGATCGATCTTTTATTCAGATGCCAAGAGAAAGTAAAATATCTTTGTTGGCAAAAGAAAACTCAAGACCTTTCTCCTGGTCTTAATGTTTGTCGTTCTGTGTTGCCATGGACTCCATTCAAAAAACGCAAGTCTAAAAGATATGGCAAATTCAAACCTAAATGAGTAGCCAATCCTCGAAGACATTTTCGCAAATTTAAGTATTTGAAAAAATGCAGGCAACCCAAAAAGAATAATGCTTGCTTCATATGCAAACAGGAAGGTCATTTTGCTCGAAAATGTCCTAAAATTTCCTCAAATAAGCTAAAGGCGTGTTTTGAAATTGATGATTTCGCTGATTCCTGGTCAGTTGTTGATTCTCAATATGAAGTTTCAGATGTGTATATATTGACTGATGCTTCTTTTTCCGATACTGACTCAATTCCTGATACTTGTCAAAAAATGAACCGATTCTTTGATGACACTGAATGTGATGAAGAAGATGAATTGCATTACAGTGATGAATATAGTTCTGATGAGTATACTGATGAAACCTCTGACTATTTGTCTGACGGTACTCTCTCAATTGTTCCTTCACTATCTATCTCTACAGATAATGGTATCAAGAATTCACCTCCCGTTTTCAATTCTTTGTCTCCATTACCCACTTTGAATTCTTTTTGCCCTTATCCGAAGACAATTTCTCAGTCCTCATCTTTACCAGCTCCTGCCTCTGTAAATACTGATGAAAGTTCTTTTCTCAAAAAGATTGTTAAAACTAACAATCTTCTGTATATACCTGTTGAAGTTCAAGTTAAAGGTGAATGGATTTCTGTTGATGGCTTCATTGACACAGGTGGTTCTAATAATTTAGCTCGCCCTTCTTTGTTTAAAGGTTTATGGAAACCTTTGCAACACATTATTACTTCCGAAACCATTGGTGGTTCCGTCAATCTCACCCATTATGTAGATAATGTTTCTTTAAAAATTGTGGGGAGTATTGTCAAGTTTTCTGCTGTTCATCATTATGATACCTCTGCTAGCCTATTTCTAGGTATGCCTTTTATCAATTCTGTCTTACCCATGACTATCAGTGAAGATAAAGTTATCTTCAATATCAAGAAAAAGGCAATCTCAGTTCCGAGATTAACGTTGGCTAATTCAGAAGCAAGAAGAGAGAATAGCCAAAAGAAAGCAGGTACCAGAAAACCTTTGATAGACTCGAATAATTGGCAAGAAGTGCTACAAATATATGAAGAACGGAGTCTGAATAAAACTAAGCAGAAAGCAACAGAAACTCTGATTGGTCCACAGCATCAAGTTGCTATCTCTGATGAACCGTTAAAAATTGTTCAGAGAATCCTCAAGCCTTTTGGAGTATAGAGAGTCCCCAACAAGAGATTATAACTCTTCATGACAATGGGGTTAAAGGAAAACTGATACCATGTACTCCAAGTGACAAAAAAGAAATTAGAAAGCAGATTGAAGAACTATTGAATCTCCAATTGATTGAACCAAGTAATTCTCATTATTCATGTTCTGCTTTCCTGGTCCGAAATCATTCTGAAATTATAAGAGGTAAAGCTAGAATGGTGATAAACTATAAACCATTGAATGTTATCACCAAAATCTTCAACTATCCTTTACCTCGCCAGGAAACCATTATGCAGAAGATTCAGCACAGTAATATCTTCAGCAAGTTTGATATGAAATCCGGTTACTACCAGATACAAATTAAAGAAGAAGATCGACATAAAACTGCTTTCACTTGTCCTGCAAGATTCTTCCAATGGAAAGTTGTTCCCTTCGGTTTGAAGAATGCGCCTGCCTTCTTCCAACGGCGCATGGATTTCATTTTTGGTAAATATGATTTTATTGTTGTATATATAGATGATATTTTGATTCACAGTCAAAATCTTGAAGACCACTTGAAGCATTTGCAGATATTTCTCGATGAAGTCAGAAAGCATGACATAGTACTTTCTCAAAAGAAAATGGTCTTGTTTCAAGATAGTATTGATTTTCTTGGTATTCATATTATCAATGGCAAAATTCAGATGCAGCCTCATGTCTTGACCAAGTTATCTAAATTTCCTGATGAGCTTAAAGATACCAAGACAATTCAAAGATTTTTAGGTGTGCTTAATTATGTACATAAATATATTCCTAGATTGTCTGAAAAGACTGCCCCAATAAGATAGCATTTGAATTCTGGATGGTCTCCTGAAGCTACTGCAGCTGTCAGATTATTGAAATAATAATGAAAAAATCTTCCTAAGCTTAAGCCTCCAGGTAATGGCTTTCTAATATTACAAACATATGCTTCTGACTCATTTTGGGCAGCTATTCTTTTTTAGCGCAAAAAAGTTGAAGAAGGAGAAGCAGAAGAAGAAGTTTTGTGTGCATATGCATTAGGTGAGTTCCTGCCTCACCAAAAGAATTATTTCATAGCTGAAAAGGAAACCCTTGCCATCTTCAATGGCATTCATAAATTTGAACTATATCTAGCTCCAACTAAATTTTTGATAAGAACAGACTCCATGAATTTTAAATAGTTCTTATTAGCCAAAATCTCCAAGCAACTTGCAAGAGGAAGATTATTAGCATGGCAGATATGGTTCCAGATGTATGATTTTGAGGTAGAATGGGTTCCTGGGATTTCTAACTATTTAGCAGATGCTTTGACCAGAGATATGAACAAAGCCCACATCCATCAAAGAACCAGCTTATTTGCTATTCCAGGCAAATCAGCTAAAGATGATAGTTTTGAAACCTTTGTCAGAAGATTTCATATACTAGACTTGGTTCTTCATAATTCAGCCGAAGAAATAAAAAAGATTGTTGGGTTGAGAATAAAAAGAAATCAATGGATTCAGAGATTCCAAGCATGGAAAAAAAAATATAGGTGTTTTACTTGGATTAGATGAAGAACTGGTAAAGGTATATCCTCTGCCAAACATGAAAGTAAAACTATATTTTAAAACACTTGATGATTATTGGTCAAAATAATACACTGATGATATGATCAAATTTTTGACGACTTTGAATTACTATTAGATTATTGGTGGTGTGGATTTTTCCTTTGCTATCTACACCTCTGCTAAAATGTTGGATCTAGATGAAATTAATATGTGTGAGAGAGTTGAGAGATTTTTAAAATCTCTAAGAATTCCAGATCTCTTTGAAGAACTCGAAGCAGCATTTCTTCAAAGAATTGATGAAAATTTTGAAAGTACAGATACATTTCCCCAATACGAATTGTTTGAACCTTTTGCTGATTGGGAAATTAAAGATGGTCGTTGCAGAAAGAAGCCCTAGGTAAGAGCTTCTCAATGCATAGAAAGGTCGCTGCAGTATTTGAGAACTTTTTCAGCACCATGGGATTACCAAAGTATTGACTTTAGAAAACCTATTGTTCCAAATCCCTTTGCTCAGATTTATGGTCCCGAAAGAATTGACGAATCTGTTTTAGCAGATAATGTTGAAGAAGTAAAGAAAATTTCTTTATGGCTTAAAGAATTCTACAAGCTCAGACTGCCTGAAAAAAGTATCTATGATCAGAACATTAGAAGAATTGCAAGAAAAAAAAAAGGTAATCAAATTATTGATCAATCAGAAGTCATTGATTACTATTAGTGTTTTAAATGGAAATTGGACTGATGATGCTCTTTGCTTAATAAGTTTATTGTTATCAACCAAGGTTTGCTCTTCAATGATTTTTGAACTAGGTTGGCAGCAAAAAGAAGATGTCAATCATTATTGTAAACTTTGGGTTCAGTGCGCTATTGAAAGATCAGTCAGCATGTTTGAAATCTTTAAATGGGAACTGTTGGATGGAGTTGAGATGCCAGTTCAATCACTACCAGAGTTCCGAAAAAGCAAGAAAGATTATTTCCTTGACATAGAGATAGACCCCATGGCATATGTGAACAGGTGGAAGAAATCAGATGATAAATATCTCTTTCCACAAAATAATCTCTATGTAACGACAGATACTATCAAATTTGATATAGGACAGTCATCACGGGCTCCACGAAAAGAGGAATCTTCTACAGTCGCCACTAAAGAAAAAGCAGTTATAGAAAAAGGAAAAGAGAAGGCATCCGAAGAAAAGGAGAAAATATATGTGGATTTGTATCAAGATGCTCAAGAGCAACAAGATCACGCATGGAAATCAGAATATTTAGAATGGGTAAATCAATCTCGGGCCAATCAAAAGCTTCCTTCATTCTCATCCGAAATCAGTGAACCTGATCACGATGAAGATTTTGATAGTGACTGAGAACCGAAAGGTCCTTGGTAGTGCATCTTTATTTTTAATTATTGTACTCGAGAATATTGAGCAGACACCATCTGGGCCAGTAATGCCTGACAAGGACCCTCAATAATTCTCATATGCTTTCTTAGATTATATATAGGTGTGTCTTTCTATATTTTGATCATCGAGTGTGAGTGTGTGAGTGAGTGTGCGATTGAGTGTTTGTATGAGTGTTTTGTATTCATGCTATAAGAGATAAGAGACAAGAAGGATCTACTCTGAAGCATAACTTGATATGTAACATATTATTTGAATTAATACTGAAGCCTGTTGGGCCGCCTGTCTGAGGACAGTTCTTTCCAAGATCACTGTAAGTCGGGAGTGTAAAGCGAGTTGAAGACCGGAGGTGTCATATGTTCTCGTAGTTCCCGTGCCCGAAGAGGAGAAGTGTGAGGAAGCTCTGCACATTTTCAGTTATTCAAGTAAGTTACTGAGTCCATCATCTTGGTGCAACACACAATAAGGAGAGCTCATTAAAGGAGGATAAATATCTATGGAAGCCGCAAAAAGAGAAGGTTAAGGAATCAAGGAAATAAAGGTTTGTTTTCAAGGATAAATAGGGAGACTAAGTTGTTGGAAGACAACCGAGTAGCTTTGCTAGGAAGGCCAAGATAGGAAACCTATAATGCACGTCTGTTTGGAAATTTTTTAAGTTACATGAGACTAGTATTATTTTGGATGGGTGCTATAGGAGGAGTGTGTGCTAGGCTACAAACCATAACACCAATATTAGGGTATGCGTAGGGCTAATTAAGGGCTCATATATGCCCAAAAAAACAACATAATAAAGGATTTGTCCCATGAAGGTGTGCCATGTATTTTTAAGGTTTTTTATGGACTGTTTAGTGGGTTGTTAAGGGATGTAGGACTACGACCAATTTCCTTAACCATAATAATCAAGGGTAGAAAATTACAAACATATTTGGAGCAGAATGAGTGACAAGTGTTGGGTCAACGTATTGACCAATTTAGGATTAGATTGTATTGCAACCTATGGGAGAAATGAATTGAAGTTGACTTGGGTGGCGAGAAGACTTCAATTAAGAGCATATTTCACAGTCAATAATTGGGCATCATTGGCTTGGTGGAGGGTAACGTGTCGAGAGCCCAAAGTAGCCCTAGACAAGCTATCTTGAAGTGACAAAGAAGAGTTGAAGGTTGGGTGAATATTGGTGTCGAAAGTGTATCACTTAGATGGAAAAAGTGATTGTTATCTTGGAATATTGGAGCTCAGGAAGTGGCCATCCTAGAGAGAAAATTGAATTAGCCAATGTACACCAAGCAAAAGTCAATTGCAACAATTTTAGGTGGCAACCCTCCTGGCGTCTCGATGTGTTGTCCTTTGAAGGACTAAGGGGTATGATATTTAAATTGATGACATTTATCTTCAGTCATTTTAACTTTTGGTGGTCATATTAGCTAAACAGGGTCATCCCTCTTGGGAAAATGGAGGATTTTTCTTATCCCTTCTTGTACAATAACTTATTTTCACTATTTCTTGGAAGTCAGGAGCCTAACCTCTTATATGGTGGCTCCTTTAATATTCAAAAAATAATAGTAAATAAAATGATTTATTTTTATCAACAAAATAAATATTTACTTTCTCATAAAGAATATTTAATTTTCACCTCTTTGGTTTTTGAGCCACACATCATCTTAGAAGATCTTAAAATTCAATTTACAACAAATTTACTACTCTGCCTTGACTTTTTTTGTTAATTTAAAAGTCAAAGTTAACATTCGATTTACACTATCATCAAATGCTTCCTTGAGGCATTTTCAATT